>PVJL010000975.1:0-314483 GCA_004026885.1 Lyroderma lyra | reverse complement strand
AGCCGGAGACATGAGTTGCGAGTTTTGGAGTAATTACCTATGGGCCACAGTCTGTTGCTCAAGGTGAGACTCCAGGGAAAATTGATCAAGGAGGTGATTAAGACTTTGGACTAGGGAAAAGGTGAAACTGAGAGCTGAAGAACAAGGAAAAGGAGTCTATAGTGAGGTGGGGAGAGGGCTCCTTGGTTTGGCCCATGTCAGTCCCTTGTTCCTAGGTGGGAGATAGAAGTAACGACCAGTAGTGTGGAGAGGAGACTGATGCCGCCGACCTGGGGCTTCTATCCCTGGAAAGCCATCATTTAAGTGGAACTGCTGTAACCTGGAGGAGACACTGGAAATAATTTGCGTCATGGCACCAGGAAGCTGTTGCTGTGAAATGACTTTCCCTCGGTTCTTTGTTTCTCCAAGGAAAGAATTCAATCAAGAGACAGTCCATGAACATATAGAAAAGCGAAAGTTTATTATAGAAAAGTTACAAGTTAAAAAGTACACTCCGAAGAGGTGGAGCAGGCTGACCCAAGAGCGGGAAGCAGCCTAGAACATTTTCTTAACTATTATAAGAACTAAATAGAAAAATTAAAGGTAAACTACTTAGAGGAAACATCTGTATTGAAATTAGCATAGGAAAAAAAGATTTAAAAGTCCAGGTTATCAAATCTTGCTAAAAACAACCAGAGACTCTCACCAGGATGTCCACTTTCTTTCTCTTTAAGCTAAAAGGAGTGGGGAGCCAAGGTCCTATCGGTAGGATTGCTTCTTTTCAAAATCTGAAAGAAGGGAGTGTGGCAGACACAATTTTAACACAGATTAGAGCAGACATCTTTCTTGACCTGCTAATAAAAGCAAAACTGGTTCAGAACATAGCAGGGTAGGTTTTTATACAATCAGCCATGTTTAATATTATTATTCTTGGTTGAAATGATGTGGTTTGTCAAGAGACAGAGAAAACAAACTCAAACTCAAACTTCAAAAGCCCCTCTTTCTGTAATGAGGAGAAATAAAATAAAATAAAATCCTGTCAAGAATTATCAAGTGTCAGGAAGTGTTGTGATTTGCCCTAAAAGGACTTTGAACACCAACTCTCTGAACATAACCCAAAATAAGAAGGAAAAGATCTCTGTCAGACAAGACAGAGCCACAGGGAAAGCCACTGGGGACGAAACACAATAGGGTCTAAACCTCACTTTGGATTTCGACCCGGGCTGTATTCCTAGGCCTGATGTCCAATCCTTTGCCAGCAAGAGGACATGCTGTTTATTAAGGTTTCTTCTCTAAGACTCAGGGAGCTCAGGCTTGTCATGATTAGTGACGGTGAGCAGAAAGCACCAAATGGTGGGAAGGACCCACGGAGACCTGGCTCAGCGCCATGACTGGCAAGAAATATAGACAGGCCATCTTCACTGGACCAGTTCCACCATGTACTTACGTGTCCTGGCCTGAGGCCTCGGGGACACAGATATACCTCAGTGAGGACAAGGACATGAAGCCAGAGTTGATCCAGCTTCACAAGTTGAGCTATAATCTATTTCTGAAAAAAAAATTGTTTTAAAAAGTCTTTTCTTAATATTGAATGTCAACTGCAAATGAAAAAAACTAAATAAAAGTAAAAAAAAACAAAACACCAAAACTTTCCTATTGTTATTTCTCAAATGTTTCCAAGAATTAAAATGTTACTTCGTAGTGTTCACTTAGATGCTTCCACTGAGTATAGTTGGTAATCTGCCATAGACTCATTTACAGCCATTTCATTTGGGCTCTTCCCCATCCTGGGAACCCCAATTCAGTGCTAATTACCTGTGTGTTGTCAGTGTGCCCCTCAGCCAGTAACGTCAACTACGGGGACTAGGTATTACTGTGGAGTTCCAAAACCCAGCCTGGTGTTGGGCATGTAGCAGGTGTTCCTTACAAATAGAAAGCAAAAAACATTTCTTTTAAGAGAACTGGGACTTAATAAAATTCTCTTGAGCTGTGAAAATCTGTTGTTTAATTGATTTTAGGCTCCAGACTTAAATTTTCATGGCTCAGGTAAACAACGCATTACACAGGAATAGCCTGAAGGAGGTTTCGAAACCCTCCATGTTTTCTTCAATTTTATCCTTAAAATAAGAGGAAGTTGATTGCATCCAATTTTATAGATAAGGTGAGAGGGCTCCCCTGCAGACAAAGAGCTGGGAGCACTGGGATTGGCTCCAGCACACACGCTCTGTGCCTGCTGGGTTGCTCCTGGCACCACCCCCCCAGGGAGTCCCCAGGAAGAAGAGACACCAAACCCCAACACACAGTGTTTGAACATACTGTGGGACGTTTCCACTTGTGGATCTCACTGCCTATTCTCCGTGACTATTTCAGCAAGGTGAAATGTGGTGACTCAGTCAGGAGAATACAAAGTCCATATGTTTAGGAAACATAATCCTGTTTATGTTCATTAGGTACAAGTGCCCATAATGCTGGCGGTTTCATCTGATTATCAGCAAGTCCTTTTCCAGGACATCCCATGTTTATAAAAATGTGTAATTTGCTTGGCAAGCATTTATCCTTTAGGGAAAACAAGTGGTCTTAGCAGCAAAAGATGCTGACAAGTCACTTAGGATGGATAAGTGGTGGCTCCTGCTGAGCTGATGAAAGTCATTTCCAGGAAAATGGAACCTGGGCTTCTTAGAAAACATCAATCATCCCAGATAATGGTGATAATCTAGGTATGTATACTCGGAGTTTTCACTTCCATGCCTTGTGTTTATACTATCTATCAGGCACTTTGAAATGACTTAATTAATCCATCTGCAAGCTTTTAAATCAGCAGTTCTCAACCTGTGGGTCGCAACCTGTGGGTTCTCAACCCCAGGGGCCACCTAAGACCATCGGAAAACACATATCAGAAATTTACATTATTATTCATAACAGGAGCAACATGACAGTTATGAAGTAGCAACGAAAACAATTTTATGGGGGTCACCACAACATGAGGAAGTGTATTAAAGGGTCGCAGCATTAGGCAGGTTGAGAACCACCGCTTTAAATGGAAAACTCCAAGTACAGAGAGGCATATTAATTAAGATCGGTCATCAAATTAAAACACATACTTTTTAAAAAATCAGATATTCTTCCCTTGTGTTAAGAAATAACCCCAAAGTGCCTGATCATCAAGCTTATTTTCACATGGCAGAAATACAATTTTGCAGCTGTTAGTGGGAAAGGCAGAGAATTTCCTTAGCCACCCATGACGGATGAGGGGGCCTTATCCATTGGTTGGCCAATCTTATTAAAGATCTCGTGAAAAGTTAGTGGACACACAACACAATTCTCTGTATTTGAAGAACATTTTCCAAAGTACAGATGTTTTTCTCTTAACTGTGAATGCTGGCTGACTTGGTTATATCCTTTTTCAGCAGACAGGACGTTTTGGGAATGGCTTGTCCCCTACAACTTGGGGCTGATGTTCATAGCTAAATGGAAAACACATCAGACATAAATCAGTATTACAGAAGAATGTTTCCATTTTGGGAAATTCCCCAAGATAAAAGTGTCTTTCTGGCTCTGGGCCTACATAACCAACCATGAGGACACCTCAAATAAAAGAGAAATTGGATTTTTCAATAGTTTGCCATAATAGTGTTATGTGATTACAAGTTCCAAAAGACTTTCCTGTTCCATCTAAAAAAAAAAAAATTGACTTATTTTTCTGGATAGTGCTTCAGTGTTTTCTATAAAGACTTTATCTGAATCACAGTAAGAAAATTTTTTCAGAGCTGGAATAAAATTTTCCTTGTCATAAACAGCACTGAGTTTTAAAACTTGCCTTGACTTTAATAAATTACACTGTTTTATGCCCAGGAGCATAATATATCAAGTAAAACAGTAACTTTTTAAACACTGGAAAGTTCAGCTAATATAGATAACATAGTATGAAAATGCCAGATTGGCTAAAAAGGTACAAATATTATAAATCCTATTAACATTATAATTTTATTAGAATATTTTAATTTCTCCTAATTAACTTTTTACTACAAATATTTTATTATATGGATAGACACATCCATCTTTTATTTATCATCTGTCAAGGTTGGTATACTAACTTTTAACTTAGTTTATGTGCTCTCATCAAGTATCTCAAGAATAAATTTAAGTTTTCAGTAAAAATCCAATTAACTTAAAAAGTAAAGACCACAAAAAGTGCTATATTAACCCTGTGTAGGGGAAAATCCATCAGGAAGTTTAAGCCTTTAAACTTTTTTTAAAAAGCATTTACAGGGAGCTCCCTGGTGGTGCAGTGGCTTAAGGCTTTGGCGCTGGTGCTGTCAGCGCTGCAGCCTGACTTGGATTCCCAGCCAGGGAGCTACCCACATACCAAAAAGCAAAAAAAAAAAAAAAAAAAAAAAAAAAAAAAAAAAAAAAAAAAAAAAAAAAAAAAAAAAAAAAAAAAAAAAAAAAAAAAAAAAAAAGCATTTACATGGTAGAAGAAAACTTTTCCAGATAATTGTGAATGAGATACTGTTATAGGAGACAAAACAAAGCATTATTTCTGTACTATTAAAGTTCCTAACACTTGCTCTTCTTTCAAACTAATTTTGAGTTGTATATGAAAGGTCTAATAATCAGAAAAACCCAACGCTGTTCTTAAATCACTTACTTGCTCGGATATTTCCAGGATCTAAACTTGGAAAATAATGTTGAAGTTTCGAATTGACGCCATACCTTTTCTGGGGAACACAATGGTGAGATGTTGCTTGTCTTGGTCTTGTCCACATAGAAGGACCACCTGGGGGCTAGAGGTACACTGCTCCCCATGAGTCAAAATGCAAAGTTAACATTATGAGCACTTTGAATTGAAGTTCCAGAGAAGACACAAACATAAGCCAATGAGGAGCCATGTTGAAAACTTTGCCAAATGTCTTTGGATAACATCATACCCAGATCTTTAATAAATAGGTCAGATCTGTAGGAGTTAAAATGTCAGTCTGTGAAAAACTCTCCAGATGCATACTACCCATTCTTTTCTGAACCAGTGGTGTTTCTAGAATTGCCTATTCATACTTCCTTTAAATGAAAATACTTCTATTGGTCTTGTTTTTTTGACACTTAATAATTCCTTAATTTCTCTTGCTTTAGTGTCCTCATCTGTAAAGTGGTGAAGGCTGTAGCAGGGATAAAATGAGCTAATGTGCCTGGCACATAATAACTACTCTGTGTCAGTTGTTAATACTAGGATTATCACTCATCTTTCATATTTGCAGGGAAACCATTGGCACAAAAGTTTAACAATTAAGTGTAACATAATTCATTATTTTCCCCTCAAATGTAAGAAGACTCAGTTTAAAAAAAACCAAAAAACATTCATAAGATCCAAGTGACTATAACTTGGCTCAGAACGATCTATTCTAAGCAATCTGGATTCTTTCCAGCTTTAAAAATCCGCCCCACCCACCCACCCACCCACCACCACCACCACCACCACCACTAAATTCAAGACTTTGTCACTGATCCTTCTAAGGCATGCTGCCCAGACACAGGATTAGTAAGAAATGATTTCCTTCCAGATGATGCTGACAGATAGTAACAAACAGGTTTTCCTCCTTCAAGGTACTCCTCACTGCCTTCCTTCTACGTGAGATAAGGCTAGCTGTACCCCTTCCCCACGTACATTTGATTGCTAGCCTGCAAGCCCATCTCTATAATCCAAATGTGTGCAGACTGACCTAAATTTATTCCTAGGCCCTCTCTCTGGTTGGTCCTGGCCATAGCTAGAGGTGAGCAAGAAGCACCCACTAACTGCAACAGGCACTCCATCCCCCATGCCTTTGCTGAGGGAGATGTGGAGAGAACAGAATACACCCAACCAGCAGCTCCCGCAGATCACATTCTCAGCTTTCCCATGCAAGGAAAGCAAAGGTGGTCAAGGAGGCTGCTGAACTGCATGTATAAGCTACTTAGCAGGCTATGAAGCTAGAGGGGTCACTTCTGTCAGCACGTGGCTATTGCTGTAACATACAGTGGTCATCTACCAGCTCTGGAAACTGACAATGGTTAATTCCAGTTCAAATCTTTAAGTCAGGATGTAATATCAAACAGGGAGACATTCTTGGCCTCTGCTGCTTGTCTTAGCAAACACATGAGGGTCCCAGAGAAACTGACCCCTCCTCTAGGCTGTAGTGGGTTAAAGCAGATCTCAACCTCTCGACTTTTTAGTTGCACGACCTTTCCTGGAGAACCATTATTTTAATGTCAATGTTTTGGGAGGCAGGCAAATTCAAAGCAAAAGAGCCTTAAATCACAAACACAGTGATAATGCAAATACTTAGTGCTGGTGGTTGGGTCCTAGGTGATCGAGTTGGACAGCAGGTTTCCATTTCTTTTTTGCAAAATAAGCAAATGGTTACTTTATCATTCACACACATAAAATTATATAGAAACAACACACAAACTGCTTGGAATGCAAATACTCTTTGGTTTACTCATCAAAATAGCAAATAAAAAAACAGCAAAAAACCTTATCAGTTAAATAAAAAGGTGACATTCTTTATTTATCTATCAAACCTTATTAAACATTGACATGAAGTAATTTTCAATCTCATGTTCTATAGCAATATCCTTTCTTCCTTTTTGCCCCTCATCCCTCTAAATTAAGTTATTTTCATGGACTCACCTCTAAAATAAACATTGTTTAATTTTTCTTAAAACAGTTTACTCTTTATTGGCCCAATATCAAGAATAATCTAGATTTTTCTCTTTGTGTCTTGTATTTGAAATGGATATTAAAAATGGAGATTTCATCAGCACATTTTTAAGGTAACATGGAAGTCAAGCCCTCAGCAACCATTTGAAGGCAATGGATGCCACTACATTTGGGGGAATTATCACATTTTGGGAAATATCACTATGGGTATTGAAAAACAGCACTTGATTCCAGAAGCATATTCTTCTATTAGACATTATTCATAATGTCAAATACAGTTGGTTTCTACAATTTCAGAGAAGCAGTTCTTTTTATTTTTCTGAGGGTTTAAATTTGACTGCCTTAATTCTTGAATGTCTTATTTCTTAATTAAGACTTAATTTTTAAATGTACATGACAAAAATCTTTAACAAAAGAATCTTTAACAAAAGGTAGACTTGAAAATGGAATAGTTTTAAAAGGAGAAATGAAAGCAAAAGAAAGTTCTTAGCTTTTTAAAAGATGTATATATACATAGCAAGGAATAAAAGTGAATCAAAATACACAACTCTGTACACATTAGAAATATCCAATGTGCAACCATCAAAACAGCTACCCTAAAAAAGATGTCTTGAGGTTTGGAGCGATACATATTTTCCTTTGTATAACTCTGTATTTGCATTATATAATCAAACATCTTTCCCATCATCTATTTATCCTTAGGAAGGTTTTAACCACAATTTTTGGCAACATGCTTTTCTTCAATTAAAACAAGCCTCATAAAACATTATCGTTAATGTTCAACCATTGAATTGGGTTAAGTCTTTCTGACATATGTATAATCTTCAAAAAATTCTTTTTTCCTTCATACATCAACAGTGCTCCGTCTTCAAATAAATCACGAGCAGTCATAATCTCAATGCACATGCTCATATGTTCTCTTCATCCAACATTTTGTTGACACCATCACAAAGTTTTTGTAAGTGGGGTTTAAAATTTCCGAAAGGATTATATAAGGCAGCCAAAAAATCACAATCTGAAAAATGATCAAAGACATTATTAATCCGTCCGTGTGACTTCGCGGTGAGGTGCCGCTGAATGATTTGGTGGAGCATCTCTCTGCATTCGTTTAGCAGCCTGGACAACACATTCCGGTCAAAGGTGTAATCCACCTGGTGAAAACTGACCACGGTCATGGCAAGTTGATGAACTTTCTTCTTAAATTTCTCCATGAGTGCTAGCTCGTCTTGATTAAACTGATTATTCCTGTATAGAATGGCCAACTTGATGACTGTTTTGATGAGGTTTTTGATGATTTTCTCTGCTTCCTTCTTATTCTGGGTGTATTCCTTGGTCACCCGATAGAGCTCATCTAGCACTTCGCTACTCGTGTCATCGATTAAGGTGGTAGCAATAGATTTGGATACCATTTTACCCAAGATCTTCTTTTGTGCCTGAACGGCCAAGTTTTTGGAATTAAAGACATCTGTGGCCACTAAAAACAAAGAATGGGGGGGAATAGCAAAAAAAAAAAAAAAGCAAACAAACAAAAAATTAGTAAATATCAGTGAAAGAAGCAAGTTCAAAAAACAGATATTAAGATGTATTTTCCTTCTCATTTTCCCACTATATGGTTTGCCTCCCACCTACTGACATTAGTTTCTGTTCAGAAAAGAAACCTTTAAAAATTCCTGCATTTCTGAGCATTAGGTTCTTATTTGTGAAATTAACAGCTTGTGCAAATCTTTAAGATCTTTGACAATTCTACCTTATACCTTCTGCTATGTAGTCAATACTTTGTTTAGAAGTTAACAGGTTCAACTTTTTAAAAAGTAACTTTTTCTGATTATAAAAACAGTATGTCTCAAGAGGCAATAAGTTTTTATGCAATATTCCCTAGTTTAATTTGATAAGAAACACATCAAAAATATGAAATCAATCCCACAACTGTCCTCTGGGCAACGGTAATGAAGAACAATTTAAAGAAATTCATTTAAATGTAAGAGGGACAAATGACAAAGCCATTACATTGAGTAAAATGGCAAGATCATGGAACCAAATCCAAAGGAGAGCCCTCCTTTATAATCTACTTACAAAAAATAAAATTTCCCAAGGCACCAGTCAGTACCTATCAGTTTGCCCATTCTAACCACCTTGAATTTCAACTCCCAGAAGCTGAGTGTTGGAAAAAAATATTCCTTGGAGAGCTCATTATCACTTGCTAATTTCTGATGAATGAACATTGTTTCCTTTAAATTTTTATACACTTGAGGAAATAAACATACTGTATGAGTTAATAAAATGTGCTACAGGAACAACATACTTTGAAAAAGTTGCAACTTAGTTTACTATTAGAATTATTGTAAGTTAATTTGACAGAGGTTTAAGATAGATATAATAATAGTTGTGTTAAATATTAATGAGATAACACATGATGTTCCTAGCTTACAGCCAGTCCGTGCTAATGCTCAATAAATATTTATTCTCCAAACCAAGTTCAGTCTTCTCCAAAATTTTCCCCTCCTCTGTGTATGGTAGTCCACTACAATTATGCTTTCTCCCTCTTCTCCAAGGGCCTCAGAGCTGTAGACCTTGGGTTTCTATCCACCTTGGGGTCCAGAAGCAGCTTTCTCTGCATATAGTAGTGTATCAGCCTAGGCTAGGTACTGGAAAGCATTCATTCAGTAATGAAAGATAAAAGGCTTAGAAATACAGATACTTAGGAATGAGTCAGAGCATCTTACGAAATTATTTCTAGTTTGGCCAGGCTAGCGATGTTAGAAAACAAAAAGGCAGCTTTTTGTTTTCTAATGTTGCTAGCCTGGCCAAATTAGAAATAATTTTATATCATTGTTGCATAAGAAGAGTAACTCCCTCAGTGTAGAACTGACATGTTAGATTTCAAATTTAGGCTAAAATAACACACGGTATACAGTATAAGTAGCTGCAAAATAGTTCCTAATGACCAGAACATCATTCATTAATATGCAGGCCCAGACACTCTGAAATAATGCATTCATTGAACTAAAAAATCATACCCTTAAACAAATAATCGATATTTAAACTTCTGAAACAGGAACTGAAACTGCAGAAGAAGAAATGAAATATAGTTTGAGAAAGAAAAGGAAAATCAGAAAGCATGAGAAGTAGCCAAATTTGCGAAGGCTTCCAAGCATTTTTATGTTTTCATCATGTAAGCAGTAGTCCATTCCTATTTCTATTCCTCAATGGTTTGCAAAAGAGCATATAAAATAATCCTCATTAAAGAACTGATATCAAAAGATATGGCACATATGCTACTAATATTACCATACTAAGATCAGGGACTATCTCCCATTGCTGAACTTATGATATGGACCTCAACAAATAAATAAACCTCATCTATATAGAAAGGGATAAAGTAAAAGAAAATGAAGGTAAATATTTATGTTATTTCTAGATCTCAGGGTGGGAAATTTCTTGTACACTTAAAAATAATGTAAAAAATTGCAATGCTTATGATTAATACATTTGATTATGTGAACATTTAGAAAAATGAAAGGAAAAGATGCTCTACATTTTTCATATACAGAGTAAATAATTTAGGATTTCAGAAATGTATGTGACATAAGGTTAAAGGTTATTCTGTTTCTAACCTATTAGAACGTGGCATAAACATCCCGTCTAGAATTTCGTGCAGTGTCCATTAGATCGAAATACATTGTGAAATGGCTGAAACCAGGGGGAGAGGGGTTCAAAAGATGCCTCTTGGCTCCTTTTTTTCAAGGTTGAACTTGCACGTTTATACCTCTCCTACGTGACTTTTCTTATTAAATCTAAAGGTCCCATTTAATTTCCAACATAAAGACCAAACAAAAACTCTGTGGTGGAGCACTTTTAACCTCCTGCAAGAGAAAGCGTAAAAGACAAGGTTGTTGCGAACTAAGCAAGATTATTCCCTGTTTACTGGTAACCAAGTCTGAACCAGGACAGAGAAGTTCATCTCTGAAGTTAATCTCTCACATTGGTTCCAGGGGAACTTCAGACCTTCCTCCAGAGACACAGCAGTAGCTTCATATTCTCACATTTTTCTTTGGATTATAGAGGGTGCAATCATGTTTTAAAATGAGAATAAAGCTCCATCTCCCTCAACACAGGGAAGATACGCTTGCAGATTTCTTTTCTAGTGTTAGCGAAGGTTTTTCAGAGCCACCTGGGGGTTGTGGCTGAGAGCTGCTGGCCAGCCTGTGTGGTGTGTGATCATGAAAATACGATTTTCCCTCAAGCAAAGTAACTGCCTTTAGCCATTCCTGCTCAGGCTCATTTGTCAGTTTCACATCCTCTACCAGATCCCTTCAAGGCCTGGTATATCTCAGAGCTAGTCCTGGACTAAGTTTTTTGCTTCACTCTGCCCTCACTCCTGTGTGATCTCATCCACTTCCATGGCACCACTCATGTGCCAAGGACTCCCACACTCATTAACTCAGCCCTGACCTCTTTTCCAGCTCATTTTGCAAATGCATTCAACGTTTTTCTTTTCCTTGGCTATTGTGCAGGCATCTCTAATGTACCATGTCCAAAACTGAATCCATGTCTCCCTCCTGCCCCTCAAGTACTCCTCCATTCTTTACCATCTTAATTAATTGCATCCCTTCGATCCATTTGCTCAAGTCATGCACCATCCTCTCCCATACACAGTCCATAACCAATTTCTTTGTTTTAATATTTTTATTTTTTATTTATTTATTTGTATGTGGGTAGTTCCCTGGCTGGGAATCGAACCCAGGCCACAGCGTTGACAGTGCCGAAGCCCTAGCCACTACACCACCAGGGAACCCCCAATAACCAATTTCTTTCCATTCTACAGTTCCTCAGTTCTAATCACCTCCCTCCATCTCCATGGACACCATCCTAGTCCATGCCCCTTTCCAATCCCTTCCCACATAGTAACTAAGGTTTTTTAAAATGTAAATTAAAAAATGATGCTCCACTTGAATTCTTTGCTAACAATCACACTTCCTTGTTCCTGAAATTCCCATCTCGTGCCTAAATTCTTAATGCCAGTTTCATTAAGAGCAGAGACTGAAAAATAGTGTGTTCACTATGTCATCTTCTAGGACTACAAGGGTACCTATACATGGCACTTCTGATAGAAGCAGAATCAGTCCCCCACCCCTTCACTATACTCAAATATTTCTCCATGAAAACATGCTGACCTGCAAAATGAGAGTCTTAAAAATATATGTGGGAGTTTTTGTTTGTTTTCTTTAAAAGCTGGAAAAATAGCTATGTGTGCACTCTACAGTGTGATTTCTCTATTGTCAGTCATTTCTTTTATTTTTTTTGCTTTTTGGTATGTGGGTAGCTCCCTGACTGGGAATCGAACCCAGGCCGCAGCACTGACAGCACCAGCGCTGAAGCCTTAAGCCACTACACCACCAGGGAACTCCCCAGTCATTTCTTTTAAAGAGGAGAGATTTGTTATGCACAACCAGAAAACACCAGAGGACAATAATACAAACATTCAGCCTGAAAGCAGAGTGCAATGATTCTGACTAAGTACAGTGGAAGATTAAACACAGGCCCACCTCTACCTCTGGGTCTATGATTAAACATGTAACAGTGGGATGGACCAACAGCATGACCTGGAAAGCAACTAAGACATGAACAGGAGATGTTCTCAAACGACAAAGTGCTCCATGGTTTACCTATTAGGAGGAATTCACTTGTGTTTGAAAATATACATATACATTGTTGACTAATGAAAAATGAAGCCATGTAAAAAATATTCAAAGGAATACTATTATGTTAAAACTATTTACAATTGTGTTATGGAAATAGAAATGTTATTTTACACCTACTTATCTTACTGCCCAACAATTATAAATTTAAAGACAAAAATTGATGGTCAAAATATACTGACCCCTATATACATGCAAAGAAGTGCTCAGAAGGCCCCCCCCAAAATCCTTTTTATAACATTAATTAATGAAAATGTATAATTTTCTGAAATTAACAAAAACTCCTCTTAACAAGACTCTGACTAAGAATTTGTCAATACAGTGAAGCATTCAAATCACTTCTTTACAATCTCCCCGGGAAATATATAATTTCTTGACCTATCAAATTTGTTATACCTGGGACTTTTAGAAGGTGACTATAGATGCACATTTACGTTACTGCTAATTCTTACCTAGTTAAAATTTGATTCAGTGGGCCCAGTATTAGAAATGACGGGAAAGAAAACAACTTGGAGAGCATGCCTTGCAGTAGTGGTCTGTGAATAAAAGTTCTTTAAACAAATATATAAAATCTTTAACTCTCTTGCATCTTAGTAATTCCAAATCTGAACAAGGCTCAATAAAAAGACAGCTTTGGGGATAAGCGAGGGGCCATAACTAACTGTAAACACTGTCACAAGAAGTCAACAAGCTAAGAGATGAACGTCCCTATGTTGGGATTGGGGAGTGCCCCTGAAGCACAGCAAGGAATAGTCAGAATGGCTGGTGATGTATCTACGACACCAGACTCTACACTCAAAAGCCTGAAAGTGGAAAATCAACAGGATAGAGAAAGAAAGAACAAACAAAAAGAAAGAAAGAAAAAGAGAGTGCAGGGGAAGGCAGAGGGCCACAGGTAGCCAAAGGAGCAGAGATTCCAACTGTGTGTGGGGCGGGCGGGCGGCTCCTAGGAGGGTCAGAGGCAGTGACCATATCAGCAGGTGGAGGCAGTCTTACCCAGAGAGGAAAGACAACTGCCAGGGACCTTAATCCAAAAATCGGCCTTTGGTCACACAGATGGAGGCCCTAATGCAAAAGAACAAAGTTTTGAGGGAATAGACACATCTGGCTGGGATCCTTAACCTGATATGGAATGTAAATTTTGGTGTGTATGGATTTTCCTGGCCCCAGGGGGTTAAAAACCAGGGGTAAGCATGATCACAGAGACAAGCTAAGTGAACCATTTTGTGTTACCTACGACTTCCAAAATGTATGTGCTCATTCAAAATGGCAACAGAACAAAGAATATAAATGTCAGGGAAAATAGTGACTTTGAAATGGGCCAAAAAAAAAAATAAAATCACTGGGTGGCTTTTTGATGGCATATTAGATATTATAAAGTACCTCCTTCCAAATGCATTTTTAGTGTTCTTTACTTAGCTATTTGAGAACTCTGTATGTTGTAAAAAACAGATCGTATTACAAATGGCTCTTGTCCACAGAGATACACACGTCTAGTGGAGGTGCAATTAATTCCTCATTTTCCTGTTTGCCTATGTTGCACTTGGAATTCTCCTTTGAACCAATTATAAGAATTTATTGATTCCTCAATAATCAAGGAGTTAAATAATACCTTTTACATGTCTATTTTGCATTTGTATGAGAGTCATGAATGTACCTTCTTAAAAGCATACCTCTTAACACACATTAAATTTAAAGTTTAAAAACTGCAGTATAAGCATGTCATTTGCTAGTGGGAATTAGTGCACATTTCCTGCTGCAACTTATTCCCTCAGGATCATGGAAAAGAAGAGATGACTTACAAAAGTCTAAATATTCTGTATCTAATGGTTCCGTGAACTGCCATGTTGCTCAGGGATATTACTGAGATTCAGTTTCCCTATCTATAAGATGAGTAACAAACCCCACCCCTTCGAGTTGTTACAAAGATAAATGGACATGGACCACATAAGGGTGTCTCACAAAATACGTGGCACAGAACAGCCTTCTCCACAGGTTGGTTTAAAGAACCCAACAAATTAAATTTCCAGTACATTCTGGTGGTCTTTTGTATTGAATCACACTTGGTCAAAATTAATCAACTCCTTCTGGAAGTAATATGGAGCCGAGAAATGCAAAATGCCAGATGGTTGTGTGAAAACAAGAGACCTCACAGAGTTCAGTTAGTAAGAAGTTGTATTTCCTTTTCCATGACGACATTTATAAAAAAAATCTAATACATGTTACAACTTTCTTTATCAGGGAATTTCTCTCTCTCTTTTGTTTTTAAGGTGTTGAATCTCTTGTTAGCAATAGATTCGGTACTACAAGTACTCTGATAGGTAGATAAGGGTATTTTGTCCAGAGAAAACTGGCCCATAGAGAACAGAATTGAAGGTTACTACAAAAAGACAAGAGGAGAAACTGTTACAACATCCATGCAAAACTGTGCAACAGAAGCAAGCACGTAAAGGGAATGGGCTAAAAAATAAAGTCGAAGTGAAAATCCATAGAGGCTGACACGATCACGCCAGTCACATTACCTCAGAGTTCCTGAAGCTTCCCAAAGATCCCGAGACTCAAAGGCAGCATGGTAGGAAACAAAAGGCTCAAGGCCAAGAGTCCTGGGTTGTAAACTTGAGTGCAGTTTAATTTCTTTGATCCTCAGTTTTCCCATCTGCTAAGTGGGGCAACATTTCAGTTTAAGTGAGATATAATGAGGTACAAATCTGAAAATACCCAGCAGTGTGCTAGGCTCATGATGAAGCACAAATGCACACTGAGTTTTGCTCCCTTATTTAATATCACTTGAAATGGAGGAGCAGGAACTCAAACCCAGTATTTGCACACACTGTGTTCTTTTTACTCATTTCTGCTTTTATCCCCTATTTTCCACCAAATTTGTAGACAAGGTAAAATATGCTAGAAAGAAAACACTGTGAAGTCTTTCCCAGTATGAGCTCAGGCTATTTTTGTTGCTTTAATTCTAGAATCTCTTCATCATGATTTTGGGTTCAACTGTGTGTCCTTTACTTCTGTGACTTAGTTTTGTGATGGTTTTAAAATTGAAAATGTCATTTCCTACGTTTCAACTCCTTTAACTTCATATTATATTCCATCTCCATTCTTTTTGGTCAGTTTGCTGATTATGAGATGCCTCGGTTTTCTGACAGGAGATCCCTGATGCCTCTAAGTTCACTAATACCAGGATTGACAAAAGATTTGGTGATATTTATATGAAGTGGTGTGGCTGGACCCCAAGGAATGTCAGTCTGGTAAATATTAAGACAGAGGTTACAGGAATAGAAATACATTTTGTGGCTACTCAAAGACAGAGCGAGAGGTTTACAGTCATATTTTTGAACATCGACTACGTTATCCCCAGAACAGCCCAGAACGTGCAGTTATCTTATTCAAGCTGCACAACCACCCCAAGAAGGAGGTTATTATCCCCTTTTTATATGTAAGGTGACTGAGGTGAGGCCCACAAAAATTAAGTTACTTTCTCAAAGTCATGGGTTACTAAGAGAAAGAGATGACCTTGAAGTCTGAGGTGTCCCACTTAAAGCCATCCTCTTAAGAACTTAATTATACTACACAAGCTTTAAAAAATGTGGCTTCCTCTTGAAGGTATGAAAAGACCTAATAATATTCAATTAAGTGATGTGAAATAAAAGAAAGAGACCAGGTGTCCCTTGGGGAGAAAATGGATTCTAAAAGTTAGATCAACCCAGTTGGGTTGAAATAGCCTGTATTTTCAGGGATAACACTGATCAATTTTAAAACATTAAAAAATAAATACAAATATGCTTACATTGTTCAAAAGCCAGAATGTAAATATATAAAGTGAAAAGTCTCTTTCTCAGCTTTGGCGCCCACTGCAGAGTCCTGACCCCAAGCCCTGCTTCCAAGAGGCAACCAATGTTCTTAGAATTTTGGTATCCTTTCAGAGTAGTTCCCCCGACCCTGCATTGATAAGCCTAGGTATGAACAGGTTCTGAGCAGTGTAAAGAAGTCTTAAAGGCTTGCAATTTTTAGGAAGTACACTTTGAGTGATGAGACACTTACATAAGTGTCTATAATTCCATGCACAATTTACATAAAATGGTGAGATGCTAGAGGCCCGAGGCTATTTCCTTTGTCTCTTCCCACCCGTGCAACAGCAATAACGGTCCCTCAGGAGTGATGAGGACACAGTGTGTGTAGAACAGGCATTTATTTACCGGGGGCAGATAATAGTTATGACTAGGGCAATCACAGAGTTTATGGTCCAAATGCAAATACCTTTGAAAGGGCACTATTAGTAATTAAACCCTCACAACAGATCTGTGACTATCCCAGGTCAATGTAAGTAGTCACTGAAGACTACTTAAGTACTTAAGCACTAAAGACACTCTATATTAAATAAGAAAGGGTCAAAAGTAAAGAGAACCCAAATATTTAGGACCTGAGAAATTTCTTGAGAACCCCATAAGAGCACTAGCCAGAATTTTTTCCAAAATTCATTAATAAACAACAACAACAACAACTAGTTCTTTAAGAAGTTCAGAGTCTTATGGGGGGGAAATTCTAGTTAAAAATGTTTGAGAAACAGTGTATACTATGATCCCCTTTGAGATGCACAAAAGGTATTAAGACAATATTAAAAGGGCTAGTGCTATGAAGGAACGTTTTAACTTTACTTACCGAGTTTCCCAGCTAACTTCACAGAGGACCCACAAACACATTTATAGAACAAGATCAGTGAAAATCACTGGCTAACACACTGACTTGGGTACTTGCTCTTCCTCTCACTGGATTCACAGCTACCACACGAAGAGGGGAGAGCGAGGCAGGCAGCAGGCAAAGCCGGGCAATGCGGTCACTGTGAACCCAGGTTCTAGTCAGTGTCTCGGTCAGAAGCCTGGCTCTGCCACTGGGTGCCCGTGCCCCTGTGGCACACTACCTGACCTCTCTGTGCCTCACTTTTCTCACATGCAAACAGAGATACCTAAGGTTGTTGAGGATTAAAGTGCTTAGAGCAGTGCCAGATGTAAGATATAATAACTGGGTCAATTTATGTAAACTATTATTATTTGTCATTAATATTGCTACCATTATTGAACTTCTGATGCTTTGGGATAACATAGTCCTGTGATCATGCCTTGTGAAAGGAGTGAGGGGGAAAAAAAGAGTACATTAACCCAAAGACATGAATCATGCAACAAAACTTCTGTTGAGTTTATGGGTCAGATAGTGCGGTTTCAAAAACAACACTATCTCCTGTCTCACTCTGTTTATCTCCTGTCTCACTCTGTTTAACACAGGATGGGAGTGGAGGGCAGATGGGCACATAGCTCGGCAGAATGCAAAATGCAAAGGTAGCAAAAAGAGAGAACACTAATTTTGCTATACAGGGTAACACAGGGAGATTGACTTTGATGAAAAAAGGCTCTGCCTTACAGAAATAAATGTGACTGCATTCAGAGCTGATCTGTAGAATTCCTACTTACTGGTTAGGGACTAAAAATTCTGCCCAGCAATAAGTCAGATACCCCAGGATGCATGTGAATTTTATGGATTTTAGAAAAACTTTAATCACCAACTATGTATAACACCATCAAAGCCCAGGAAAACTCACTACAAAGGTACTTGGTTTTTTGTTTGTTTGTTTTTTTAATGTTGGTGGTGCCCTGGCTGGGAATCGAACCCAGGCCGCAGCGTTGACAGTGCTGAAGCCTTAGCCACTGCACCACCAAGGAACTCCTGGTACTTGGTTTTTCAGAGGATAGACAACAGGTATCTGGGGTAGCATTCCCAGTGACACTGGCTATATGCAGCAGAAGGACCTGGAGCCTTCTTAGAAATACAGATTGCCAGACTTACCGAATCGGAACCTCCAGGACTGCAGTTTAAGAAGCTGCATTTTTAAGGAGTGGCCTATGTGCTTCAGTGGTGTAGTAAAGTTGGAACACTTGAGCTCTGAGGTGGACTTCTGGAAGGCTGTACAGCAGACTCTCAGCCAGCACCCCCGGGGATTGGTAGCTGCCAGATAAATCTAAGTAGACTCTTCATGAACTGAACCTCAAGCAGCTGGCACAATCTCAAGCAGCTGGCGAAAAACTTTCACTCGTTGCTTGAGAGTGCCGATTGCTTGAGTTTCGGTTAAAAGGACAGTCTACTGGACTTTGAAGGCATGTTATGAGTCCAACAGAAACGGATTTGATTTTCTCCCAAAATTGTTCCACTAAAAAAAGATGCAAGCTTGTGCACAGAACCCAGAGCAAATGCTTTCAGGATATAGATTATTATATTTAAAACCTCAAAGTATGGTGATAATGTAGCCAAGAGAATAAAAAAGTTAGTCTCTTTTACATGATACTTTAACCAAAATTTGAACAGAGCCTAACTCTATTATCAGGCCCCAAATTAAATAAAAATATCCTATAAGCATTTATACAAAGCTGACTTTAGTGCACTATTCTTTTCCTTTTTTTAATCAAATGAACGCTTTCCTTATGTATTATATTGGATTAGGATATATAATATAATGGTTTTCTTAAAACTTTTTAAATTAGCTGGGTTTATTTACATAGTTTATTGAGGACAGCCATTCCACTGTTGATACAATCCAACCTTACACCAGAATATAAAGGAAAATTCTCTAAAGAAGCTCCATGATGTCCTATATTTATCCACTCCCGAGTTTTCCCATCCTGCCCAAGGCCCTAGCACCTGATGAATACTTTTTTTTCTCTTTTTATTGTTAAATTTCTTGGAGTGACATTGATTAGTAAAAATTACATAGGTCCCACGTGTACAATTCTACAATACATCATCTATGTGTTGAATTATGTAAATATTTATATTTACACAGTGTTTAGAAAACCAGTAACAGATTTTAAAATCCAGCACAACTGGAGTGCAGTTCGGAACCAGCCCCTAACACTGGCACCAACAGTCAATTAATACACCCTTTCTGGTCTCATCAGGTTGTTCCTGGCCACAGAACAAGGACAACCAGACAACAAAATTACAGCTAATTTGTGCAGAACTCTACAGTTTGCAAAATATTTTCACTATAACTCTTTCATATGTTTATAGAAGGGTTTGTTCTGGTTTGGTCCTCTTATTACTTAATCCCATGGGAACCAGTTGAGAGAACTGAGGCTCAGAAGTCAAGTGACTGGGCATGTAATTGGTGGCAGAGCTAAGGTACATTGCTGTCTACTCTGGCATACGGCCACTCTACGAGAAAGGTGAAATTAAGATGGTTTTCATTATTTGTGAATTTTCTATCAAATGCCATGATGTTGCTGAGCCAGCTGCAGAGTCCTGCTTAAAGCTATCTGCTCCCCAAGATAAAGCATCTCCTTGAACCAAATAAAGGAGCTCAGGTCTTACACATCATAGAATGGACACTAAAGAAAAGCTATGTGTCAGCCCTCTCTTTCCATCTCTGTCTGAAAAATTCCTGATCATCCTATAAGGCTCAGTTTAAATGCCACCTTTCCCAAGAAGCTTTTTGAAATCCAAAGGTAGAATGATCTCTCAAAATCCATTGAGGAATAAAAAGTCTCTCCTCCTTTTAACATGCTTTTCTGTCTTATGGGAGAGTTAAACTCGTATCTTATTTTACTTGATTATGATCCTTGACAACTAAGGTACCGTATCTATTCATCTCTGTATTCTTCAAAGTGCTTAACTGCGCTCCAGCTAGCATGAAGTGAACTAAACCCCAATGCTCTCACTGCTTCATAGAACCCATCAATATTTTTCATAGCAATTTATGAGGCTGTGTCAGAAAGTCAGTTTAATTTCACATATCCAGAACTTAACAAATGAATTTACTTTTACTCTATGGACAAAAACATGTGGGATGTAAAATACTTTTTGTTTTAAAGGAGTGGAGTCTATGTAAAAGATATGCCTTTTCTTTTTCTGTCTATTGTTTTTCTTCCCTGTCTGTTGCCAAAATATACAGAATAACCAGCCACTTTTATTTGGAAAAGTGACCATATTTAGCTAACTCAATCCCTACAGCAAATGTTCTGGAATCACCCATGCAAATATCCCAAACCCATCTGTTTGAATATTTTAGGAGCAGTAACCTCTTGGCCTCAGCTTGGGCATCTCTCAAATATGCATCTTGGCACAACCTTCCAACATTCTTGTCAAAACTTTTCCCCAATAGCTGTATTAAAATGTTAAGCTAGTCATGCATTTTGTAGCCATGCCAATGTCCTAGAGGCCAGATCTCGTTATAGGTAAACAAATGGTAAGATGGGATCCGCTGGGCCTTAAAGTGAACAGTCTCATTCCAAGTATCAAGATACACCGAGGCTCTGAAATTCTAGGATAAAACCCTGAATAATTCCCAGAGGATCATTACAGGAGCAGTCTTGCTTCACCTCTGGGTATTACCAGTATGGCACTGCTCTGTGAAGTGCTTTCTACCCCTTTCTAACCTTTTCTCCCCTGCTCCTAATGCTCAGGTGTCCCTGTTTTATTTAGATTAGGATGTCTTGAAGAAGTCTTAGCCTGAACACCCCATTATTTAGCCTGCACAGTGTTATACTGCTCTTAGAATTAGTGGTCCATGTTAGAAAATTGGGAAATTGAACCTCAAAATCTGTGTCTCTGATTTTCTTTAAAGCTTCCTAAGATTTGACCAAAATGGGCCCACATTGCCACACACAACAATTGTCTTGTGGCTGCCCCCTTTAGAAGGAAACTACCCTCCCCACTGCAGGCCCTACCTGGCCAGCTTCACATATTTATGTTTATTTCCCAGGCTCTGTGTGGGCAACTCCTTCCTTACAGAAAGAAATGTGACTATACTTTAGAGCCAATCTACAGAACTCTCACTGGCTAGTTAGGAATTAGAAATTCTGCCCAGCAGTGTACCTACGTCAGGAAGCAAAGGACATGTGTGAGACCTGTGGATTTTAGAAATAATCTAAACATAATTTATGTATAGCCAGTGAGATTGTAAGGAGGGTTTTCCGGGGGGGGGGGGGGAAGTGGTGGGAAGGTTATGGGTAATAATGACTTGTTTTCATAACACTTGCTATTTAGTCACAGACTGCAGGAAGCTATATTTGGGCACTGAAATCTGCCCCTTATTTCTATAGAAGGTGTTAACTGGGTCAAAGAGAGTTAGTAAATTTGCCAAAATTTTTAAAGATCCTGGGAGAAAGTTAAATTTGGCTTTTCCATACCAGTTTGGAGCTCTACACAGTAAATAAGACTGATAGCAGAAAAGCCTTCCCCTAGCCCTTCATTCATTCTTTCACTCAACACATTTTTTTTATTTTTATTTTTTAAAAATATTTTAATATTTTATCTACAAACACAAATCATTCAAGATTTTTTTTTTTGAGCACCTCCTGTGTGTCAGGCAAAGTGCCTGCTCTTGGGAAGCAGATTCTGGTAGAGGGAGATCACAAACACACACATAAAAAACGCCAAGCAGTAGCAGGGGCTAGAAGGTGTGCGTGCGTTGCCGAAGAGTAAGAGGGGATGGTGCAGGGAGGGGGCGCTTCGCTGTTTTATCCAGAGTAGTTAGGAAAGGCCTTGTGACTTCTCAGCAGAGAGGGAAGCAAAGGAGAGCTATGTAGGCAAAACCCTATCCACGCCCCGAAGGTCCTCCCCAGATACCACCTCTTCCGTGAGGCCTTTATTGACTAATTCAGCCAGAAACGGTCTACCCTGTCTCTAACACGAACTGCAAACTGCTGTACATCATATTCATTTTCTTCCATTTTTCCTGAAAGTAAAATCCTTGAGGCTGGTTACAAATTTGTTTA
Source organism: Lyroderma lyra (assembly GCA_004026885.1). Taxonomy (NCBI): domain Eukaryota; kingdom Metazoa; phylum Chordata; class Mammalia; order Chiroptera; family Megadermatidae; genus Lyroderma; species Lyroderma lyra. The sequence goes on along the minus strand of PVJL010000975.1, from coordinate 292,347 downwards.
TTAGAATAATGAACATTCAATTAATCTGTATCTGCAGGAATAAAAACATTCTCATTCTCATTATAAGACACAAGCAAAATAAGAGACTATAAATGACTTACATTACTATTAATTAGGTATTGTATCTCAAATACTCTTAACCAAGATATGAATATTCCAATGTGATCTTTTGGGAAAATTTATTCTAAATGAGTCCATTCATAACTAAAGATAGGCTTCCAAAAAATAATCTCTTGGTAACATTTGGAACTGGTAAAAATCACTGTATAATGCACACTATGAAGAGATAAGAAGATAATTCCATTCCTAGGATAGAAGCTGCTTTTTAAGATGAAAAGGTATTTTTTAAAATATATAAAAACTTGAAGATTAGGTTGGGAAGGAATGTAAAATTTTAAGTTTTATATTTTGCCCTCATTGAAACTGACCAATTTAAATGTTATTTAGAATTAAAAATAACAAAGTTTCCCAAGAACCATAAAGAGAAATCGTTATGTTAAAATAATTACAAAGAATTTTGTAATTACAAGAATTTTGTTAAAATTCTTCGATGCTGATGAGATATACTTGGTATATTAAACTCATTTTTCAGTTAAAGAAAATAACTAAAAAGACCCTTACAGTCCTTCTCTTCTAAGAAGTGAAAAACATTTCTCTAAATATATTAACTAGCTGTCTTGGAGATGGATTACGTCCCTAATGGTAGATATTTGGGTAAAATAAACTTTGGCAAATAACATAACCGATCCATTTTACAACCAGTTGCCAAATAACAACAAAATAAATCACTACTCTAAAATATTCTGACAGCTCTCTCCCTACCTCCCCCCTCGACACCCCTCAAATGAAAAAGAAGAAAAAAATAAAATAAAATATTCTGACAGTCCCCACTTTTTTGTAGCTTTGTCTTTCTACCCACTCGTTTAGCATTCCAGAATGAAGGCCACCATTCCACCTCTCACCAGTTCTGTCACCAGCCCTATTTTTAGAGATGGAAGAAGCCATAGAGACCACAGGCAGAAAAACAGAGGCCCAAAGTGTCACGCAGGGTCATAATGTGACCCCCATTAACTCCTCTTGGTTACTGGCTCCCCTGTGGAAAGGTGCTTTAAGCTGGGATTATCAAAAGTATAAATAGTAATTCCTCCATTTAAAATAAAAGTTGACAAATTTTGTCTGGTAATACATTTTGGTAGGGCCCCCATAATATTTATTTTAATTGAGATAAAATTCATATAACCTAAAATTCACCATTGTAACGATTTTAAAAGCGTACAATTCAGTGATTTCTATTATATGCACACTGATGTGCAACCATCACCACCGTCTAATTCCAGAACATTCTTATCACCCCCAAAATGGGCCTTCATAATGTTTTAAAATTTTTTTTGTAACTAGCAAAATCATGTAAGAGTTGGGACCAGTGACACAAACATGCACGTTTCCAGCGTTTCAAGAATTTCAAGAAAAATCTGACCTTCTGGCAACAGTGTGTGGGGTGAGGGGGAGAAACAGGCCCTCTCCACTATACCACCTGAGGGGCCAGGAAATTACCCAAGGCTGCGAGTTAGCTACCCCTGCTTTAAGTGACTGGGGCTCTAAACAATTCTTTTTTTTTTTTAATTCATTTTTATTGTTAGACTTCTTGGGGTGACATCTGTTAGCAAGGATTACATAGGTTTCAGGCATACAATTCTACAGTGCATTGTCAGCTTGTTGTATAATAAGTTCACCACCTAATGTGACTTCTCTTTCCATCACCTTATATTTAGCTTCCCCCATATCAACAAAGCAAAGAGACAGCCCACTGAATGGGAGAAAATATTTGCAAATAATGCATCAGATAAGGGTCTAATATCTAAAATATATAAAGAACTAATAAGACTTAACAACAAAAAAACAAACAACCCAATTAAAAAGTGGGCAGAAGAACTAAACAGACATTCTCCCACGAAGAAATACAAGTGGCCAGCAGACATACGACAAAAGTGCCCTAAACCATTCTGAATCACTTTTCAGAGAACCTCCGGTGTGCCTGCAGCAGTGACGCCAAGGAGCTAATGGCCTTCTATTCCCCTAGCTGACTCTCCAACACATCTCTCGGCTTCCACAACTTCTTTATTCACCTTTCCCCTCAAAACACTTCGCATATTGCCACTCCAGGATCTTGGCTGAAATATCTGAAATATCTGAAAAAAGCCACTCTGAATCTACCTGAGCAACACCCTAAAGCCCGTCCCTTTTGTACCACTGTCATGACTTGCCTTTGTTTTCTACTTACTATCTGAAATTTTATTTCCCTAGGGTTACTTCATTTATTTTTACTCAAAAAATAAATTTACTTTTAAAAGAAACCATATACTCTATGTGAATGGAAACTGGTCCTACTCCCCTAAGTATATCTTCATCATAAAAATCATTACAAAGTTTTAAGTCATAAAAATTAATTCAATGAGAAAAAAAATCCCCAATACTATTTGTTTCTAGCCACATATTGTTGCCTGCCAAAGGCCATGAGCCCCATGTCTACCTGCACCCTCCAAAAGGAGGTGAGTCACTGTGAGTAAGGTGGCAAAGTCACACAGCCCAAGGCACTCTCATTGAAGGACACAAAGTATATACTGTGCTCCTGTGTTTGGTCCAAACTTTCAGGGGAAAAAATCTTTTGTTTTAACTTTTTAATTAAAATTTTTACTTGTTTATATTTAGGTACTTGCTTTTTGTATTATAAAGACATTTTAGCATTTATTTTTTAACATTATGGTACAAGAAATTTTATGTAACACTTTTAAGTCATAAGCATAAAAAAAAGAATTAAAAACATTTATATAGATATAGAATTAATACTACCCACATACTTGTATATGCATATCCTTATTTTTCACTCACAAATTTGGGCAAAAAAGTGTGCGAAATATCGTATTCCAAGGGTACTGAAAAGGGACTACTCTTCTTGTAATCTGATTGAAGATACTTTATCACCATGACTGGCGCCACCTAAAGTCATCTGGAGGCCAAATGCACCATACTTTAAGAAAAAAACAACCACATATGCCTCCTTTCCAAAGCGTCCGCCAACGCCGTCCATTGCAACAGTTTTACCTCAAATATCTGAACCACAGATAGCCCCTCTTGAACCTCTCTAACCGGATGTGGCATACCCCTTGCATGTGTGCACGTCTGATATCTCCTCTAGACTGAAAACTCATCAAGGACAGAGATGGGTCTTCCATACCGCATCTCCTTCTCCAGTGAGGCTCCTGGCATTATCTTACACATGGTCAGATTCCCAGAGTATTCCTGTCCTGATAATCCTGGTGAGGAGTTTTGCAGTGACTTCTAAAAATTCCAAATCAGTTTCTAAATGAACTGAAACATGCCCTAGCAGATAAAGTGCTCAATATGAGGAAAGGCACAGAAATAAATATCTCCATCTCGTTGCTCTTCTTACATGTTGGGGTATTATAAAGCAACGAGCACAATTACTATTGGGAAGTCATTCTTGGTGTGATAAGTAAGACTACCCATTTAGGGCAGTTTTTGTTTTGAAGGGAAGGAAGTGTGCCTAGCAGGCTGCGAAGGAAGGGCACCATCAGTGTCTAGGCCTTGTTTCTGAGATAGACAAAGGTGCTAAACACTTTCGATAGTAACTCCAGGTGTCATTCCTGCCTAGGAAGAATCAGTTCACACTATCAGGGTCAATTTCCTAAAGAGACACAGGGCAAAGATCTCCATACGTAAATAAAAACAATCTTACCTTACATAACATTTTAAAAATATATTGGGAGATAATATGATTATCAATCTGTACTTTTATGTCCCTGAATTTTCTAAAAGATTGGAGGTCTTATAAGATTAGCACTAATGCTCATTTTATAAGGCCAGAAATATAAGTTTACTGAGTCAAATGAATATCAAGGTTTATGGTCATTATTTTTGTTCCTGGTGAGTATTACTGATCATCTGTATTGGTTCTTATATTAAGTTCTTGATAAATAACAGAAACTCCAACTGAAATATTACTTCTGTGAATAAAGACAGCCTACTTTATTGACATTTTCTTCTTCATATGATTTCTAATGTTCTCATTGCTACAAAAGGTAGAGGATACCTTGGAAAAATAATATTGAATTTATCTGTAAAATGTGAGACAATGTATATTATAAAAGTAAATGCTTCCAAAAAAGATGAATCAAGTTTTTAGAATGTATGATTTGAGTCAGTTTCTAAATCTGAAAATTAAATCTACCTTAATGGAACAGTTTCCCCATTGAATTAATCCCTATTCATTTTCCATTTATGCCATTCAGTCTAATCCTGCTTTGGAGTCAATGGTTTTGCCAAAAAGAAGGGGGTTTTCTCTTATGTTTTCAGCATTCATATCTAATGCCATCGGTTGATCTTGAAATGAAGGAAACAGATGCTCCTGTTGGACTATGAAATTTCGTCTCCCACAGTATTTTTAAGCTGTCAGCTGTACAGTTAGTCTTTATATAGGCAACTAACAAGTGCTTCACTGTACCTTTTTTCACTGAAACATACAAATATACAAATGCCAGAACTCCACCCATACTCCAACGCAGAGTACATTCTATAGCAAATACCCCAAATGAATTCTATCATATTTTTCCTGTTGATGAATCAAAATAAAATATTTTTCCACTACATCCTACAGAATTCAGTAAAACCATATACAAATACTGCCCCACCAAAGTGGAGATATGTTTAGATGAATGTTTAAAAACTCTAGCTAACATCATAAAGAATTTAATTATTGAATAGCAAGTGTCAACCATCTATGAGTATATTTTTCCATTAAATTGATTTATCACAAAATACAGCAATTTTAGAAACAGGCACACACACACACACATACACACACACACACAAACGTACAGAATTCTTGGATTCAGAATCCAGGTTCTAAATGTAGGCCTTAATAATCTCCCAGCTTTCCAAAGTTTTAATGGCATCTAATAAAGTATCAAGGGGTCAGGGGCTGAGTCACCTTTTCATGAGCTGACTTATGGATCATTGCATTCTGATGGAGGGTAAAGAATGTGAAACATTTTACCATATATATTTTTAAATCATTATGGATAGCTGAGAAGATGCCTGGAACTCTGGCTGGAGGCTGGTGTTAGGTCAGTGGAGGTCTTAGGAACAGCTATTCCTTTGTCTCTGTGCTCAATGCAAAATGATAGACCAAGCGTAGAAAGGCCAGCTCTTTGGGCCTTTCTGGTTTTAGAGGAAATATTTTCTCTTCAGGCACAATTGAGATCATTTTGACCAGTAATTTGCTGCTATCACCCATTATTTGATAGACCTTCAGGGCATATATGTTCATGGTTAAAGAGGGGTGAGGCCTGTAATTTTCTGTCACAGTCTGATAAACCCCATTTCTCATCTTCTAGGTATACACTAACAAATAAAAGCAGGGATTTTAGTTTTTAAAGGCATTAAATTGAGTTTAAAGGGCTCCTTTACTCAGTCTGAAGAGTTTTACATCGGGATTCTCCCAGTTTATCTCCCAATCAAGTAACAGCTTTCTCTTCTCTAATCTTACCCCTAATCATTGCTTTTTATTTTAAACTAGACTTAATAACAATAAGCTCCTTTGGAACGATCCATGTTCCAGTGGATAGAACCCAGGAAGAACTCTGTACAGATGTTCAATTCCCACTAATTGAAATAGAGATGATTTTGTGGCAAAAACAAAAAAACAAAACTAGTGGGGGAAAAAAGCAGACATTTCAAACCCAAGAGTCACACCTAAAACACTCCCTTTTCCACTGCCTTACAATGTGTGCCAGGAGTGTTTTAATAATAAAGCTGGTCTGACACAACTTTGAAAAACAACTCTCCAGTTTCCATCACCTTTCAATAAAGTCAAGACATTACCCTGCCGTCAGCCTGGACACACTTGGTTTGGTTAAAGTCCTCCCATAGGTCTGCGCTTAGCTTAGGCCCCACCACCGTGATTTGAAACACCAGCTAGGACAATGATTATCACCCAGATGGCCTCAAAGGGCACTAGCAAGAAGAAGGTCCTACCAGGCCTTCTTAAATGGCCACCCCCAAAACCCCTACCCATATACACAGTATATTCTGAATGTTCATTTTGGTTTTAGCTAACTGCTGGCACTATGGATGGTATAACCACCTACCAAGTACAATGTCCCACTGTACCCCAAAACAAGATGGCAAGGCCAGATGATGGGTCATCATTAATGTCTGGATGATCGATCCATGAATCTCATGAAAATAGCAACGATGTTAATTCCACAAAATATTTAACCCTCTGGACCATATGTCTATCCTCACACTTCATTGGTTACAAAGCATCTTCTTTCTCTACAATGTGCCCATCATCATATAAACTAGGAGTGTTGTGCCATTACAGAGTCTTCGTAACTACAAAGGTAGAGGATAGTAACATTTTAGATCAGGGAATCATTCTATTCAATGAAAGTCTTGCTTGTATAAATAGGTTTCCCTTCCCCCTGGAAGCATCCTACTAGGACAAGTATAGGGTATTTGGGGCGTGGGATTCCTGTATTAGGTTTTTATCAAGCTCTGATCCAAAGCATAGCTGGGACTTCTTTCCCTTGTCCTGACTCGGTCCTGAAAACAGAGGAGGAGACAATGACAAGAAGCACGGGACAACAAGCAAACGGAACCACAGCCACCATCAACTCAGTTAGAGTAACCACCCTGTTCTTTATAAATTTATGGTGTATTTCTAAATGTGGCAAACAAAGCCTAGTTGTTCCAAAGAATCATTACTGACTCTACCCTAACCCAAACTAAAAATATTTGCATGCATTTTATATTTTAAATTATCATTCCTTGATACAATTCTTTATCTGAAAAACAAATAGAAGTGGAGAGACTAACACTGGCACAGAGTTAAGGATTCAGAAGAAAAAATGCTTTTCATGGGTGTTATTGCTATTGTTGTTAGAGATACTGTCATCTAATAAACGTTGTGTCTAACTGGCACAAAATATGGTGTTAAGATTTCTTGAATCCATAAAACAAAGCAAAACAAAATGCTGCTTAGAATAAGAATGGAGAAAAAAAATTTTATTAAGAGAGGAAAAATTACATTATTTAGGAAGACAGTAAGAAAAAAATAAAATATGAAATTATCTCTAAAGTCCTGAAACAGTATCTATAGGCAATAAGATGATGAAAAGCCTTTTGGTATCTGTCAAAGTTGTATAATTCTTCCTGAGTTGCTCAAAGGCTACCTAACAAAAAATAACCTAAGAATCATTAGATTGATTGTAACATTTGGCCGGGGGGGTGGGGGGGTGGGGGATGTTATTTCAAGCAGGCCTTAGATTTAAGAAGACAAGTCACACAGTATAAACCACTGACTAGGCCTATTCTCACTACTTTTAGTTTAAGGTGCTACATAGGCAAGTGAACATTATTTCTCCGTTACCTCTGGAGGAGAAGGATTTAAAAGGAGCTAAAAATGGGGGTTCCCTGGTGGTGTAGTGGCTAGGCTTTGGCATACTCAATGCTGCAGCCCAGGTTCGATTCCCAGCCAGGGAACAACCCAAAAATAAATAAATAAAAGGAGCTAAAAATAAAAGAGGCAATAAGAGAATATTGACTCGAGCTGATTCTAACAACTACTCAAATATCCTTTTATTCCATCAAAAAAACAAAAATTGTATGACAGAAAATGTCAGGTGAAGTGATGGCTTGGAAAAAAATGAGAAACCAAAGTGGTTGGTTTTGAGCTAAACCCTTATCAGGCATGTTGAAATGAGCGACAAAGACCTATTCTGTCCAGAAATCCCCCACTTTATTTTTAAGCCTGGAAACTGGTTAGTGATATCTATACTGAACACTTCCTGTCCAGGGGCATGATGACGGCAACAAACTGCCAAGCTTAGGAGCTGCCTACATGTAGTCAATTGAGTCATTCATGGAATAAAAAACAGCATCAAACATTAAAAAAAAAAAAAAAAATCTGGCTAACCGAAGCTTTAAAAGATATACAATGAAAACAGGTTTGGCTATTTCACAGAACAGAGATAGATAGTGCCATGGGGGAAAAATGTTAGAAGACAACAGACAATGTTACTTTAAGAGGCCATTTGCTGGTCATTTCTGTGATATTCTAGCTCACCACTACCAAATATAATGGCCCTCCCACGCCCACGCTCTACGACTAAATAGTCCAATTGATATTCCACATCTTCATTTACAAAAATGCCCGAAGACTGTAGAAGGACTCAACAAAAATCAATTTATTCCTTTTTTATTTTAACTTGATCCAATTATATTTTAGAGGAAGAGCCCTCCCAGGGCTTTAAAGAAACAAGTATGCAAAGAACTAAAATATAAACCAGGAATATAAACTTTATCAACTGGTCTAACACCACCATGTTACATTAAGAACCCATCTTTGGAAAGAAAGGAAAACAATTAAAGATTTTAAGAATGATCCTTTCTCCAGCAACACGGAGGGCTGTATCAGGCTTCAGCTAATCTGCCTCTCCCAACAACAATTATAATTTATTTGATTAACCCTTACACATGTTGAAACAAGCCAGCTGAAGTTCCACTGCTGAGAAAAACAACAAACACTTCCCCTCCCCCATGTCTTAACCACAGGTACAAAGTGGGCAACTCGAAAGCATGCTGGGATAAACAGCAATGACAAGTAATCGCTCTTGTACTTACAAGGTTATCAGCTTGAGCATCAAGTCAGCGGTCCTGTCAAATGAGCCAAATAATTTAAACCAGTCCTGCCCATAAAAACCCTTGGCCTGAAATTCTTCAGTGAGTCTGCTTACCATCAGACTTGTTAACGAGTGAACCCCCCAGAAGTTAGGTTCAGCTTCATGGGACAGGGTGATGGCTCTCTACCATTCACCAAAAGTTCCACAGGACTCCCAGAAAATAGATGGCACAATCCAGCTGACAGCCTTGAAATGACTCCCACAAGTTGGCATTACTGATTTTGTAATTCATTATCTGCCATTTGCAAGCTTTTTGAGGAAATGGTTTTTATAACCCCGTAAGAAAGTCACTAGAAATCCAAGCCAACACAACACACACAGCCCTTGCTTCTGACTGGCCCCAATTCAGTAGTTGGAAAAGCAGCAGCATTCCTCAATGTCACGTCCTTGTTTATGGGCCCCTGCCTTAACCCTGCCTGAGAACTGGAGTGCTGCTGTGTCTTGCAAACATGGCTACTTCATGGACTCCAAGTCTGTATCACACTCTGGAGACCAGCACACAATCATACCTCCTAAAATCTACAAAGTCAAGCAAAACAAACTGCCAAAACTTCTCATCCCATTTATCCTAGTTATGATGCTGCTCACCTCTCTAATTCTTGCACACTTTCCCCTGCCCCCTTCATTTTAGAGTTGTTTTCCTACTCCTCCTTTCCCTTCTCTGCACTCCTCACCCCTTCCCTTGGAGGCTCTGCACGCCGCCTGCAGCACGGCCCGGTCTCCCACCTCCTCTGGCTCCCGGTCCCTCCCACTCACCAGTTCTTTCCCATCGCTCCTTCGAAATTTCAAAACTGCCAAATGGCCCATCCCTTGACTTCCTTCACTATTCTGGTCTCCCAGGTCCCCTTTCCTTTCAGTAGGTACTACTAGCTCCTGAATTCCACCTCGTTGAAAATTCTCCTGAGAGACTCTTTTAAAATTACCTCCTTTCTCTGAAGAACTTGAGTCCAGTGTTTAGACGTGTGATGCTGGGGAGCGGTGCATTTTTATTCTAGCTATTTCATAAGTGACTTATTTCTCATTTTAACCCTCAAAAGGTGAAAATGTTTTTATAAGTGCTTTAAAATAAGAACAGTCAGGGTACTGACTTTTATCAAATAACTTTACAGAAGGAAAAAAGTTCCTTGGGACAAGCCCACCCTCCACCGCTTGTTTCAGCACATAAAGTATTTCTTACCGGGTAAGTATGGCGGCAGGCCGGGGGCGGGTTTTGTTTCTGAGTGTGGTAACAAGCCTCCCTATGTACCCTAGTTTGCAGTGTATACTACACACTTTCTTTTGCCCAAATTTGTGAGGGCAAAATAAGGATGTGCATTACACATGGATCGTGTTAACTCCGTATCTATTTAAATGTTTGGGCCAAAAACTTGAGTGTACAGTATACATGGGAGCACATTATACACAGAAAAATACAGTACACAGCATCATCTCCTAAGTGAAGCCTCCTAATCATTAAAACAAGCATGATCCCATGGGTTCACATGGGGAACAAGCCATCCAGCACATTTCCACTGGTGTGACCCTTGCTTAGCACCTCAGGAAAAATTTGAATTTCTCAGAATGGCTCGACTTGTCAGTGCAGCCCAAATGCTATTTCACATCAGTACGACTAAAGCCCTCCGGGTTCCAGATTATGTGTCAAGTCTATGGTGTCCTCGGCAGAAGCACCGGTGGTTTTCCAAGACATGTTTCTGTCACAAGAAGAAAAAATATGGGGGAGAGAAAGTAAAGGCAAAAGAAAGGAGAGACAATTTCTCTAATGCTCAGATTGGCCAAAGCTTTTGCCCAGGATGACGAGCTGGCTTAAATTTCCTGCCTATAGTCACTTGTCACACTCAGGCAACCAGTACTGATGGTGTGCGATGCCACAGCGGTAATCGGAGATGACGGGAAGGAGATCAAAAAGGAATCTGCTGGCAGCTGGGACTCTCCAGAGCCTCCTCTGCTCAGGAGACGGGGCACTTGCTCACAGTTGGGGAAGCCACCCCGCAAGCCCCACATGCCACCTTCATTCCCACTAAACGCTGATGGGATGCGCAGGATGTGCTCTCATCACTTGACAGATGGCTCTTCCAACTGAGGCTCCCAGCTTTTGCTGAGGCCCAAAGAGAAGGCAGCAAAGCCAACTTCTCCAGAACCTCCCTTTAGACATGGCTGACCACAGCCTCCATGGTGCTCTCACACTCCCGGATTCTAACGCCCTGGATCGCTCCTGTTTTCCTCCAACCACTTTTGAGCTACTCCACTTCTGTTCCCTTTACTGGTTACATCTACCTGTTTCTTTTGTAAAAGTGGGTGTTCAGAGAGGCTAAATCCATGGCCCAGCCCTCTTCTCTCTCTTCAAGCTTTCCCTCAGAGAACCTATGAGGAGAATCATCTCTCCCCTTACGACTAGATAGTCATACTTTTCTTTTCCCAGGCTGCTTTTCCCCAGCCTTAGTCTTGTCCTACAGACCAACCGTTGGTTTTTGTCAGCTTGGTATTCTGAAAACCCTGCTTTGCATTTGCCCTCTTCTAGCTCAAAGCTCAGTTCCTTACAATGGTGTTTCCCTCCTAAATGGTATCTCAGGCATGCTTTCATCTAATATCAATGTCTGCATCGTTCTAATTAAGAAACCGAAGTTCAGGGAGACTCATCATAGACAACCAAGGGCAAAGTCACAGGAAGAAAAAACATGGGGAGAGGAAGTAACAGCAAAAGTTAAGGAGAGAAAAAAATCTCTAATTCTCAGATTGGCCAAAGCTTTTTCCCAGGATGAAGAGCTGGATTAAATTTCCTACCTATAGTCACACACACACACACACACACACACACACACACACACACACCCCTGCTTCACAGGCTCTGCAGAGGAGGTACTGATTTCATCAACATTTGTTGCTGTGAGTACCTGAGGCCCAGGGAAGATGGCAGTGATTGAGGGAGGGAGGCTACACCCTGGAAGCAGGCACTGGACTGCCCAGACAAGCAGAATAGTCTGTGCTTCTGGGGACACCTCTGGTCCCCAGGTCCCCAGTCTAGCTGAGGGGGCCACATAGAAACACATACCTGGACCAAGTGAGCTGGTATCAAGCACAGATGTCTTGTCAAACTCAAAGGAAAGTTCAAGAGTTGCTTAGTCTATTCTTAACAGGCAACCCTGACTTGGGCAAACAAGGTCTTAAGGCCTCAGAAACCTAAAGCTGTCATGGTCCCTCAGGGCATTCTGTTTAGTGGCCTCTTTGTTTCACCATTTCCTTGGAAGAAACTTTGCTCATAGTTATTTATAAAATAAAACCTTGGTTGTCATTATAAGTGTATTTCCATGTAAAGCCACAGATGATACTATAGACACAATACACACAAATACAACCCCCATACATCTTTAAAAACCATAAATACCACAAAGTACCAGCCTAATAACACAGGCTTTGCACAGACCTACAGATTTCCAGACCAGCACTCCCCAGCCATTTACTGCCCACTCAGCAGTTAGTCACTCAGGACACACTACAGCCCAAAGTCTAATGTTTCTTTAAGGTTCTTAAGCCCTTAGAACAAGCTTTAAGCAATTACTCTTTCAGATATCTTGGTCTGTGGCTGGGGGAACAGTAGGCTGCAGCCCCCACCACTTCCTGAAACAGAATGTGTTCTGGCTCCCAGGATGCACCAGGCGGTGCTCAGGGGAAAACAAGGCTGTGGGATGCCATCTGCTCCTGCAGTGGCATGTCTGGTGTCTGAATGCTGACTCCTTTGCCACCCACACACGTGCATACCTTCTCCCCAAAGAAGAGCGCCCCTGTCCAATCAGCACCCTCAAATGGCTAATTTTTCTGAATGATGTTCTCAAAGGAATGAAAACAAGTGAGCTCACTGTTGAATTGCCTCTCATTCTGTCTACCCCTTTCAAAGCCAGGGATTTATTAGGATCTATTTGCAGAGCTAAAGTTGATTTCACAATACCTCCTCATCTTTTACTCTCCTGAGGTACATGTAGAAGGTGAAATAGGGAAACTCCATGTGTTCAACCATTCCACTTAAGTTCTGTAAGTGACCCCAAAAGGTAGTGAGTTGCACCTGTACATACAGATGAGGTCTGTCTTGCTTCAAGGACATATCATACAAAAATCCAGGATGCTAAAACCTACATTTGCAAAATTTCTTATTTGCCAAACAGGCATAAGGGGATTAAAAAGTACCCAGACATCACCTCTCTGGGCCTCAGTTCCTCTTCTCTGAAGTGAGGAGGTTAGAGGAAAGGACCTGCAAAGTTGTGTACACACACACACACACACATTTTTTTTATGTGGGTAGCTCCCTGGCTGGGAATGGAACCCAGGCCACAGCGTTGACAGAGCTGAAGCCTAGCCACTACACCACCAGGGAACTCCCCAAAGTTGCTTTTAATTCTAACTGTATTGTTAGAGAGTCATTTTAATTACAAAAGGCTTCTCTGGGCTCATCTTCTGTAAATATTACAGATACACATAGTGATTTGATTTTTTTTTTTTAATTCAGCTTACACCACCTTTTTAGGCACAATCCACTAAATGAAGACAGGAATACAACTATGCTCACCTCATTGCTTCCCAAGTTGTTAGCATCTTTCTCATTCAGAAGGAAATGTTGACAAACAAAAGGTTTGGAGCAAACCCAGTGACCCTGCATTCTTCCGGAAAGAAATCACTGGGTCCCGAGATTTTTCTGGCCCGACTGCATTCTTCATCACCCATCTACTTTTTGGTTACTTCCTGGATTATCAGCACTCAGGAGCAGGGAATTTAATCAGCCATGATATCCTGATTATTTCATGACATCATAATTCGGGGACAAGAAAGCTGTGCTGCATACCCAGTCCGACAAAAATTTCAGAGGGGGAAAAGGGCCCAAATATACATAAGCGTATAGAGCTGGGGGTGGCAGGCAATGCCAGGTCATCAGTGACATCCACTGTAGAGGAGACAGCGGGCACAGATCTCTAACTGGATTGTCCACTTTTAGTCCTTGTCAGCACAGCACACCCCAAGGCTAATGACTCCATAAAAGGAAACATAATCACATCAAAGTCCAGCGTTTTCGAGCACAGGCTGTACTTTTTACAGTATAGGTGACATCAAGGTCAGCAGCACCAAGTGCCATGCATTTCATCGGGGCCCAACCCCTGCTTCATCTTCTTTCCTCTTCATTCCCTCTGCAAAGCGAGGGCTGGGGAAGGGAAGGAAAGGGGGGGAACCGTGCAGTCATGCTCAGCAATGAACGCTCTGACATAAGCTGCCACACCACATGAGGTTAAAACAGTGAGGGCACTACGTGGTGTGGCAGCTTATATAATAGCATTGGGCTTCTGGATGACAGAAGAGGGTATTAGTAAGTCACCACGATGAAGCAATGGCATGTTTCTATTATAAATACTCTGCCAGGTACTGCCCCATTATTTCTAGGAAAGTCTGCTTTTTGTCTCTCTGAGGAGTTACAATCCCTGGCAGGTGGGTCGATGCTGACCAGAGGTCCCTGGGAGGTTCATCACGGCTGCCCGTTGGGACAATGTGCTCGGGGGCAGCCTGCAGGCAGATCTCTGTCCTGGCACTTGACTGACCCCAGTCACTTGACTGGCAAGCGGATCAGTCAAAATGACCTTCTAGAAAACCCACCAGTGAGTTGGGGACCCAGTTACGGCAAACTGGGTGAGATGGACTCGAGGTAACCTGGAGCCCAAAGAAACTATAATATTCCAGAAGCACTGAGGAACAGGGTAGGCACCTATTAATTGGTACTGAAAGCAAGGAGGGCCACAATGGAGGGTGCGAACGCCTATTCGTATCCCCAAGAAATTAATGCATTATTAGGAGATGTGACGAGTGAACCGAGTGGCACACAACTGTGCTGAGAATCACTCACTTGTGTATACACATGCTGCAGATTTTCAAAAACACTTGAAACTCCGTGGATGCTACGAATGCACCCAGGTGTGATAACATAACACATGCATTAACGGAACCTTGTTCTGCATCAGTGACCAGGGGAGTCCACACTCTGATCTCAAGCTGGTCCCTGCCCCCATGCAGTGAGGTCTCTCTCTTGTCCCACAGGAATTCGGGTCCCTCTCAATGCAGTGGACTCTGTCCTGCTGGGCTCCTTGATCTCCTGTCTCAGGGGTAGAGGGATGCACTGAACACTCCCTGACTGTGCCCCTGAGTGGCAGAGAAAGAGCCCGGTTCTGCACTCCTCTCTTTCTCCTCTCTCCACTCCTGGCTTCTCTAACCAGGGTACAAGCAGACACGGGGCCACAGGAAGCATCCTCCCGAGTACCCAGCTTCCCTGAGGATGGGGAGGACAGCTTTGGAACATTCCTGGAAGCACCGCATCACGGTTGAAAGCTCAGGCTGTATAGGCAGTGGGCCTCCATTCTAACCCTGATTCCACCTTTTCTAGCTTTGTGGGTTCAGGTATGGTTTTTAACCTCTCTGAACTTCACTTTTCTTAACTGCCACATGCAATCAACACAAAGGTTAAGTATTAAATGAGATAATATACCTTATCCGACCCTCAGCACCACGTGTGGCACATGGAGGAGCTCAATACATTTTAGTTTCAAAAGTGTTTCTTCAGGCTTCCAGGCAAGTGAAG
The DNA here is from genome assembly GCA_004026885.1 of Lyroderma lyra. Lineage (NCBI taxonomy): Eukaryota > Metazoa > Chordata > Mammalia > Chiroptera > Megadermatidae > Lyroderma > Lyroderma lyra. The sequence goes on along the minus strand of PVJL010000975.1, from coordinate 276,978 downwards.
ATGCTAGCAAGCCACTCCGGGCCCCGACGCCAGTGATCAAAGACCCAAGCTCGCTTGGCTTCTGCCATTCAAAGCACTTTAGTAGAGAATTGAAGAAACCCTAATTAGGTTTGTGCTCTAGGTCAGAAGGCGCTATTCCTCCAAAGTGAGGACAGACAGTTTCTAAGCAGTGCTGCACAAGGTTTCACCCTATCAAATTAATTAATTTGACGATGCTTTATCAGGCCCTCCTATATGAGAGGCCCTAGGGTAAGCACTGGAGATTCAGAAAGAAAGAACAAATCTTACTGGCAAGAAGCTCACAACTGAGCGGAGGCAAAGGAAAAGACAGCAAATAAGCACAATACGTGAGAACCTGGTGCAACTCAGGGAAGGATGGGGTGTTCCGGGGACTCTCTGAAAGAGGTTCAGTTGGCGGTATGACCCACCCGAGGAGAGGCAAGAGTGACCCCAACAAAGAAAAGAGCATCTGTTGAGGGAAAAAGGGAGTAAACAAACAGGGTGACCTGAGGGTTAGACAGACTAATCTGGTGGTATGGGGGATATTTGTGTTTGTTTGTTTGTTTGTTTGGGGGTGGCTCCCTGGCTGGGAACGGAGCCCAGGCCACGGTGCTGAGGGCCCAGAAGCCTAGCCGCTGCACCTCCAGGGAACCCCAGTATGGCAGATATTTGTGGTTGTTTTCGTGATCCATGTCAGAACTCCTTCCCCTCGGGGGAAGCCCTCGTTTTGCAGGTGGGAGGAGGAGTCAGAGCCCCGTCTCCCACTACCAAACTGGAACCAGAAGTTCCCTCTGACACAGGCAGCAAGGGTAGTAGTACACCCTCTGGCGCTGATGAATCAGGTGGGTTATTTCCTGGGATTTTTTTAATGTTGAGGATGACCACATACCCGGCCCCATCCTGGGGTCCCAGCAGTGACAGAACTGAAACATGCAGAGGCAGGGAAGGCTGCGGTGAGGTTCTCGCCAGGCGGCTCCCGAGCATGTCCTTGGCATCACTTCCCGACGCACTCTCAGAGGCTAATCCCCATGCGTTTTGTGGATATGTGAACTCCCCAATATACGCCCAACAGACTCTTCTGCTTATGAAAGCAGGAATCAATTGCCATCTCTTGCAACCAAGAACCCCGATAACAGAGGTGGTTATTATACCCACCAGGGCACGTATGTTGGGGGCTTGAATCAAGGCAGGGACAACAGAGAGAAAGAGAAGGAGACACAGGAGACTTTCCGTTAACCGGCACCTATAGGGACTGGTAGATGCCGGATAAATGTAAGTAGACCCTCAGTTAAAAGGAACTCAAGCAACCAGCAAAACTTCTTGAGAGTGCCGGTTAGTTGAGTTCCAGTTAACAGAGAGTCTCCTGTGCATTCAACAGACAATGAGGAGGAGGAAGTGCCAGGCAGAAGGTGAAGATAAAGGAATGGGCAGAGTCGAGGACGACCTGCAGATCTGTAGTTTGGAAGCCCTAAAGAGAGCGATGATCTCAGTGAAAACCCGAAGAGGTGATTGGATTTGTGAAGAGTGGGAAACGCTGGGCTCAGTTTAGACATGTTGAATGTGAGGGACTATACGACATCCAAAGCATGGTGTTCACCAAGTTGCCGTCTGTATAGGTGGCTCTGAGAAGAGCTCAAGCTAGAGGTTCCAGGACATTATTTATAGAAAGAAACAGCTGGAAAGGGGAAGGAAAATCAGGAGAGTGTTGTGTCACAGGAACCACGGAAGGAGTTGAGGATTGCAGGAAGGCCTCAGTGTCAAATGCTGCAAAAAAGGTCAACTAAGGTCAGGACAAAACTATGAATGCTGGATCACTGGTGATTTTGGCAATTTCAGTGGAGTAGTAGAGAGGAAGACAGACTTCAGTGGAATGAGGGATGAAAAGGAGTGAGAAAATAGTAATCGTGCAAAAGTTTATTCTAAGCATTCATTTTAAAGGAGAAATAGCTGTATAAAATTGGACCAAGTGTTGAGGATTGCCTTTTAAAAATGGAATTCCTTCATTCATTTTATAAAATAGTGAATGATCACCTCTTACTGTGTAGGTCTTGGCAATACAGAAAAGAATAAAAAAGACATGATTTTTCCCTTAAGAGCTTGTGGTTTAGGGAGCAGATGCTATAAATATGGTGAGCGACGGTGAGGAAAGGAATAGGTGCTCTGAGAATGGACAGTAAAGGATCCTAATCCAGGTTGGAGGTTCAGCAAAATCCTCCAACCAGCAGCTGATCAGGGCAAGGGGTTAAATGGAGAGAAGGATATTTCAGGCAGAAAGACCAGCAAGTGCCAACACCCCGAAGTGGGGAGCTTGAGCACGTCTATACCCAGACGGCAAGAAGCCCAGAAAGACATGTGGCTGACTGACAAGCAGCCGCCGCCGTGAGCGCCCGAGGTGCAGGAGTGGCCTTTTCCAGCAGGAAGACGCATACCTGGTGCATAGACACCGGGAGGGTGGGCGTGGTGAAGGTGAGCCTACCGTTCTCTTTGTGAAATAGCAGGCCCTGCTGGGGCATGGGAGAACTAGGAGAGGTGGTGGCGGGAAATGCTCTGATGTGCACTGGAGGAGCAGTTGAGCTCACTCACAGCTGTCAACCCCTACTCTTTTCCAAGTCCTCACAAAGCAACCCTCCCTGACAACGGCCGCTTGCTTTCTGGTACCAGAGCTTCAATAACCAGGACAGAGGATCCCTGGGCCCCTGCATGATTAGCACTAGAAAGCAAGCACTAGAAAGGTCCTCAGGGATCTTAGCTGCCATTCACTTTTCCTACTTCATAATTAAGAAATTTACTGGAGAAGAAGCAACTAAATGCCAACTACTACATGGCCATCAACCTACCTACTCAGGAAGCTCCATTTACTGGAAACTGTTGCTACCCTTCCTTGCCGGAGCCGCCTTCTTTTAAATTAAGTAGGTTCCTTCCTTCATTTCACTTGCTTCCTTATTCATTTGTGCCTGAGTATCTTAAATTCATTCAGCGTTTTAAAAAGTGAATTATTTTTCTCTGTTTAATATCAAGCACAATCACCTACTCATTTGTAAGCAGGCAAAGTTAAATCAATTCTTTAGGCCGCAGCTATAGACCGAGGATGGAAGCTCAACACTCCTGGCACGGAGTCAAGTACGTTCTAAACTGTGGTGGCTTAACAATATCCCCAGTCATTTGCCTCTACATTCACTCACATGCACAAATATGTTGGCCTCCAAGGACCTCTGAATCTAACTTGATACTTTTTTCAGATTCAACCCCAAACCAAGGATGCTAGACTCACACTGAGATTCAGAATAATGACTTAAAAGTATGCCCCATTCAATTTCCGTGCGAGGTAGACACTGTGAAGAGCACATGATCTCACAATGAATAGATACATAAATCCATCAGGACAGAGAAATAAAAGCTAAGGAGAGGGAAAGGGATTAGTAAAATAACTGAGTTATTTATGCAGCATAGCTCCTTGCATAGATATGCGAGTGGTGGTTCTAGATCTCGGCCAATAACCAGCCTTGCAAGAACTACCACGGACACACACGTGCACATACGCAAAGAACACATAGCTATGTACATGGAAACTCATCCTTTACTTCCTGACAGAAGCTTCAATGCATTACTGTCTGTTAATGAAGTACTTGATCGATCTCCCTCAAGGGTTATTCTATATCCTCCCCTAATTGCCATCAATTTAAACCTCTAGCACCTCATATTACGTGAAAAGAAACAGTGTGGGCTTTGTGCAAAAAGCACAGGGCCGGATAATCTGCCGCTGACCTGCAGAATGCAAACAGAGACGGTGAGTGGAGGTAAGGTGGGGGACAGGCAGGAGGCGGCTATGAAGGGGCTTCTTCACAGGCCCGTTTTCAGGTTTACAACCACAGAGCTGGGCAGCAGTACCCACTACTGCTAGAGGAATGTATTCTATTCTTCAGGGTACTGTTTTCCTACTTTTTCCTCACTCCCTTTTTCCCCAAAAGAAAGGGAAAACATGCCAATGTAAGTACTACTTGTCATAGATACAAAAGTTCCCCACCATTGGATTCTCTCAGCCCACTTCCTCTTTGCCTTCCTTCAACTACTTTTGACTTACTGTAAATTACTGTTAACAAGACAGAAAAGAAAGTGTCCATCAGCACATAGCTCCATCAGAACAGAAGTCACAGCAAGCAAACATAGTCCCCCAAGCTTCTCATCAAGCTCAAAAACAATGCTCCTGGCTGTCATTTTCATTCACACCAGCCCTGTATTTCTATTAAACCAGCCTCTTTTTTTTATGGACGGCTCCCTCACACAGCAAAATAAGGTAAATGCCAGCCCACAGACGACATTATGAAACACTGAGCATTATTTTGGGAGGGGAATCAGTAAAAGCCAGAAGAGGACAAGTTCCAAGGGCCCTGACTGACTGAGATCCACCAAGTGGAGAAATGGGGGGGTTGCCTTCGGCTCTCGGGCTCCTCGAGCTGCTGGGATTGACGTGAAATTGACCAGTGTGCCAGGAGGCTACTTGAAAGGGAAAGGAATTTCACAATCTTGAACATTTCTCCTCTCTGACTCTCTAATTTTCCCCAACTATCCCCACTCCCACCCCCACTTACAAGAGGACTTTTGTATACATAAATTTCAGGAAACAAAGCGTACAAACACTCACGCACAAATAAACTCTCCGAACTCACACCAGCGTATAATTGTGTTGTGGTTGGAGCTCGTCCAGCCTTGTCACCCGCTCTCTGTTAGGAGTAAATGAAACCCTTGGCTGTGGCAAACTTAGAAACAGACAAACTCTCCTCAGTTTCAAGCCGCCCAGGGCTCCCCGTCCTAATCTCTCAGCCTCCTTCAACCCCCAACAAAATGAATTCACTGCTGGAAAGCCAGCAAGAGGTGGGGAGCGGGGACTATTCTCCACATAAAGAACTTTCACTTCCCCCCCTCACTTAGCTTCCCCTTTTGGCCTGAAACACACGGCGTTTCCAATTTCTAAAACCCTATTCAAAAAACTCTCCACTTGGAGGGCTTTTCCAGAGGCTCCGGCTCCGGACCGTCCTGGTGCAGGCGGCGTCTTTCCCAGCACAGTTTGCATTCTTGCAGTCAGTACTTGGGGCCGTTCCGTTTCCAGAGAAATCTAAAAAGCAGGCAGCCTTCAGTGGGGCTGGCTGAGCGGGTCCGACTCTTCCTCCCACCCCGTCTGGACGCGGGTGGGGCGAGGCGGGCACGGGGTGTGGCACAGGGTACCGGGTTCGGCACAGGGTACTGGGTTCGGCACAGGGTTCGGCACAGGGTACCGGGTTCGGCGTGTGCAGCTCTCACCGAGTTGCGAAGGCGCAGAGAAAGCGGCCCAAGTCCCCACCGCTCACTTTAAAACACTCCTCGGCTCTGCTACTCCACGTCCCTCCGGTGAACTTGGCCGGCCCGCCGGGGAAACCAAAACCCTACCTTCCTTGGACTCCTCGGCTTCAGAGTGCATGGTGTCAGGGCAATCCGCTCCAGGGGCGACTCCCTCTGAGACTGCTGCGCTCGGACCAGCCGCAAGTTCTCCTGCGCAGCCCAAACCCCCACACGACAGACAAGAAAAGGAAGGAAAGCCACTAAAATCAAAACCTCCCCGGGGAGGGAGGGCTGGTTCGGGTGCAGGGATTTTCAGGGGGAAAGTTCTGCAAGAGTGACGAATCGCGTCTCAGCTGGGCGGCTGGAGTCCGCCCCCCGGAGCGAGCGCCCCAGCCGGCCGCTGGGCGGAGGCAACCTGGCGGGGCGGGCGGCTGGGCCGGGGCGCACGCAGGTGAGGCGGGCCGGGCCGCAGCGGGGCTCTCCGCGGGGCAGGGCAGAGGGGGCCGTCGGCGAGCCTCACTGAGACTGGCCGCGCAAGGCAGGAAAACACACGTGCAATACAGACCAAAAAAGGCTGCTCTCGGCGCCTACAGTGTTACAGAACTAGTAACTACACAGGCACTAAAAGAAATGCTTCGGGTACATTTTCCGACGCCCATGTCACTTCCCTTGTCTTGGGGTCTTACGTGCCAAAAAAACGAAGGATGGTAAAGCTGCTAAGTTCTGCACGTTATTTTTGCGGAAAAATAATGTGGGTATTGTTCCACGTGGCTGGAAGGACCGGCTTCACGAGCCGGGGGAGAGGTGGGGGGCCTTTTGGAGAAGCTGGGGGGCGGCCTCACCCCTTACCTGTGCACGGGGAGAGCCGACAAGACAGCTTGCTCGTTCAGCATGGGTCAGCCCTCTTCACAAACCCCGGCCGAGGGGCGCTCACTGCCCGGCACTTACCCAAAGGGCTATCCTCACTAAGCCCCGTTCTACCCCGGGCTACCAGCACCATCCCAGGATAAATTCCTTCAAACACCAAAGCGGGGGTGGGAGGTGGGTAAGTCAGGCTTTTGAAATGCTGATAGAATAAAGAGGCTGCGTAGCCTGGAGAACCGACCTCAATTTTGCCCCCAGGTCAGTCCACAGGCTCCTACAAGTAGCTGAGAGGAAGGCATATGGGTTTGACAAGCCGTGTTTTTACTTCAAAGAAGTGGGGGACGGGAGCCTGCCACCGGTCTACCTGTCGAACGAGAGATTTCACAGAGCACTAGTTTTATTACTAATTTAAGTTCTCAAATCACACACCAGAATGATTAGGAAATTGTGAGAAAAAGGTATATCTTTTTCGTCAACTTATTTTCCAGCCGCTTTCCTTTCCCTAAATTCCCATTTTTATGTGGCCAAAAAAACAAGAGGTGAGGCACTACGGTAAATTGAGTGAAAAGAATATTCAAAAAAATAAGGATTTTAAATTACAGATTTATGTTTGATATTAAGTAAGGTAATGCAAGAAGTGATTTGAAAGCCATAAAGTACTACACAGATTATTACAAACTATCACACCATTAAAAGTAAACTTTTGTAGTGATTTTTTTTTTTTTTTTGGCGGGGCGGGGGTGCGGGTGGGGGCACTCCCTGGCTGGGAATCGGACCCAGGCCGCAGCGTTGAGAGCGCAGAAGCCTTAGCCACTACCCCACCAGGGAACCCCCAAAAGTAAACTTTTGTAAAAGATACTCTTGGGTTTTATGTCAATAATGGGTTTGAACAGAAACAAAGCGTTTGTGCTATTCACCAGCAATGGAGGCTATTATAAATATTAATATAAGGCCTAGATATTAAATCACTTCCAACTGCTGAGTGATTCTAACATGCCTAAGACTCCAAGCAGAATTTTATTTCAATTTCACTGAAAGGGCAGGATGATGAGAGGAAGAGAAGACATAGCCAGTCAGAAAGGAGAGAAGAGGAGAAACATCTGGAAAATATCAGTATTGTAGAGCCTTGGAGAAAGTGACCTCACCACTAAAAGGGTAACAGGCTGCATGCACCCTTCTGAAAGTTCCAGTTAAACTGCATGGTCCTCTCTGTCATACATCCGTGTTAGGAGCTGCCAAGATGTGTACCTCCACTCAGTAACCTCAGACTTATGGAGGAGACAGAGGATCATTCTGAAATCAAACAAATGCACCGTCACCAGTCAGAAGCAACTTTTCCTGTCCTGTCCAAGGAAAGGACATTCTGAGAGCCCCTTCACACACACACCATCTGTGCTTGCCCTCCCCCACAGCAGTCCAGATGTCCGCAAATGTCCACAGGAGCCCTGCAGGATCTCACCAGTGCTGCACACCACACAGATAAACTGTAATTCGTCTATAATTGGAGTAAGATTCAACACCTTTTCAAGGTGATGATTATGCAAAATCAGATAACCCAAATTCCAGGCCTCACTGCCAGAGGCAGAATTCACCTTCAACCGCTTCTTCCAGAAAATGCCCCCATAAGAATTATTTATTAAACTTTTTTTTGCAAGTCTAATTATATACAAACCACATACGGTGTGTTAACATACATGTCCTTAATGTCCTTCTTGTTTTTCCACTGGGTTCACAAAAAGACCTTCAGCCCTGTTCAGATTAGCCAAGGATGACAAATGCTGAATGAACAATTCCAACGCTGCCACATCAGCCTTGAAATTCAATTTAGAGCAATTTCAGGGGTCAAGGTGATCTTTGAACAGTCACCATGATCTTCAGGAAACCTGGAGAGAAACTGAATACCCTGGTCTCACTCAAATGCAAGGAATACTCAACTTATTTTAAAAGACTGTATATAGATAAGTAATGTGGGCAAGGACGATCCTCCCTCGTCCGTATAACCTCAGAGCCACCTGCATTGGGCAAACCACACTGGCCCATGTCCCCAACTCTGCAAAATGGTAACAAAGGTCAGCTGCTTCTCTGGGGCTTCCCTGGTCTTCTGCAGCTTCCTGATAAATACCAGATCAGTCACTTCATCTTGATCATACTCGCATTTATTCAAAACGGGATTATTAGTTACTTTTTAGCCTTAGTGAGTACGCTCCAGCACATTGTAATGATTTGTTACCTCCTGTAGGTGGCGCCTGTTCACTCTTGAATGTTTAAGAAACGTTCTTAACACCTCAGTGTAGCTTGGAATGTTGCTTGGAAGTCATACCAACAGTCCATTATGGACAACCTGATACAAAAAAGCAACTAAGCAACTTCTCATTTAATACCAAACTACATTTAACTACTGTCTAATAATGAATCTCCCACCTTCTGTGTCAAGATGGGACTATTAAAATGCTAGCTAAGATTCCTATGGTCTTTTTTCATTCAGTCAGCCATTATCAAATAGTTATAAGTGTCACGGGTAAAGGGGCCCTGCTCAAGTGGAGCTTACTGGTATAAATTTGGTAACTTTGACTACAGACCTAAAGAACTCAACCTTCAAGTGATCTTATTTCTAAGGAAGGTTTAATTACCACTACTTCTCAACTGAACTTTATCACAGAGCAGCAGAAAAGTCTCCTTTTATATTATTGCCTCAATAAAGCTGTTAAAAAAAAAAAACCCACAAAAACTTGGGTTTTTGGGCATTTTGCTTCCAGCTGCCCAAATGTCTGTACAGAATAGGGGAGATCAGCATATTTTCAGACTTACACAAATGAGAAGACCAGCAGAACTAGAAAGAGAAGGTGCAGTTTATCCACGAGGAAGCAGATACTCTGCTCACATTTAAGAATGTTGCACACTCTATACAGTGAAGAATACTAAGCATCTCTGTAAATTAGTTACATACCTACAGCTTCTAGGTCATAAGAACCTAGGTCACAAAAACCGTCATTTCATCAATATTTTTTATATCTATCATTCTGATGAAACAGAAAAAAAATTACATATATATATAACATTTTAGGTCAGGGGGAAAAAACTAGAGTTGTTTATACTTTGTATAAAAAGTAGCTTTCTTCCATTTGACTTTGAGGCTTCCCTCAACTTTGTTTGCATTATTGATGTGTGTACCCTTGAAAGGCTTCGAAGGCTTCCATGATCTACACACATATACAGCTGGTTTTCCATCTCTCTCCTCGTAAGTGGGCTATGTTCTAGTCTCTTGCATTTAACCTTCCAAAGGAAAGGTGGGGCTAAAAGGGTGTCTCTCTGCAGCCCCTGCTTGGCCCAGGTGATCTCACAATCCTTGCCTTAAGAAAGTTTAATTTACCCAAAATGAAGACGGGGACACTCAATGACAGTGGAGGTCACTTATGTACCTTCTCAAAAGGCCAAGCCCTGTGCCTCAAGGGGCCTCGTGTTTATGCATACTGGGTACTAGCATGAGGCTGGGGAGCTGGGGGTGGCGGGGGAATGGGGCAGAACTGCTGTGAATCAAGGAAGAACCCTGAGAATAAGTGTGGATGTGGAACAGGGAGAAAGCTGCCTCCCAGGTCCCTGCCTGGGAGTTTGGAGTCTGTGAGGGATGAACCTTCTCCTCAGTGTCCCCATGACATCTTCAGTAAATCCTCCATGCGCACTAATGCTCTGTGTGTGAGTGGGGAACTCTCAGGGAACGGGACGAAGTGCTGATATCTGAGGGGAGCATACACAGGGGGACAATACATCTGGATGCAGTTTCCTAGGTTTTTATTGTTTACTTTTATTTCTCTCCTAAGAAATCATCCTTGCTAAAGAGTTTCTGGCAGATGATTAATCTCCCTCTCTCTCTCTCTCTCTCTCTCTCTCTCTCTCTCTCTCTCTCTCTCTAAATCAGGACCCATGACCTTTCTTGTATAATAGTATATGCAGATGCCTTCCACTTACATAGGTTTCAGGCAGACTTCCCAGTTAGCTCCCTTGGGTCATCATACCCATTTTACAGACATGTAATTAAAGAAAGGGAGGTTATACGAGTATGATTTGCTCAAAGTCACAAAACTAAGTACAGTAGATGCTCAGTTAACCAGCATGCATGGGGATTGGTAGATGCCAGATAAATGTAAGTAGACGCTCTGTTAACTAGAAGTCAAGCAATTGGCACTCTGAAGTAACAAGTAAAAAACATTTTGCCAGTTGCTTGAGAGTATCAGTTGCTTGAGTTCCAGTTAATGGAGAGTCTACTGTAATAACGTGTTTTAGATGAGAGTAAAGGCAGTCTTGGCTTCATGTCTCCTATATCCAGACTTTTCCACTCTATTACACTACTCATGTAAAATTCAAGTCCTTTATTTTATAGAAGAATAACTCAAAGATTTATATATTGGGAGACTTCCAGAGTTTGATCTGGCCATAATTCCAGCAGAGACTGCTCACACAGCTCTGTTCATATGCTTATTCAAATAGTTATTCCATTCCTGATAGCCAATGCTTTAAATAAGCTATAAGTTCAACAGCTTTTATTAATCATGGTTGGTTGGTTGGTTTGTTGTTAAAAGTTCTGTCAGGACCCAAACTAACCCTCCTCTGATATGAGGCTGCCAGGAGCAGGGAGAAAAACACCAGACTCCATCTGGGCGACCTGGGCCTGATTACCATGAGCCCAGGAAGCACTACCTCATTTGCACTAGGATGTTTTGTTTTGTTTTCCCTGTTCTCACTTGTCTTCTAAAAGTGGGCAAGCCATTTAACCTCTCTGAGCTTCTGTTTGTGTATATGTCAAACGGAGACAATACCACTAAATTAACAAGGTAGTAACAATAATAAAATGAGTCAAGACCGTAAGGAAGCACTGAAAATCGCTAAGTCCCCCCCCCCCCCATCACTTTTCCAAATACTTCTGTGAATTAGGCCAGACTGTTTTAAGCTGCAGGGATGTCTTTGGGTGCCCTACATGCTGGCCCTACGCAGTGGTTCTCAGCCTTCCTCATGCCGCGACCCTGTAATACAGTCCCTCATGGTGTGGTGACCCCCATAACATTATTTTCGTTGCTACTTCATAACTGTAATGCTGCTACTGTTATGAATTGTCATGCAAATATCTGATATGTGTTTTCCGATGGTCTTAGGTGACCCGTGTGAAAGGGTCGTTCGACCCCCAAAGGGATCACGGCCCACGGTTTGAGAACCTCTGCCCTACAGCTATGTGTGTGGTCCAGCAACAGAAATTAAAGGACTGAACTTCTTTACTGTGCCCAGGTTGATGGGGTCAACATGGGGATGACATGAGAGAGGCTACAGAAGGGATTCACCGGGAAGAAGAGAGGCAGGGTGGAGACTGGGCCCAGACAGAATGGCGTCACCTCTGACCTACCAACCTCTGGCTTTCCCTTCAGAAAAGCAGCAGGAGGAAATAGTGATGAATGATCACAGCCACAGAAACTGAGGCTTAGAATTCACCTTATCGGGCATTTACTCTAATCCTCTACCTGGCTGGTGAAACAATCTCCTAGACACACCACAGGCAACAAGCATGGATCCAGAATCTCCATGATGACCTCTATTAACCGAAGCTCACTCCGTTAAGAGACAGCCTCATTTCTGTCCTCTCTAATCATTAGAAAGTTCCTCCTCATGATGAACTGAAATCCAAGTTTAAGGGTAGTGATTGTCAAATTATTTCCACTCTAACCATTGCCTTTACTCCTTACAACAATCAAATTGTAGAATGAGATAAACAGATTTGTAACTTTTTTTTCAACAACCTAGTGGAGACCGCCCCCCACAACCACCACCATATTGGTTAGTGGATTGCAGCTGAATGCAACATGAGACAGTTATGCAACTTTTCAGTGCCAGCTACACATCTGTTATTGATTGTTGTGAAGAATTCAGAAGCAAGCAGCTCTAGTCAAGGCACCCACAGTGACAATACCTTTTCTCTTCCATGTGCTCACTCTAAGCAGGTAGAAAACAATGCCAAGACAGGTTAGGTAACGGGCCCTATCTGAATGCATCTGAGCAGTTCAGAGCTTTACTCAGGTTTTTCAACAAAATTTGAACTCCACAAGAAAATAAAATTAGTGTTCCATGTGTGGAATTTGGACCATATACTCCTGTCTGAGATCTATTTGAAAGTCTAATGCATTCCAAGTTGTCATAATTTCATTTTTACATTGCATTTCTGACTTGGGTAGGATCTCTATTAAGTTACCATTTGTGCCAACGAATCGCTGTTTAGGAGACAGGAAGGTCTGGGAGGTGTAAGGACAGGGCTGGACAAGCTTGCGAGGTAAAGGCAGCCAAGACCGAAACTCAACAGACGAACTCAGCAGGTGGTGAAAATGTGAACCCAAGCATAACTGACCCAAACAGGGTGAGGGTGTGGGGGAAAGAGGCTGTTTGCAGGTAGCCCTTAAAGGCAGGGATCAGAAGTTTTTCCATTTGAATAGGTCAGGTTACAAAACTTAAGTTATTCAGCATCTCTTTAAAGAAGAGCTATGAAAATATGTAACAGTTATGATTCACAAAGTTGTGGATATCACCAAAATGAATGTATTTTCTGGGAAACTGTGAATATGGACAGTGTACCTGCCTAGCTACCTAAAAATGGTCTTAATAAGCCCATTCACTTCCTAGTAGATACAGAAGGCAGCTAAACATCATTCATTTATTCACCTAAAATCTATTTTAAGAGAATTTTTACTACTGAATTCAGCAAAGTCCCATCACATGCCATTTAACTTTCTTAATTTCAACTGTACAGCCAGCAAGAGAGAGAAAAATAAGAATCTAAATGGTATATCAAGCCACCCCTCCCATTTAATGATTTTATGCTGCAGAGTAAGCGTGAGAGGGAGCTGGGAATTTGCTCGTCCCTCCCTGCCTCTTGTCTCTGCATTCCCTTCACACCGTCAGCATCTCAGCCAATTGATGGTGAATGCTGTGTTTGAGGCAAGTACTTCTTTCAAATCAAAGTGCCTCTAAAGACAAGCCAATTGTTTTCATCTGGTCCCAAAGAAACAGCGAGCCATTCCAATGCTATAGGAAACACTGGTACAAGCCTTAGTGTTGCTGGGAGATAGTATGTTACTCTCCAATCTGGTAACTTGCTAAGAGGTTTTCAAAAATAGGATTGACCCTACACAAGTTTTACTTTACACATGACTCTTCTGTGCTCTTAACCAAATCAGCATTTTAAATTCTCATATCTTAGCGTGCTTGTGGTCAGAGTTGCTGAAAAAGACTCATGATTATAGACCTAAGATCCCCAAAGGGTGTGCTACAGTGCCTCGGGGCACACCAGCAAACTCACAAGGGTGTTGCAGGATATTTTCAAATTTGAGGGAAATGGCATTAATCAAAATCTCTCAAACATCGCACAAACCACTAGCTCAAGCTCGTTTGCAGTGTAACATTAGATTGTGCTATTTTTCTTTTGCTGACATCACTGCTTTGCAAAGCTAGGTCGGTTGCTGGTGGTTGCTGTGACAAAAAGCAAGCGTTATGTGAAAGTAACATGGAACAGCAAATTAAGGTAGTGAGAGCCAATCTGATTTCAAGGTTTGAGAAGTTGTGAGGTGGCCAGTGATCACTTCATTGCCTCCCAGTGCCAAATTCACCCCTCTTTACCCGCTGTGAGAAAATAAAGATGGGACTTTAAATGTATTTTTTTCTTTTGACAGTAGTGCAATTCTAAGCTTGGTCAGGAATGCGTACCATAGAGACATTATTTTTCCTTCCTGGTTCAGATTTCCTCAGCACCCTAGAGGGTGGATTTCCAGCAAGTTCTATGAGCAGAGAACCACAGTGACTTTGCTGCCATCCAAGGAGCCAGGGCCAGCCATCCTGTCTGCACCAAGGTCTGGGGTGGAAGAGAGGGAAGTCGGTGCCTGACGCTCTGTCTCAGACTCATAGGCAATGGTTGCTCCTATTTGCTATTCTCCTATTTAGAATTCTTTTTACTTCCTAATAGCCAGCCCTCATTTCTTTTTTTTTTAAAGAGCTTATTTTCTTTATTGTTATTTTTAATTGTGGTAAAATGTACATCACATAAAATGTAGCATCTTAATCAGTTTCAAGTGCACAGGTCAGTAGTATTAAGTACATTTACATTGTTGTGCAACTCTCACCACCATCCACTTCTTTTCATCTTGTGAAAATGAAACTCGATACCCATTAAACACGAACTCCTCATTTTCCCCTCCCCTCAATCTTTGGCAACCACCATTTCACTTTCTGGCTCTGCATTTTACTAGCTGCAGGTACCCCAGAAACATGGAATTACAGAGTATTTGTTCTTTTATGCAACTGGCATGTTTCATTTAGCAAAATGCCCTCAAGGCTCATCTGTGTGGTAGCATGTGTTGGAATGTGTGTCCTTTGGAAGGATGAGTGATACTTCCTCGTATGTACAAGTACATCATATTTTGTTTGTCCATTCATCTGCAATGGATACCTGAGTTGCTTCCACCTTTTGGCTACTGCAAATAATACTGCTGTAAACATGGGTGTACAAATGCCTGTTCAAGTCCCTGCTGTCAGTCCTTTTGGGCATATTCCCAGAAGTGAAATTGCTAAATCACGTAGTGATTCCATTTTTAATTTTTTGAGGAGTGGCCATACTGTCTTGCTAGTTAATGTTTCTTTATACAGTAGACTCTACGTTAACCAGCACCCATGGGGACCAGCTGCCAGATAAATGTCAGTAGACTCTCTGTGAAGTGGAACTTAAGCAACTAGAACTTTCAAGCAACCAGCAAAAATTTTGCCGGCTGCTTGAGTCCCAGTTAATGGGGAGTCTATTGCATTAAACTTCCTGTCCCAATTATTGTGTGGTTTGTCCCCTGATTGGATCCTGACAAACATGTGAGGCCCAACAGGTGTACACATCCCATTAGTAAGTAACTGTGGTGAAGAATGAAATAAAAACATTTTTAATCTTTCAGTTTATATGTATTCTGTTTCCACATAGCTACAACATTTTTAGTACATAAATTCCTAATAAGTTATTTGGATCTAAATACTTAATGAATGAAACTGTTAGGTATTTCTTTTGTCCGAGACATGCTATGAACAAATTACAGAGACACTAGGGCACCAAGAGTGAAGAACATTTGGGAACCTCTGCTCCAGTCTACGTGTTTCCAGCTGCCATTTAGGAGCTGTCTGCTTAGGTGGCTCCCTAGGCACACCCTGTGTAGGAGTATCCCTGTCCCTGAAGGCACAGACAGACATACACACGTATTCCCTCACATGAGAACCTGGGATGGAAAGTCAAGCGCCCACCAAGGCTAGAAAGACAATAATTCATACCTGCCCCTGCCATTGGCGACCACAGTTTCCGCATGCATGCAGGCAGCAGAGAGAGGCGGGCTGTGGGCGAGGGGCTCGGACACCCGCTGAAACACCAACCTGTCTGTCCCACGGAAGGCAAGGGCAACGCAAGTGGATCGTCAAGGATGCCACGAGTGGCAAAATCATGAATGCGCACCCCCAACCTATGATGGGGATGATTTGAAGAGTAAGCAATCATTCAGAAACGTTGATGCTTGTTTTCATTAACTGGAAATTACTTTAGACAAACCTTACAATGAATCACAACACCTTTGCAGCCACACTACGGGAGCGGCTGCTGCTGGGCAACGTCTTCTGCTCTTACACCCTTTTCCCACCCCTCCCCAAGCTTTGCTCAGGCCTCAGTCCCCCTCCACGAAACCTACGGTGAATGACTACAAGTTGATCATCTTGATCTTAGTTGCCTTCTGAGGCAGATTGTAAGCTATTTAAAATACAAGTGACAGGGGGGTTCCCTGGTGGTGTAGTGGCTAGGCTTTGGCTCTCTCATCACTGCGGCCCTGGGTTCGATTCCCAGCCAGGGAACTACCCCCTATCCCCACAAAAAAATACAAGTGGGGTTCTTTTCCCCCTCTTTCTAGAGAGTAAAACATATGCTGGATACTTTGAAGGCACTATGTAACTAATTAAATAATCATTTAATCATTTAATACTATTGAATTATGGCAACCAATATGAACAAGCCTAATGTGCCATTACACGAAAAGTACATTACAAGCAACTGTGTACTTAAATATTTGCTATTTTCAAAGAAAGAAAACAAGGAAAGAAAATTTGCTTTGCATCTGGAGAAATGAGACTAGGAATCTGCACCAATCCTTACATCTACCAGGTTTACCAAAAATAGCAAATAAAATAAAGAAGAAAAGAAAAAAATCTATCAGAAAAAGAAAAGCCACGAAGAAAATAGTTCTGACAGCTGGAACCCTTCAGTTTTACAACAAGCAGTGAGTGCATGGAGTTCCTTCCCTTAACATCTTTGTAAACAGAGAGTGCTGAGCAAATGCAAACATCCCCAGGAGAAGCCACTGGAGTCCGGGCTCCAACGAATGGAAGCCTAGATTCCTGCCAGCCATCAGACCCCCCGCAGTTGTCCTAGGAACCACTAATAAGATGGATTAAACAAAATTCCATTTCACTTTCTGGAATGTCCAGGGCAGCCAAGGTACCAGCAGCAGCGACCCAGTAGAGAAGAGGAGCAGTCTCACATTCTCAGAGTGGGAGCGCTGTTTCCTTTACATTAAGGACTAACGTCCGGCACTAGGCCACCTGAATACATACACTAATACATCCCAGATGGGAATTCCAGTCACTTCTTTACTCAAGGCATGACCTTCTCTCAGGCGAGTAAGCTTCCCCCTCAGAGGCTGTTTGCATTTAGAACATGCTATGTTTGCCAAAGCCACTTTGGGATGCATCAGGACACAAAGGTAATTAATTCTGTCATCTGTTTTCTTAATGAATGAAATTAACCTGTGAATATAAAAAGGAAGCACCTTGGTTGTCCCAGATATCCTGTTGGTGCACCAGTGGGCCACAGCCCCAAATTCAGAGCCAGCAACCCAGTTTAGAACTGAACAGTTTATGTGTTTCAATTAAGCTATCTTAATATTGTCAGCAATAGTAAGTATAATTTATCCAGCACCTACCACATGCTAGACACATTACAGAATGTATCTCTACTCTTACTACATCTCAGCAAGGTGGTACTTTTCTAGCTCCGGAAGTGCTGTCACCTACACTGCCACCGATCCTCATAACTATCACGGAAGGAAGCAACCTTAGGTGTTACTGGCTCCATTTGCTTGTGGTATGAGTACAGATCCTCAGAGACAGTAAGTGTCTGGCCCCAGGTCACTTAGCTTGGACTGAGTGTGAACTGAGACTAGAACATGGGTTCTCTGACCTCATTCCATGCTACTTTTCGCTATACCATGGTGGCTCTGATTGAGCAGAGGACAATAATTATATTTCAAGGCCAATGTGCCATATGCTTCAAGGAGGACACAGAGCAGTAAGAGGTAAGATGGCACAGCAGACGCAATGGCTCTGAGCCTGGCTGACTTGGAGGAAGAGGGAGTCCGACATTAATAGAAAAGAGGAAGTCCAGAGGAGAAACCAGTGCGACAAGAGGGAAGGCAGGGACTTGCACTTCACACTTCTGAGTCTGAGGTCTAAGCAGGACAACACTGTGGCCATATGCTTGAGTCTCTTCTATCAGATGAATTGCCAGTATAACCGGAGCTCTACAAGGGAGAGCTGCTGCTTCTATAAAGCTCACGATTTTTGATGAAAATATTTCTAAAACACATTGCACAGGATTTTTCCTGTTCACTAAACAAAAGCTAGGGAACATACTTTCATTTGACAAACCAAATCACTGTTGTTAATCACACTGTTCTGTTATATATGCACCTACTTGGGCTCACTAAAATCCACCTAATGAAGTTGTCCTGTTTTTCATTGTCATTATACCCAGTCAATGATTTCTATCCAAGTTCAAGAGACAAGAAGATTCATGTGATCAAGATTTCACATCTTCTTAAATGGTCTAGGCCTGTCCCAATACACAGATCTACAGAACAGATGTAACACCCTTAATATAGTGGAATCATATTTTCAGAGGTGAGATGTGGAACATTACATACTAAAATCATTAAAGTGAAACTGCATGTAGTTAAAATTACCTTGAAAATTCCTTCAATGGCCCAGAAAGTATAGTAATCCCTATAATGGTTTTATATCTACACAATACTTATCAGTTCCTCTTAACTCTATGTTTCTCTACAGTTGCCAGTCAGATATATTCAAGTTCTTTCTACAGGCTGATGATAAAGTCATTACCATCATTTGCCTGGTCTCCTAAGCAATGTGTCTCCAACTTTGTTGATAGTCAGAACCCTGAGAACTCAACATCTCCACTGCTTTCATCAACAGGTAGCCATCACTTGTTCAACATAAGCAATGTAGAGAGTTACTCCCTGGTCAAGAAGTGCCTAAACACAAATGGCCAGGATTTTTTGACAGCCATCTTCTTCCCCAGGTCAGATATCACTTTTTATTGACAGCATCTAACAACCCTTCTACATCTTCTAATTGGAGGCCCCAGGGACCCAGAAAGAACCAAAGGATGATGGAGGAAACCAGGGGTTTCTTGTCAGCTCTAGAGGAAGCTGTAGACATCACTGTCCAGATGTCATCTTCATGTATGTAGTTCCTGATTTTGCAAATATTTGAGCAAATGGTACAAAGCAAATGGTATAGATCAGTGGTATCCAACATTCTGGCTTCCCTGGGCCACACTGGAAGAAGAATTGTCTTGGGCCACACATAAAATACACTAGTACTAATGATAGCTGATGAGCTATAAAAAGGTCACAGAAAAGTCTCATAATGTTTTAAGATTTTGTGTTGGGCCACATTCAAAGCTGTTCCTGAACTGCAGGTTGGACGTGCCTGGTGTGATAAAACAGCCGTGGTACCTGCTGCCCTCAATCTATACTACAGTAGGGAGCAGGGAGGACACCAATTAAAGTACAGTATCAGTGCAATAGCAGAACAGTTTGGGGTGCTATGAAAGCTATTTCATATAGGTATTTAAATTAGACCTGGAGAAGGGAGTCATCACAGAAGGCTTCCTGAAAGAAGTAGTGTATAAACTAAGACTCGAGGGTCAGGAATTAGCCAAGGAAGGGAAGGTGAGGGAGAAAAGAAGGAAGAATGGTGCTAGGTAGAGTTAGCAGCACATGCGATGATCCATAGGTGAAAGAATAACTGGCCAGAGAGAAAGGCTAAAGAACAGGCCGATGGATGTGATGATCAGGTGGCCACTGGGGATCTTTGAGAAAGACAGTTCAGTGACATGACTACAGACAGACACCAAATTGCGAGGGGTTGCAGAATAAACTACTGTTAAGGAAGTAGAGAAAGGATTGGTGGACTATTAATTTATAAAGATTCACTGAAAGGAATACGTTGAGATAGCACTCTGAGGCGAAAGCACAGCCTAAAGAACACAATTTTAGCAACGGTTTCATTGAGTGGTTTTGCTGAAGGTGTATTTAAATCCCCATAACTCCCCCACTGGCCAACACCAGACACAGGGAAGCTGGGTGCCATTGATCTCTTACAAAAACACATTAGCAAGAATTAGCATGTACTTGTAGCACGAGTTTGGATAATGTAAATAAAGAATAAGGTCGAACCGCACTCCATGCTCAGGGGCTGGTGCTAGTCCAGCAGGTCTTACCTGAAGCAGGCCAACGCAAGGTATTATCTGGGAGGCTCCCAAGCCTCAAATTATCCTCTTAGCATGAAAGGAAATACTCTCATTAGAGACCCAGCACTTTGGGCTAAACTTTGCCCTATTTTCTGTTCTACCAAAAAGTTTTCTAAAAAAATACAAGCATCCCTTGGAGAAAAGGCTTGTGGATGACTCACATCTGAGAGTAAGTGTCTTCACTGGTTTGTTTGTTCATTGACAGCACATCCCAGGTCTAAGCAAAGATGCAGAAATTAAGAGTGTGGAGTGAGTTGGAAGGTTGGGAAAACAGTCAATACAACCTTGTCCCGCTCCCAATTCCACCCTGGTCATTAAACCCACAATCTGCCTAACACCAAGAAAAGGCAAAAGGAAGTAAATATACTCAGCAGACAACTTGCAGGGCAGAAGTATGGGTTCCTTATCTTGAGTGAAGCAAAATTTTTAAATGATGGAAGTACTCAGAGCTGTTTTGATGGAGATTTCCATCTCTGTTTCTCTAAATTGATTCAGCCTTCAAAGGCCATGAATCAAAGGAATGATTTTCATGGGAACATTGTTTCGTTTGAAGTATTTGCATTTTGTGGGTAAAAAAAAAAATTACGTTTCATCCCAACAAAAGTCAGTCTTCTGATCTAAGGTAAAAAATGAAAATCTATTATAAAAACAAAATTACCAAAGGTTCACATCCATAAAATCTGGCATCTCTGAAGCTGAGCAAACATATCAACAATAGCTGAAGTTAGTTGGTTTATAGCCCAAGAATTACAAGCTAGTAGCCTTAGGGAGCACAGTGTTCTTGGCTTTGAAACCACCTTTTAACAGAACTATCATCCACGAAACACCATCTGATCTTGCCTCATGTACACTGCTCCCACAAGATCCCTGACATCTGGATGTCACAGAACACAAACCCGGCAACCCATATACAAGACAGGCATGGCAAAGGAAACAACCCTGCTATTCAGTGAGCTGTGGCTACACCGCAGCATCTGTAGGATCCAACTACCAACACTCAGATCCACCAATTCACCTCTGCACTCAGCCAGTCGAGCCACTTGGTGGCTATTTCAGACACTTGTGGCACGCAGTAGAGACACTGTGCCGTCACCTGTCTGGCTGTATGTCCTGCCACAGAGGATTTAAGTACCTACCTCAACCTCATTTCAGTTCCTCATGGCATTTCCTGCCACACCCTGTACATAACGCCCAAAATCTGAAAGCTAGTGCTCAAAGGAGGCTTTAGAGGTTCTCTCATTCAATCTCCTCATTCCTCAAACTTGTTCACAAATGAGAAATGATGCCCAGGCCCAGCATGTGGACAGAATCATGTTCAAAGGCTTGTCATACAAGTGCCTGAACAGAGACTAGAACCGAGATGTCCAAAATCTCCATTGTGGAGGTGTCTTCTCTGCAACCAGCACCGCCGCCCCCAGGATACGGCATGCCTTTAGGCACCCGTGTCCTTCTGCAACCTAGCCCAGTATTCCTGGACTTGATTTCTGTAACCCACACGGACAGCCTAGTTTACTCAAGATCATTAGCACGTCAGTCAGAGCCCACCGATAATAAGGAGTCCTCCGCCCTGGTTGGCCCTCTGTGCATATGTTTCCCTCAGGGATGTAGCAGGCAATATTGACTGGCTGGAGAAGAGGCTGTGGAGTTTGGAATCCTGCATCCCAGTCATGAATTCATCTGCAAATAAACTGGAATCTTTTCTGTTCCAACTTACTCATCACAAAAGTGGTGTCTTTGTATTACCACGTTTTTCACTCTCTAAGAGCTCTCTGAATGTCCCCCCCAGGTCCTTCCCCTGTCCAAGACAGCCATTCTCCTGGAGGTCTCATCGAGAGGAAATAAAATAAAACTCTGTATGACTGATTGCTCTGTTTTGTTTATTTGTGTGCAGGTTTCACATCTTTACGTTATCCAGAGCCCAGTAATATCCATTAAAATAAATAAAATAATCAAATATGACAATTAAACTCACATCTAAAAAATGTAGGGGTATTCTTTAGGGGGACATAGTAACTTTATTATGCTATTTAAAAAGAAAATTTATATTGGACTTGAGTGTTTTGTGGGGACTCATAATTACCATAGGTTGAAGGCCACCTGTATTCTCTAGTTTTTATTCTCATTATTCAGTGCTTACCAGACCAGGCCTACGGTACCCTTTGAGATGCTTTGTCAACCTTTGAGAATTTCCTGTCCTCATCATCAGTGCTGCTGTGGTTCCTGCAGTCTCTGTCCTTGTTCTCTCCCTGAGAGCATCTGCCATTTGTCATGGGGGCAGGGTTGTAATTCAATATGCAGGAATCCATTCACTGTATTATACCATAGTCAGTCAACAAATAAGAAGCAACAGGAAAAACAAAAAACCAGCAAAAAAGAATCCAGTGTGTTAGGTCCCAGGGCCGCCTTGACATCACTCCCATCCCCCCTCCTACAGGGGCAGGCCATTCCTGGGGGAAACTGACCCCACCCCCAACTCTCAGGTTCAGCCCTGAACATTTCAACTCAATCACTGTAATCCCATCCCCCTCAGCACAGAGAGACTGATTTAGGCAAATCAATCTAAAACCAATCATCACAGCACATTCCAATGTTCTAGGGATCCATACCTGGGAGGGAAGAAAAAGAAGCAGGACTTAGCAGAACAAGAGGTTGTAATGCTGTTGGTGCAGGCCCAATGAAGGAGCCCCATGCCCACAGGAATTACTAGTCTCCTTTTCCCTCCTTCTTCAGCTTTCAGTTTCACCTCTTTCCTAGGCCACAGTCCTAATCATCTTGATCAACTTTCCCTGCCTCTAACCTTGAACAATGGACTGTCCCTTGCAGCCTGAATCATAAGAATGCCCCTACATCCTCCCATAAGATAATGACCTTGAAACTTGAATTCCTGTATTTTCCATCTCAGAACCACCCAGTGACAGGGGCTTTGAGAACTGCTTCCTGGGCCAAGGCTTTTAAAATATTAACTGAATTAATTTCTCCTCATCTAGAGGTCATCGGGATACAGGTGATACCCCAGCAAGACTTCCAGCCCATCTCAATTGAAGAAGTCAACAGTCTCCCAGGGGGATCTCGAGACCCCTCCCCCTCTTAGATCACATAGGGTGAGAGCTCTGTGCATCCCCAATAGGTAGGGACAATGACCATCTTCAGCAGGAAGCAGATACAGAAGATGAGGCCCCCAGTCCCTCAGCTTACCATAGAGATTTGTGGGGATCACGCCTCTCAGGAGAAAAGTGAGGAAGGCAGACAAAACAGGGGGGATGTCAGGACCCCTCCCAAGGGACTCACCCTGCTGGAGAAGTCACCACCTGATACCACCCTGTCACCTGTAATCCCTGCCCCAGGCTGGGCAGCACAGGAGGGAGGTACAAGGAAGTTATGGGGTGCAAAAAGCCCACCAGTTTGAGCCAGTTCCTAATGCCTGTGCAGGGAGAGGTATAACGACCTTCCTCTCACCTGGGCCTCATTATACCATCATTGTAATGTCATACATATGCCTGGAAGTTCATTAATATCATTAGAACAGAGTGAATTCTGGGAAAGAACATGCACAATGAGAAGAGGTGATGAAATGGACCCCGTGCCAATCAAAACTGTCAGTCAAAAGACCCCACACCCAGATAAATGTACTCCACTTACAACTAATGAAAAAAGTACCAAAGCCTCGTTAATCAGGGCCCCTGCTCCAGCCTGCTCCTACCTCTTTGGAGTGTCCTCTCCCTTTTAATAAACCATCTCTTTGTTTCACCTTATTTTCCTTTTAATAAACTGTTTCTTGGTTTCACCTCTACACTCTGGTGTGTGTCTCGTTCAAGTCTTTGCTCGAGATACCAAGGACCTGGTCACCTCACTGAGAAGGACCCGTTTTCCGGTAATAGTGTCTTCAAGGAAAACCTCAGGTGAGGTTTAAGATAAGACACGTGGCCCAATGTGAGTCAATGACACATCAGAAATTTGATGGGGGTTTCTAGAAAAGGTCATTCACTGTTTTGATGGAGCCATCAAAAACCAGTTCTCTGTCTCCGTCTGGACGGTGTGGTGTGTATACGAAGTTAGAATGACTGCAGACTTTTAACACCAGGGGAAAAGCTAGCTGAGGATGCAGTTCAACCACAAGGCAGATTGGAAAGAAAATGGTTTATGGGTGTCACTGAACTGCTAAGTCAAATCTCACTGTAGTTATGTAAGTTAATAAAAGATTCTCTGTCGGATGAGCCAGACAGTCTACACTGGGTTTCTCTTTCTTGCATATTAAGAGCCATAACTGATATACTACCCTGAGCAGCTAATGAGGAGTGTGTCTGAGGACTTCTAGTTTTGCTGCTGGCTTTATCACAGGTCCAGCCCATTCTCCTCCACAAGCTTGCTGCCTAACAAAGGCCAGAGCGCAGCCTGGACAGCCCCCGCCCCTGCAGGGCCGAGCCTTGCCTGTCTGATCACTGTGGTAGGTCAGAGCAGAGACCCCCAAGGAGGGGACGTGGGGAGAGGGATGCTGAGAAACCTCAGTGGCATTGACAGTTGGGGAAGCCTGAGAGGTAGGACCTGGACCCCAGAGCTTCCTTCTCCACTCCCACCCAGCATGGTGCTGCCCCACCATCCCTGATGGGGTTTCCTGATGGACACTGTGTGAGGGCAGCCTTGCCACAAGGGGTGGCTGCCTTCCTGATGGGAGGCAGAAAGGACAAGACTTATAAGGTAGGAAAAGGGTGTAAAAGCTCCAGATCCCAATCTGGAACCTGGAGCCAGGTCAGGCCTGCCCGGGATTTGTCCCAGGAGCCAAGGGTGTGGTGAGGAGTTCAGGGACCCAGGTGGTAAAGGGCAAGAACTTACAATGGGAAGCACTGGTCTCCTAAGGTCAGACCAGATTTCTGCTTTAGGATGTGCTCAAACTCGACTTGAGACTGCTTCTTATCAAGTGCGTTTCCGCACTTCCACTCAGAGGTCTTAGAGCCCAACACTAATCCCAGCAGGGCGGCTTCCTGGCAGCTGGAGGCATCAAGAGTTTTCGTCAGGCTGTCATTGCAGGCACCTTTCACTGAACACTCTCATTCTCCGTCACCCTCGTGCAGCAAATACTTTCTCATAAGCTAGAAACGTTTCTTGTCAAGTTTTCTTAAGGCCTACTTACAGCTCACTGCAGCCCCCACATAAATACCTGCTTTTCTGCGTTTGCTTTATTGTCCTAAGTTTTCACGATGGGATTTCCTCCAGCAAGCACCGCTTCTGAGGCTCTCACCAAAGACAGGTGGAAGAGCTCACCCAGGAGCACCACTTTCCTGAAGGCCACAAAGCAAAGGACCACAGGGGTCTTCGCCCTCATGCTCCAGGGGCAGACAAAGAACTACCTAACTACTGAGAGAAGCAATGATGCCGAAGGATGCAAATCATTGCTAATGCTAATGGTGTGAGGGGTGGGAGTTCAGAGCCCGGTGACAGACACAAATAAACATATGAAATTACCTTGGCTGGGGGAACAAAAAAAAAAAAAAACAAAAAACAAAACAAAACAGAAAAATAGAAAGTACTGTACAAACACATATAAATGCAAAATAAGACACAATGCAAACTTCACACTACTTCCAATGGGAGCTTTGCTTAGGAGAAAGGGAAAGAAGGGGCAAGAGAGTCAGTTCTCTCCCCAAGATGGGACGACTTTGTGCAAATACCTTGTGTCACTTTGTCCACAGAATGCAGGCCATGAGTGAGAGGAGAGGAGAGGACACAGGTGACAGCCCGAAGTCATTTTCCTCTATACTTAGCGCTAGTCTCACCTTCATCAGAAAGTGAGATGAAAGGGTCTGGCCAATGTCCAGAGGACAACAGTCATAAGATCTAAAGGAGGTGGAAGTAAAAAAGGGGGTGGGGGGGGGCTTGAACTGGCTCACAACAAAGCAAGAAGACATGTTGGGCAAAAACTGTCCAGGGGAAGCTGCACTTGATGCAGGCTGACCAAACGTTCCACTTTAAATGGGACAGAAAACCACGGTACTGGCCCGTTTCAAACGGCATGTACAGTCGGCCTACTGACACCCTGAATTTAGCCCAGTGAGGCGAGCTGACCAGTACCGTTGCTTTCTGGCCTGTTTAAAATGGTACATAGACCCAGCCTAATTTGATGTCAACCAGTCACTCTCTTCCCTCATGTTGACTATATGCAAGTAACTTAATATGAACGTAGGGAGGCTTTATGAGATTAGAGAGTCTTGGGTTTGACCACTGGGAAAAAAATCCAAGGATTTCTCTCCATACCAGAACAAAGGAAGGCAATATTTGGCAGGGGACGCTTCTGAGATAAGAGGTCTGATCCTTTCTTGTGTGTGTCGTAGGGCCTCTATAGGTGGCAGGACACACTGGGGAGACAACCAGGGTGAACCGTGCTGCAATAGCTTCTGGAGGAGCCCTGGCACTTGGCTTCCTCTCGGACCTGTGCACTTGGAGGTCTGGGCCTGTGTGGTCACACATCCCACCTGGGGAAGGTAGGGGGGAGGGGAAAATGCTGGGTCAGGAGGGAGGTTCTCGTTCCAGCTCTGGCACTATAATGCTGAATCACCACAGATGCCTGACTCGATTTCCTTGTCCTAAATTTCATCTGTAAAATGAGAACAATTTGACTGGATCAAATGGCTCCTCATCTCATGCCCAGTAAAAGTCAAATTCATTATAACTGTCCACATAGTGCCACCTATTCTGGCCCCTCAACAGCTCTGTGGGGCTCATCTCCCTTTTTATCAGCATCTTGGCTGTTGTGGGGAACATCACACCCATTCCCACCTCAGGGCCTTTGCACTGCTTGCCCTCTGCTTGGAATGTTCTTCCCTACGAAAGACATGCACAGGTCTAGCTTCCTCACATCAGGTGAGTCTAATACCACAGACTCAGTGAAGAGACAATTGCTAACCCTCTCCCCTCTACACACACAACAATCCTTAGTCTTCCTTTTAGCTTACAAGAAAAGGTATTCCTCCTATCACCCCACCTACTATATATTTTATTTATTCATTTTGTTTATTGTTGATGTCCCCCACTAGAAGGTTGGCTCCCAAGGGCAGGGATTTCTATCTGCTTTCTTCACTGGTGTATCCCTGGTACCTGGAAGAGTGCCTGGCATATAAGAGGAGTTCAGTAACAGACACGTGCATGGCTGGGTGGATGGGAAGAGTATAGCTTTCTACAGTGTCTTCTAGCTCTGAGGCCTGTGGGCTGTGGTATATATGGTCAAAGGGCTGTCCTCTGTCACCACTGTACCAGGATGGACTCTATAAATCACATGAAAGAACAAGCCAACCCAGAGCCAGATGCTTTTACTCTGCAGCAGGACTTCTCAAGTGCTGCTTCCTGCATGCTCCACACCCTGAACTGAAAGGTCATGCATGTACACCCCTGCACTCTCAGCAATGCCACTGCCTCCAAGTGTTGCCTGTGGAAAATTCTTTATATTTACTGCATATATTTCCATGGAAAATTCTTTATAGTTAATAAATATATATACAGTAGACTCTCAGTTAACCAGAACTCAAGCAACCAGCACTGTCAAAGCAAGCAGTGAAAAAGCCTTGTGGGTTGCTTGAGAGTGCCAGTTTCTTGAGTTCTGGTTAACAGAACGTCTACTGACATTTATCCAGCACCTACCGATCCCTGTGGCTGCCGGTTAACTGAGAGTCTCCTGTATATGCATTCAGCTCCATTTTCTAAGGCAAAATTAGTATCATTTTGTTTCTTTTCTTTTTTTCTTAAAATTAGTATCATTTTGGAGAGTATAGTCATAGCCATCTCCTCTCTCTAATTCTCCATCTAAAAATCCCCAGGGGGAAAGAAAAATAAGCTTTTCTACTACCCAGATTCCACACTATTATTCTCACCTGAAGTGAGAAGAGGTGGCGATGCTCCCACATGCATTTGGGTCATCTCCACTAGATGGCAACACGGTCTGGGCGTGCTAGTATCCAAGCGGGAAGGTTACCAGGAACATGGATTGGGGAAGCTCCCACAAGCTCCTCCTTTATCTTGCACACCCACGCCCCTGCCTCCTCCTCGTGTTTCACCTGGCCATTTTCAAACAGTAATTTACAATTTTCTCTTAAATGGTTCATGCTTACTCATGAATGTATTTGACTTCATCACTCCAGCCTTGGAAGCTTTCTATATATAGACTTCTTTCTGCCAAAGTAAGTTATTTACCCCGCTTTTGGAACTCTACCCAAAACTCACTTCTTCCACAATTTTCCCCACCAAACCTGGCTCTGATCGCAATCATGTGTACGCCATTACATACAGTCACAGACACCTAACCATCCTACGTATTGGATAGACTGTGCCTATACACATACATAAAGAAAGTTGGCAGAGAATAACATGCACAGCTCTGGGTATCTGGTAGAGAAATGTATATTTAACATAAACGATGTGCTGGTGATCGCATTCCATATACCAGAAGTAGTTATGGCTCTAGGAAATAGCATTGGCTGCCAAATATTCAATTAGTGAGGGAAGAAACTAGATATATTAACATCTACCTACATCCTCCAGATTTTAGTTCCTTTCTAGTATTCAATTTTAGCTCCAGAAAAATCTTTGGAGCAGAAAAATATTAGTTAAACTTCAACAAATATTCCAGATAAATTTGAACAAAAATGTGAAATGCTCTCTTTAGTTCAATCCTTCAAAGCTTTTCCAATTTACCTAAAAAATAAAATTAAGTCTATTTGCAGGAGAATTAAGTATGGTTAAATAGAAGCCTAAGGTATATATTAAAAGTACAAAAGAGATAATATATAGGATAAAGTTGCTTCCTGGCTGTTAGAGGAAATGGTAGCAGGAATATTTTGACTAACATGCACACAATACGAGAACAAATAAACCCCCCCACACAGGCCACCACGTGGTGTGCCCACCACCACCAAACCACTGGGCATCAAAGACATCTTAGAGTTAATAAACACGTGGAAACATAAAAAGGAGAAACTCCACATGAAAAAGCTATCCAATCTTTTCAAAGCCTCATTTCTGAGACATTTGAAGCCTTCCAGTCTACAACTGAAACTGTGGACATACCAACTGCAGTGCCATTTCTTCCACCCCCCACACTCAAACCTCCCTCAGCTTAACACCAATTCTCCACCCCCAGAGTCACAGCCGCTGAAAAGCAGCGATTTGTTGAACAAAAGAACTTTAAAGCCACGACTAAAAGTCATTCCCTTGTAGACAGCAACACAATGTCACTTCGTCATCTGCACGTTCTGCTGGGTTCCAACAGGGCCATTCTGTCCGAGTGGGTCTGAGGGCAGTTTGAACTCACCTAGTTTCAGCATTCTCTCCCAGTGTCGGTCAGGACAGCTTCAGAGTCTTGGCAGAGCCAGAGAGACTACAGTGACACCCTGTTGGTACGTACTCGATGGCATATGTACCACCTTCAGGAAGAGTCAGTCCTCCCCAAGAATACTCGAAAAAAATTCATACCATCCTTTCGAGAAATCCACCATAAGCTTAGCAAACGCATGCACAGAGACACTGGTCAACAACAGTCCCTTTAAAAGTTGTCTTGCTTGTTATGCTGGGAGCTGGCTTCCGTCACCTGCGGTGGAATGCATTATGCAGCCTTTAATTGTGAATCCAGAGAGGTCTCCACGTCCCAAAGGGAATGGACTTGCTACTTGTAAACTACGGGTACACAGAAACGCAGGGATTACCTGTGCTAGGAGGACCGGAGGTATTTCCGAAATCAAGCAGAAACAGGAAGTCTAAGGTTTCAACATGCTAGAAAAGAGGAGTAGATATTAAAAAAAAAAAAAAAAAAAAAAAAAAAAAAAAAAAAAAAAAAAAAAAAAAAAAAAAAGGAGCAGTCCCAATCACGGATGCCCGGAAAAAAGAAAATGAAAAAACGCCTCGTTCGTACCTGGCCAGTATAAACATGAACGTCTATTAATAGTAAGTACTGCTCAGAGGTGTGCTTTTCCCAAGAGAACTAGCGAACAGAATCTGGGCAATGTTGCTGCTTAAAAATCATCCGTCTTTTCTTCTGAAGAGAATAGAAGGTTTTTAGAAAGAATGTCTGTGTGACTACACCCAGGCACACACCACACACACGCACAGACACAGACACACGTACGCTGAGAGCCCCTGAGACGCGCGTTTATTTACTTGAGTTTGGACAGTCATCACCACACACAAATCCTTCCCTTACCCACCCCCACCTCGCAAGCGCGGCCGATCCTGCGTGGCACACTTCAAGACTACCACCTCCTTGAAGACGTACCCTGGGGACCTCCATCAGCCAGGAGCACAGAGTCTTCCTTTACCCCTCACCGTACTTCACTGCAGCTTTCGTGGTAGCAGTTCCTGGGTACGTAATCACAGCTGTCCTTCTGTGACCTGGGGTAACACACCTATCTTATCCTCCACCACCTGTAAGTTTCTTGATTTTATTTTATCTTCTGTGGCAATAACTCTGCCTGGAGCCTACCGGGTACCCGGTGAACAAGAGACTGAGTGGGACGCCACGGACACGTGCTCTGCCGTCTGCTAGGCTTGCGTCCCGTTCCAGCCATGCCACGTCCTGCTTTTGTAGATTTGCAAGTTACTTTACCTCTCTGAGCAGTTCTGCACTCTGTCCAATGAGAATAACATCATCTAGCTCATAGAAATGTTTTCAAGATGTAAAGAGAACCGAATGAAGTAAGTAATACATTGCTTGATGCACGGAGTGCTCACATAGCAACAAGCAGTGCTGTTGACCTGAGTTAAGATCAAACGTCAAGGAGAGGAGGCTGAAAGAAATACCAAAATCAGCATCAATTTACCAATATATCATATATTTTTAAATTTTCTTTAGCCTACATCATCACGTGACTGAGTCATAATGGTTTGAAGTTTACACCATAGGAACCACCCTTGTGCATCCTTCGTGTTACCTCCTCAAATTCTGCCTGGCCCCTTAAACGCTAAGACAATGTCATCAGGGACAAAGGGTCAAAGGAGATGCCAAGAAACTACTTCTCCTGGAAATGCAGGTTTCTAAAGCCCAAGGACTTCCTTAACCCTGATTCACTGGCAATTCCAAGGGTAAGTAACCAACTACAAAGAGCAGAAATGCTACTTCTAAACAGAGGAACTGGTCTCTAACATTTCCTTAAAATGTGACCTCAGTTTTAGCTGCATGGCTAGGTGGCTACTGCTGGGAGAGGATGGAGAAGCACAGTGACATTACGGGAAGGGAAGGCTGGAGTCAGCATCACAGGAAAACCACGGCCAATATGGTGGCAGAGCGCTTGTACATGCTCCAGGCACAGTCAAGGAGGCACCTAGCATGGTCCTGACACCAGGAAAGGGCACAGAAGACTGAAAGCAGTAGAGCCTCATGTATCAACTGGGCACCTCCACACCTAGCAGGACCAATTCCTAATTCTGCAGAGAGCTCTCCAGTAATGGGAGAATAGAAAGCAACACATCTGGATGGGCTACAAATCAGGGGGTTACTTCCTTAAGCCATCCCTCCTTCTCTCTTACTTGAGACCAGAATGTCCAGGTCTTAATATGCTCAGATCCATTTAAAGTTTGCTGTTTAAAGCAATCCAGCAGTTGTAATTATATATTCTGTTCATTCTACTTCATTTGGGAAGAAAGAACAATTATAGATAAGAGGCTAAAGATCAGGAGGGGTTGAGGAGCAGTCAAAAGTCACAGAATAGCCCTCTATAAAAAAATATTGGGAGTTCCCTGGTGGTGTAGTGGCTTAAGGCTTCGGCACTGGCGCTGTCAATGCTGTGGCCTGGGTTCAATTCCCAGCCAGGGAACTACCCACATACAAAAAAAATAATAATAAAAAATAAAATAAATAAAAATAAATTAAAAATAAATAAAAAAATATCTAACTCTTCAGTTGCCTTTGTAGATATGAATACAGCTCTTCTATGCTTCCCTAGGACTTGCAAATTAGGACACTCTCAGTACATTCAAGGATCAACAGCTGTGAGGGTGGCCCAGGGCAGAGGCATTGCTCATGTTCTGATGCAGGGAGGCAGCCGGGACTTCCAGCCCGAGAAATCCTGCCTGGTGGCCCAGTGATGGAGGAATCCAGATCCAACTTTGCTAAGGCCATTTGTGCTCAGGAATACACATGGCTCCCCATCTTTTGCTGGTCAGCACAGCTCTGCAGCTGAAGCAGGGTGCCCTCAGCCCGCCACCCCTGAGAGTGCACCTGGCACAGCCTATGATGGAGGCACTCCAGGGCTGCAGGATGATACTAAATGAGCCATCAATAAGGAAGTCTGGGTCCAACTTAACTGATGTTTCTTTTTCACCTATCTGCAACCACATGGTGGTGGCTGTTAGAAACGCAGGTCCTCCTCTTCCCTGTGCACACATACCACTCAAGCCTCTGCATTATCTAGGCATCTCCGAGCAAGGCACTATCGCCTAAACCACTTCACTGTCCCCACACCCAGTGGGTGGCAATCCCAATTTCCAAAGAGACTGACAGAGCAAAAGAAGTAAGCAGCCTATTCAACAGGACTGCAAGATGAGGCAGGGCCGGGAAGAGAAGCCGTGAGACATGCGACGTAGGCCTACCCTCCCAGAACTCTCTCCAGAACACACACACACACACACTCTCTCTCTCTCTGCCCTAGTTTCATCGACTGCTTATTTCATACACCAAGAAAAATATTTCCTTTATAGCCACCCACATCCTTATCAGCAGCACATTCAACAAAATCACCACAAAAATAATGAAATGTGTGTCTGCATGTAAAAGATATCTTCGTTTGCTCATTTTATCTGATTCTATAGCCTCAGAGACAGAACTGGAAATGTCTGCAAAACACCTTGACCTTTGTGCGTTGGCATTTCCCAAGACGCTCCTTAGTCCCTAGTGCACGAAACTGTGGTTGCCAAGACCACTGTTGTTTTCTCTCTGTTCAATGTCCCTCACCTCCCCATCAGTTTTCTCTGGACTCCCCCTTTCTGCCTTCTCAGCTACCTCAACTCTTTCAATGGACTCCCTAAACCATGGCCCAACCAGAGCCTCCTCCTTGAGTTGACTTGCTTCTCTCAGTCCCTCTCCTCTTCTTCAAGGAGGAAGGAGTCATTGGCAAAGCGGTAAAGAAGACAGCTTATTCCAGGAGACTTGGTGCCTAGGATTGGCAAGATGTTCCAGAAGCATTTTATAGATGCTACCACAGAGACAGAGGATGGTCAGGCTCATCTCTCACCCAAGGAGGCCTCGCTCTGGCAGAGAAGTACTTGGTTCGTGCCTAGACAAGGGTGGGGAAATCTCACTGGCTGGGCACCTGCTGGAGGCTGGGCAGCATGCATGGTGCTTTCCCTTGGCTCACTCAGTCCTCCCCAAATCCTAGGAGGTAAGCTCCACTGTCCCTAGGTTACAGGTCAGGAAACCGAGCTCCATAATTTAATAGACCTGTTCGGTGCAGGTATGTTACCTAGGTATGCCTTCCTCCAAATCTGTTGTCTTTATTTCTTCATATCATACCATGAAAGTGTCTTTGGTTGATCAAGCAGAAAGCACAAATAGGGGACTGTCCGGAAGACAAAAGGACACCTGGAACCCACCTTTCAGGCAGAGCAGTGAGTTAAACAGTGATACACAGAGCTGCTGGGGGCCAGCCCTGGCATCAAAGGCAGGGCTGGGGGGTGCAGACTTCTCCCGCCTGCTGTCATGTTGGCCATGATTAACAGCCTCCCCTGAGATGGGCTGCACAGAAAATAAGTATGGGAAGGCAGACCTTTCTATCACATAGTATGTATTTCTATGTTTTAAGTATAAATTTTATTCTCCTTTACTCAGAAGCAATTAACAAAACCCAAAACCAACAAATAAATAAACGCCTATCTTTCTCTTTTCTCTCTTAGCATCACAACTTCAGTGTTGACCGGACTTGTGATATCATCTAACCTCATTTCACAAGCAGGGAGAACGCGGCAGCCCGAAGCGGCCGAAAGGAGGCCCCGATCACACTGCCAGCGGGCCGGCCTGCGGCGTGGCGAGAGCGGGCTGTCAGGGCTCCAGAACACGCGGCTGCGTCTGTCTTGCGAGGAGGCGGGCCCCAACCTCTCTTCACAGTTGCAGCACCAACGAAAACACGAGATCAGCCTTTGCAAAGCAAAGAAACACGGAGCGCCTGCTGCAATGACTAGGCTGGCGCTTGAATGGGGTTTATTTTCTCTTAACCAGAGTAGAAACAGAGCCCTGACCTTTGATGGCATTCTTCCATTGGAAACCTGAACATGATGCCTAGTTAAAAAATACTAAACTAATTAAACTCTCAATTTGCCAAGAAAAACTCTCTAGTTGTAGAGTCAATGTCTCTATACATTTCTAGAATTCCCAGATAATAGGCAACAGGGGATACTTCCCAAGCTGGATCCCTCATCCTCCCTCCATCGCCAAACCTGATCATTTTTCTCCCTTCTAACCTCTCTGGAGTCCACGAGCACCCTGTCACTCTGTCCTCACCGGCTCTCTTGGGTTGGGCGGTCATGCATTCAGCAGGTTCTGCTGCCTTCTCATCTGTGCGTCTCCTCTTCCATTTCCGTTTGGATTCTGTTAACCACTTTGTTTTAAAGGGAGCAGAAGGTGCTTTCTTGAAAAGACAGCTTTCCAGAGAGCGCCAGCAAAGCAGCCTGTCCCTGTCCCCCTTGGTCATTTTGTCATTTTACCCACGTAGCTATTTTCAAACTTAAATTTTAAAAAATAATGTTTATAAACCTTGAAATTTTGAGAGCAATTACAAATGACAACATGCCTTGAGTGAAGTTTCTCTTTGAATGTTTTCCCCTAGGAAAAACACATGGCAGTTTTGACCGCTTGCTGCATAAGGACAACGCGTCACCCATTTCTGGGCCGTCTCCCATTTGTACCCAGGGCCCCTGTGCTCCTCCTGTACCCGGCATTCAGCACCTGTGCTCCACGCCATGCCATCCTCCTCAGACTAGGGACTGAACCAATTTACCTCACAGCAAGCTGACCCCAAACAAGCTACTTCCACATGGGACAGAGAAGCAGACGCTGCCACCATGTCGCCCTCGCCCCCCAGGGACACATGGCAGCCCTGCTTCCCCTCCCCTCTAAGCAGCGCTTCTCCATGAGAGCCAGGAGTGCCCTGTCCTGCGGTCTGTTTCTGTCTCTGTCTAATCTGGAAACTGCTCACTAACAGAGCAAAGGGGTAGTCTGAAACTAAATGCATACACTCCCCGACCCCCAAACGGCTGCCATCAGTTCTTCAGACTTACCACCTCAGTGTCATCATGAACCTCACTCTCCCCTGCCAGCCCCCACGTTCTCCTGTGTCCCCACCTCTGCAATGCCCACTCCTCATCCCAGCCCTACTGTCCCACCCTGCACCGGGCCTCCTCCTCCGGCCTGAGCTTCCTGCTCCCTTCAGTTAGCTGCCCCCACGGCTTATCTTCCCAAAGCAAAGCCCTATCACCATAACGTCACCGTCTGTGGCTGGCATTGCATTTAAAACGTGCATGTCACCCCGGGGAGGAATGAGCAATGCTTCCCTATTGCTCATGGACAGAGACCGCACTGTCAGCACAGGATGCAAGGTGCCGCGCCAATCCCGCCCCCGCCGTGCTCAGCACCCTTCCACCTCTGGGCCTCTCTGTTCGCCACCTCCTCGGCCTCTCTCATCCCTCCCACCCACCTCAGCTACGGAACACGGCTGGTCTCCCAAGGCTCAGCTCTCAGGAGCCCTCGCAGGAGACCGGTAGCCGGTCCCTGGTAGCCAGGCGTAGGGCCTACTTCTGTATCCTTACAGCATTTAGCTTGTTTTGCTCCAAGGGACATCCATTGCTATCCATATCTCATTATCCCCACTCACTGCACATTCCTAGGTGATGGGAGAATTCTTCTCTCACTCAACAAAATCAACCTGCATTTATCCACTACCTACAGCATAGGGGGCACTGACTGAGATGCTGGGGACACGGTGAAAAATAAAACACATGAGGTCTCCTGTCCCATAAGGCTGACATTCAGTGGGAGAAAGAGATGGGAGAGAAGTAAACTCAGAAATAATAAAGGGCAGATCAGGCGAGGCGCTAGGATGAAAAGAACTGGGAGTTAGTCCTAAAGGAGAGCGCTCGGGCAGCAGTGGCACTGGCGGGGCGGTGGCACTGGCGGGGCGGTGGCACTGGCGGTGGCAGGCCGCGTCAGAGCCAGAGGAAGAGCAGGCTCTGCAGCCGGGACAGCACAAGCTCCACTTGCCCCAGGGGAAGAAGCGGAAAGGGGGCCATCGTGGCTGCGGGGCTGGAATTCCGGGGAAGAAGGCTGTGAGAAGCAGAGAATTAGGCAAGGGCTGGAATAGGTAAAGGCCATAGAGGACACGGTAAGAAGTTCCTGTTATACGGTGGGCAAGTAAAACCGGTAAAATGTCTGGAAGGCAAAGTAGCAATAAGGATCAAAACATTAAAACCCCACATGCTCTTTGAACCACTTCCAGGAATGCAGCCAATAAAACAGAGACAAGTGTGGACAGCTGTGGTGCAAGGGAGCTGTGTGTCGTTATGACAATGGGGAAAACAAAACAGCCCGACCATCCAAAGGGGGGATTGGTTAAGTGAGTTTTGGCAAATCTATCTAATGGCAGTCTTTAAAAATGCTCTTGTGGAGTAATTAATAACATGAGAACTCATCACGAAGGCTACAAAACCACATATAAAAGTCAAGAAATTATATTAAGCAGTATGTAACTTTTACAGAGAAAAACCTACAGGGATACAGATTAAAGCCTGTGTGATATATTCACATTTTTTTTCTGGGTGGTGAAATTAAGGAGTTCCTTTTCCTCTCATTTTTCTTTTTCTTTTCCTTTTTTTTTTTCTTCTTTTGGTCAAATTGAAGTTGATAAATAAATGCAATAGACTTTTGTAACAAGGAAAAAAGGGCTTTAAAAAGTCCGTGAGTCACAAGAAGGTACGTAGCAAGGGTGGATATTCTATGAGATCACAAAAATAAATAGAGGCTGCTGATCAAGAGATGGCCAGGGCAATCTTCTGTCTTTTTAGGGAATCTTCAAAGCAAAACTGAAAAACAAACCATAAAAACTTCCCAGAACTTAGGGCAGGAAGTGTGTCATTTCTTTCTTGCTTATCCTTCTGACTCAGCACTGACTGTTAGTCCCCTCTGAAGGAGGGAGATATAGGAGTTCCGGGAGGAGGGACAATTAGAAGACTCACCCAGGTCTCCCAGCCCTGGGGGTCAGGTTTGAAGTGCTGATCTGGATCCTCTAAGGAAAAAAACCTTTCCCTAGTCTTCTTTAGATTCATGACAACTGAGACCAACAGTCCCATGTCTCTTACTACAGATTAAAATGATTAAGTTCTTGACTGTTTCTTTTAAAAAAGATTTATTGCTCAAGACCTAAACACACTCTTATGTTCAAACCTTCTTCCCAAACAGGTTTGAGAATTTAATGAAGAGTTCAGACAAGTCACAACAGGTCTCAGGTATTTGAATCCTAGCTTATACATGCCCAAGGTGAGAACGCTCTCCGCAGTGACCCATTCAGCCAATTTGTCTCCCTGCTCGCCACTGGATCACAAAGGTGGCTTGGTCCCACTCCTGGTTGACAGCCTCCTAAGCTCAGAACTTAAA
The DNA here is from genome assembly GCA_004026885.1 of Lyroderma lyra. NCBI lineage: Eukaryota > Metazoa > Chordata > Mammalia > Chiroptera > Megadermatidae > Lyroderma > Lyroderma lyra. The sequence goes on along the minus strand of PVJL010000975.1, from coordinate 239,533 downwards.
GGCCATTCAAAGATCACATATCTAAAGTGATTTGCTAGCAGAATCCCACATTTTTCTTTTATTTTTGTTTTTAATAATCCCCTAAACACTACAAAGCTGAGAAAAATATATACGTAGGACTATACAACAAAAATAGAATTTTTTTACTTTGGAAGCCCTTAAATTTTTAAGGCAAATGAAATCAGAATTTGAGGACACTGACAATTACGATCCAGAGTCACCGCTGACTTGTCACATTCATTCAACAAATGTTTGCTGAGGCCTTACCATGCCTTGTCGTAGTCCCTAGGATTAATAATAAACAAGAGGGCCAGAGGAGGTAAGAGATGGACTGGAATGGGGGTGGGGGAGTGGGCATTGTAGAGGAAGGCAGATAGATACTTCCAAGAAATTCCAACATGCATAGTCAGTTGGAGAATAGGTTATCAAGGATCTTATAAGCCCTGTTTAAATTTTAAACTTTATGAAAACTCCAGTAAGGGATCTTAACCAGGGGACAACATGATCAGATGAATATTTTATAAAGATAAATAGCAGCACAGAAAGCCAGACTAATGTGGGGTGGGTATAGGGGGCACATGACATGTAAACTTAAAGTGATCCAGGTAAGACATGATGGTGATGGCCCAGTGGGTAACAGTAGATTGTGACAACAGATTCTATAGCTATTTCATGGAAGAACTAATAAGACTGGTAATTGGTTGGGCATAGGAAGGAGGTAAAAGAAGATGCCTTCCAGATTTCTGGGTAGTCAACTGGATCATTTACTGAGAGGAAAACTAGAAGACAAAATAAGTTGAGCTTACTGCATATTGAATTTGAGGTACCTGTGAGATATCCAAGTACCAATGAGCACTTTACAGCTGGACAAAGAGGTCTAATACTCAGACAAGAGTTTGGACTTGAAATATAGATTTGGAAGTCATTGCCATGTGAGAATGGATCGGATCACCCAGGGGGAGAGTGGAATAAGAACAGAGAACACAGAAAGAGCCCTGAGAAATTCCAGCATTTAAGGAGCAACAAAGAGAACGGAGACTGAGAAGGAGCAGAGAGAGAAGGAAGAAGAAAATCAGGAGAGAAGCTTATTGAGAAAAAGTCTTTATAGAGAAAAGAAGAGCCGTATGGACTCACAGTGAGCAGCCAAGAGAGAACTGAAAGGTGTCCATCCACCTATCACTAAAGTGCCAGACACTACTCTACTTCTTCCTCACTTCTTTCTGTTTCTGGGGTTATCTGTGAGCAATCAGGGGTCAAATGGGAGGCAGCAGAGTAAAAGAGTAGGTTCTGAGACAAACTTAGCTGAAGGTCCTAGCTATGGCCAGTATGATCTGCTCAGGGTTGGGAAAAGGGGCCCAGGGCCATAGAAGTGACAAAACAAAAGGTTCTTAGAGCAATCCTCATGGACTGGCACTCTGTTACTCAGTTAGAAGTATTTATTGATCCTCTACAACATTGAGCATTGTTTACAGTGCTTCGGATAGAGCAGTGATAAAGTTCTAGTGAAACAGCCAGAAAACAAGATGTCAAACAGAGATAAATGCTCCGGGGTGGGGATAAACCAGAAGAAAGGGATAGTGATTGGGAAAGGGGAGTGTTTTGGAGTGATATCTCAGCTGAGACCCGAGAAGAGTGAGGGAGAGAATGAAGAAACATGCTAGGGAGAAGGGCCTTCCAGGCAGAAGAAAGGGTGGGTGCAAAAGCTCTGAGGTAGGAATAAGGTTGGAAAGTTTGAGGCAAAGCAAGGCTGTCATTGAACTCTAATAGGAGTGGGGGAGGCTGGAGGTATACGAGATCAAGCTGGAGAACTGGGCTAGGGCCACGTCGTGGGGGCCCTGCAGCTCATGGTAAGAATGGTGACTTTATTAAATCTGACGGGAGGGCACAGGAGGATTTGAAATAAGGGAATGACATGGTCTGATGGGTTTTGTAAGAGCCCTCTGACTACACGAGGAGAAGTGGCTGAGGCGGGCAGGCAAGAGCACAAGGGAAGTTGGGAGGTTGCTGAGAAGAGTAATGGTGGTAGCACAAGTGGTGAGACGGAATATACGTAATTGGAAGAAAAATGAACAAGACTTGCTGTTGGATTAGCTGTGGAGTGCTGATGGAATGAGAGGACTCAAGATGCCTCCCAGGTTTCCAGCCTGAGAGCTATATATACGCATGTGTTCACTGAGAAGAGCAAACCCGTGGGGTTGGACTCGAGATGCCTATACCTACAGGAAACATTGAACAGACAGAATATATTACACAGAATAGTCAAGTGTGGAGTTTGGAAAAGGTGTGGTGCATACTTTAATTCGGGAGTCATTTGCTAGTACAATATTTGGTATTTATCCCGAGGGACTGGATGAAATCGCCTGGATTCCCAATCCTGGCTGTACGTTCATATACCCAGGTAACAGAAAATAAACCAACAAAACAGAATTTTAAAAATCGCTGCCCATGCGTCTTCCCCAGAGACTCCGAATTAATTAGACTTGAATTAAGACCTAGGTTCACCTCCCCCCTACCCCTTTTTTTTAATAGCCCTGCCCACAGAGTGTGGAGCAGAGAGGCAAGGACTGAGCCCTGGGGCTCCTCAGGTCGTGGGGGAGCTATGGAGGTGGGAGGAAAAGTGGGTGTGATGCCCTGACAGCCAAGTAAAAAGGTGTCTTAAGAAGATGGGGGGATGAACAGTGGAGTACTGCTGAACGTAAGGAAGATGAGACTGGGAAAGTGGCCAAATGATTTCTTAAAACAGAGGTCTCGGGGTTCCCTGGTGGTGTAGTGGCTGGGCTTCGGCGCTCTCAACACTGTGGCCTGGGTTTGATTCCCAGCCAGGGAGCCACCTCCCCAAAAAATTAAATAAATAAGTAAATGGTAAAAAATGGAGGTCTCTTGTGACCTTAACAGGAACGGTTTTGGAGCAGTGATGGGGTGAAGAAGGGTGGAGAGCAGGGGAGACCTCGGGCAGAGACCACTCCTTTGGGGAGTTCCACCAGAATGGAGAGGAGAGAAGCAGGGCTAGAGCTGGAAGGCTACTTTGGATTGAGGAATTTTGTTCTCATTTGCTTTTTCAGACAAGTGATAAAAAGGCATCTTCTGACACTGATGTGGTAGGACAGGGGGTGTAATTGCAGGACGTGCAGGAGGTGGAAAGAAAAAGCTATCAGGGACCCTGACTAGTGATTGTGAAATTCTCCTTCAAACGCCAGGAATCTTTATTTTTCATTTTTCAGGAGATGCAGTATGCCTTACAAATCACGGAATGGTTAGACTGGAATGAAACTTGGTCCAATGTCCAGTGCAGTGCCATTCCCCAAATCCTCTGGGTGGTATCCCATTTGCGGTCTTCCTGACGACTCCATTGGAAGGGAATTCCTGGGGCGCTTTACTTCCCTCACCCATTCCCCCTCACCAGCCCACCGGTCATGATCTCTTCGGACATTCCTTGAAGTAACCTTGAATCTGTCTTTCTGTATTTCAATCCACTGGCTTGGATTCTGGGCCTTCGGGATTCAAAGAACTTGTCTAATCCCACTTTAATGGCTTTCAAACATTTGGCAACTATTAACTCTTGCCCCACCCTGTTAATCCCATACTGCCCAAACCAAACCAGTTCTTTTTACATGTATGGACAAAGAGGTCCCCATTCTAGGAACTATCTAGACAGGAGCTACCAATCCACCTACCTGTTCTTTAGTATGATGAAGGTGTTGACAAACACACTGGAATAAAGTTACCGTAATACCTGCATAAATAACACATAATAACCCTGGCTTCCAAGAAACCAGAATGGTTCCAGTCTATTTCTATTTCAAAGTCTGGGCTTGATCCATTCAACCCTTAAGTACTAATTTAATTCTCTTCCTTCCATCTGTCCCCCAATCCCAGCAGAGAACAACTTACACACACACACACACACACACACACACACACACACACACCATATATCATATAAATGCACATGCACCCAGACTGTCAAGAGAATATCTGACCATTTATTATTAACCACACCTTGTAATGATTCTCAGGACAATCGCATTTTTAGGAAAGAGTCTCTACACCATAAATGAATTCATTTTCTGCAAACTTCTTACAACAAAACTCCAAAGTCAGAAGAAAAATATGAATGTTTAAATATTCAAAGATAACTTTTAATAAAGTTAAAAGCACAATTTAAAAACCGGGCTTAAATTAAAATTAAAGTATCCCTTGAATTATACAATCATTGCTAAAACTCAATATTCCAACACAGAAGTTTGGAGTGTTCATGTCAAATATTGCATGAGTCATTGTTCTTCTAGTCTGAATTTAAAACATTGCAACAACTAGATGTAAAAGAAACCCAGCATGCAAGAGTATTGGTTTAGTGCCTCAAATCAGACTAAACTAGGTTAAAAAAATTAAAATAAAATGCACATAGTAATTAAATTGCTCTATATACTCTTTGTATTAATATATATAGCTACATACAGGGTCTGACAGAAATAACACTCCCCCCTTTTTTTTTGGAGCTGGTAATTTATACCAAATCTTTATTACAATATCATAAGCATGTAATTCTGTAACACAACAATATTTTAACTACGTAAAAAAGGGCATTGCTTCTGCCAGACCCTGTATATATACACACTATATACTCTCTCTATATATAGCTCAGGCTAATTAAAGTAAAATGCACATAGTAGGCCCTAAAATATTTACTGAATGAATAGATTCCATTACATTGGAGTCTAAAGGACTTGAAATAAAAACAAAGGGGGGAGGAAGAAAAACTGCAAAAACTATTATAAACATAAGCCCAGATTCATATACTGTACATGAATTTAATTCTAGTACCAAAGCTTGATGTAGAGTATTAAAGATACCACTTAAAATCTCTTTAAAGGAACAAATTAAAAAAAAAAAAATTCACAATCAACCACCTAAATAAGATCAATGAATTCAGAGCAACTTCAAAAGCTGTAACTACCCACTTTCATCAGCTTTTGGAAACACAAACAGTTTCGAGTATATTTAATGTTACGTTATATCTATAGTTAATAAAATTCACCACTTCAATGAAATACTTTAAAACTGGCAAATGTACACAGGAAAAGACAACTAATTTATGGCAAAGATCTTTTATGTGTGTCACACTCTGGAAAACTGGGTGGAGGGAGATAAAGTTCAACAGATTAATTATACAACATAATAAATATAGGCTACAATTAACCTGCCACAAAAGTATTCCTGAGTGTCTGAAAATTAAAGAGAATTGTACGGAGCTCAAGTTTAAAATGCCTTTTCTAGCCTCCTGTTATCTAATCAAAAGGAAAAAAGAGAACTATCTCTCTACATCATATAAAATCAGATTTCTTACAGCCCAAATAAAATCACTTTCAAATGGTTCACTACCTAATTTTAGAAAACTTAATATAAGAAAACAAGCAACTCAAAAGCTTGTTTTAAAATTATTTATTATATCTTGGCTGATTTCTACAGATTTATTTTCCTAACTTTGGTCTCCTTCCAACCCATTCAAGTGCAGTAAGTAAACTTATGGAATCACAGGAAAAGATCTTGCCCAAAAAATTAGAATCAGGTGGTGCACCAGCTACAAAGACAGGCCAGGACCACATCACAGGACCACTGCGAAGGCAGGCCCAGAAGATACTCAAAAGGTAGTGGCATTTACAAAGCCATTCCCTCTCCTCATCTTGCTGGGAGAACAAAAATGTAAACTTCTATATGCTAGGATTTCCTCACAATGGGCATGTACATTGCTCTGGTACATCTCATTTCTTCAGCCTGATTAGTCTAGAGCATTGTTTCTCAACCTCAGTACTACGGACACTTTGATTCCAATAATTATTTGTTATAGTGGACCTGTCTTGTGCATTGTTGGTTGTTTAGCAGCATCTCTGGCTTCTACCCACTAGATGACAGTAGATCACCACTCACCCAGTTACGATAACCGAAAATGTCTCCAGATATTGCCAAATGTCCCCTAGGGGTGGGGGATGGACCAAGTTGTCACTGGTTGAGAGCCATTATTCTAGAACACTGGTTTTTGGCTACACACTGAAAGCACCTGAGGAATTTTGGAAAACACTGGTTCCAATTCTCAACCCCAGATTTTTATTTCATTCATTTGGGCTAGGTCCTAGGCATCCTATTTTTGAAGCCAGGAGATTCTACTATGCAGCTAAGTATGACATTCTCTGCCCCACAGTACAATATCCAGTAAGGTGTTGAATCAGTATAACACAACACAAAAAGGCATCGTGTTCATGTCCAAAGTAGAGTATTTCTTATCTTAGTATTACCATCTACACCATTACAGTAAATAGAAAAGAGGAGTGGGCATGGAAAAAGGTGAACTTTTATCCCTTTTGGTTGCATGGGAACTAGAGTATAAAGATTTATTTGAATCTTAACACTGAATCTTAAAACACTCCAAGGTTTGGGAGATCTAGAAACCAAGCTTCCCTGAGAGGAAAAACAGAACTCTTTCCTCACAGGGTGAAAATGCCAGCTCTACAATCAAGACAACTTGAGCTGCCATCTCTTTAATGAGCTCCACTAAACTGGACATAACAAAAGCTGAGTTCATTAAAATAATAAACAAACAAATAAACAACCTGGGAAGATGCCCAGAGAACCCACATGGGAACGGAAATGGGGCTTCCTTTCTTCGGGCTTCATCCTCATAGTCGATGACATTACCAAGGACCTACCTGGAGTTGACAGAAATGCTTGACTCCTGTGCAAAAGCTCCATGGCCATGAACAACCGGAATTCTTCCCTCTTCTCTGTTATACCTCAGCTTCCTCAGTCTGTTCAGCAACACTGGGCCTACTTCCAATTTTTGCAGAAAATGGCCTGGCACTGCCCCCAAGGGCACTGTGTCCCTAAGTCCTAGTCTCCGGCTTTGGCTTTCCCATCAACCGTCATATGCCTGCCTACGGCTTATGCTACCAGATTGACTGCTGTCTCTTCAATTAGGAAAAAAGCAAGTAGAGGCTACACATGCATTCACACACTACAGGGATTCTTCTCCTAGTTCAGAAAAAATAATCAGCAACTTGTATTGAGTGCTTATGATGCGTATAGTACTTTGCTAAGCACCGTAAACACATTCTCTCGCTGACTCCCAATAGCACTGTAAAAGAGATGCTGTCACTGACCCCACTGGATAAACAAGGTAATTGAGGTCTATGCCGTTTAACAAATTTTTCCAAGGCAAAGCCAGGACTTGGTCCCGTTTCTTTCTGGCACCAAAGCCCATGCTCTCCACCATCATGCAATATTGTCTCCCCAGCTCTACAAGAAGAACCCAAATCAGTGACTTGAACTCCACCAACTGTGAATGTCTCAAGTTCTCACTGATCAGGGTTAGAATGCTAGGTTACAAGATAACTTCCCAGATAAATAGAGTGGGCGTATGATAGGCAGATTTTGTTTGAAATTCATCAACAAGACCACAAGGTACTTAGAAACTGCCTTAAGTTAATCCTGGAGTTCAGCTCTGACTCCTCACACTCACTATGCTTTACTGTTCTTCTTTTAAGTTTCCCACTAATGCTCCATTTTCCCTGCTAGAACTCTCATTTCTCACGATTTGATTTGCAGGCACCTCTGAGCTGGCTCAGTTCAGCCCACTGACCTTGCACACAGATGTCAAGTCTTCTTTCAAGGCCACTTCCCTTTTCTGCTCAAAAATCTGCAAGTTTCCTCTTTCTGATGGCCCCAACTCTTCTACATAGCTCTGGACTTCTACTTAGAACAAGCTTGTTCATCCCATGAACTGCGTGGACCGCCTGTGGCCTAGCATAGTTTTGAATGCAGCCCAACACAAATTCATAAACTTTCATAAAACATCATGAGATATTTTTTGAGATTTTTTTTTTTAGCTCATCAGCTATAGTTAATAATAGTGTGTTTTATGTGTGGCCCAGACTATTCTTCTTCTTCCTAGGTGGCCCAGGGAAACCAAAAGATTGGACACCCCTGGTTTAGATCCTATATTAACCATCCAGTGCTCTCCTTACTATTTCCCACCATAAAACCTCAAAATTCTAATCTGACCAATTCCCACTATCTCTCACAAATATATTCTGCTCACACCAGCATCTGTGACCTGTCTCTGAGAACCGCATCCATGTCTGAATCAAGTCACACCTCCCTCATTTTAAATCCTTTATTGCATTCTTTTACACACACACACACACACACACACACACACACACACATTAAAATAAGTTTAAGGCATAACTAGCCTACTGAGGTACTCTAATCTTTGGAACTGGGGTGATCTTCCTCCCAAAAATTTTATTAAGCAGTGTCAAGCACTGTTTTAGGCATTAGAGATAGACTAGTAAGTACAAGAGATAAAGTATGTGGTACTCTTGGAGTCTTCCTTCTTCCACACTTCCATAGAACTTTTTATGGCCAAGCCAACCTTTCCCAAAGATGGCAGATCCATATACATTACAGTCCAATGAGTTTAATAAATGGCATGTGCTATATCCAGCACCCCTCTTGAGGAATCAAGATGAGAAGTCCTGATGAACTGAGTGCCACTTTACTTGACTTAACCTAGCATTTGTCAAAGAAACCCCTGTTTGTGATTATTTGGGAGAAAGAAAAAGAGATAAAAATATCCAATAGATGATGGGAAAAGTTGGTCTTACCACTAGTTTGTAAGTTCCCAGAGGGCATGGACTATTTCTATGAACACTTATTCAGCCTATAACCATTACTGAATGACTACTATCAAACAGACCCTATTCTACTTGCTGGAGATTCATGAGTGAACAAAACAGACTTGGGTCATTCTCAACCACTGTTAATTGCCTCTACTATAATGTATGCATTTGAAAAAATTAGTCTGTCTATATTGTGGAAAACTAACTGAATTTTGTTATTGACTTTAATCCCAGACTTAACACATAAATACTTAGCACGGAGTAAGCACTCAGTCAATGCCCTACAATTTAACAATTACAAGCTAAGTTAGATGCATGAAAATGTTTCATGTCCTTGAACCCTGTCTCCCCAGAGTATGTGCCCTTCTTAAGCACAATGATCAAGTTTTGTTTATATGTACCAACTAAAACCACCCCAACTTAAGGTTGCTTCATAATACACAATCTCAGAATTTAAAAGAATCATACATGTTTACAGACAACATGATCTTAAATATAGAAAATCCTAAAGACTCCACAAAAAAACTGATAGAAATAAATTCAGTAAAGTTGCAGGATACAAAACAAATTCAGTAAAGTTGCAGGAAACAAAAATTGACATATAAAAACCAGTTGCATATCTATGCACTAAAGAGGAATTACTAGAAAAAGAAATAAAAACAATCTCATTTACAATAGTATCAAAAATAATAAAATATCGAGGAGTACATTTTTTTCCTAAGAGATGAAGGATCTGTACAGTGAAAGCTATAAGACATTTATGAAACAAATTAATTAAAGAAGATAAATAAATGGAAGGATAATCCTGTGTTCAGTGGATTAGAAGAATTAATATTGTTAAAAATGCCCTTACTACCCAAAGTCATCTATAGATTCCATGCAATCTCTATCAAAATTTCAATGGCATTTTTACAGAAACTAAAAAAAAAAAAAAAAATCCTAGAACTCATATGGAACTACAAAGCAATTTTGAGACAGAAAAGCTGGAAGTAACACATTTCCTGATTTCAAACAATAGTAAAAAGCTACAGAAATCAAAACAGCATGGTATGAGAACAAACACAGACACACAGATCAATGGAACAAATTAAGGGCTCAGAAATAAACCCACACCTATAAAGTGAACTAATACTTGACTAGGGAACCAAGAAAACTCAATAGGAAAAAGATAAATGGTGCTCAAAAACTGGATATTCCCATGCAAAAGAATGAAAACGGCCCCTATCTTATAAGTTAAAGGCTTAAATGTAAGACTTGCAACAATAAAATTCCTGGAAGAAAATATAGGGGGAAAATCTCTTTGACATTAGTCCTGACAATGATTTCATGGATATGATACCAGAAATGCAAACAACAAAAGCAAAAGTTAAAAAGTAAATTACATCAAACTAAAATGCTTTGCACAGCAAAAGAAATGATCAATGAAATGAAAAGATAAGCTATGGAATGGGAGAAAATATTTGCAAACCACATTATCTGATAAGAAGTGGATATCCAAACTATGTAAGGAACTCATACAACTCAATAGCAAATAATAATAATAATCTGTTTTAAAAATGGGCAAAGGAATTGAATACACATTTTTCCAAAGAAGATATTTAAATATCCAACAGGTACACAAAAAGATGCTCAACATCACTAACCATAAGGGAAATGCAAATCACAACCACCTGAGCTATTGCTTCACCACTGCTTCCCCCACCTCCCCTTGCAAAGTTGTAAATGCCAAATAAGAATGCCTACTTCTTGCTCCACTGTCTTCCCTCTTTATATGATATGATATAAAAAATATCATATTATACACTCTAGTTTGTAATTCAACAATATATTATTAACATCTTTCAAAGTCAATATATAGCTCTTTTTCCTTTCTGTCTTACCTCAACACTAGTCCATCATATGGCATTACTATTAATACAAAAAAAGTTAATTTAGTTAAACTAGGTTTGCTTAAATTTGATGGTCATTTAGGCTGTTTCCAGTTTTTTTCCTACTACACATATTTCAGTGGCTATCCTTAGAATACATTTGAGCATAATACTACATTCATGCATGTGTCCAATTATTACCTAAGGATAAATTCCTAGAAGTGGAATGACTGGGTCAAAAGGTATTCATGTTTTAAATGTTAATACATACTTAAATGTTCCACAGAAAGTTGCCAGTTTGCAATCTTATCAATAGTGTTTGAGATTGATAATGCCCCTGTTTGCACACTTTTCCTCCCCCATCGCTTGGCCTTATCAAACTCTCCAACATACCAAAGCACACAGACCCAGTACTGCTCTATAGTTTCCTAACATTTTCCCTCTGATAAATGTAATGGCTGGGTTCCCACTGAAAATGTTCCAGATAAGAATTCCATTACAAGGTTGCTAGGTAGTATTATTTTCAATAGCCTATATCATGACAGTCAATCTATTTTGCACAACAAAAAGAGCCCAGAAAAAAAAATGGAATGGGATGCAGGAGGAATTCAAGGAGGGCAGAGGTGGCTCTTTCAGGATATGGTGGAAACTGGATGAAGAAATATTTTGCTGTGAAGCCAGTTCCGTACTTTGCAATCATCCTGGAGAAACAACATAAGTAACATTCTGCTGAACCTCAAAGGGACCACAGAGGTCTGTGCATATTTATTTTATTACTCTGCTTAAGACCCAAACTCTACAAAGCAGAGCTCTGTTTCTCCTTCCTAAGTGAACACTCACAAGTTCACTTCATCTGCACTTCATAGTTTCACTCCACTTTTGCTCATCACTTTATTTTCCCATCGTATTAATATAAAAAAGGTTCATTCATAAGGTTCTTAGCATTCATTTTACCTTTCAAAATTCATGTTCCCATTTCCCTCTTTTGTTCCCTTTAAAATGAACACCAAACAAAGTTAGGGATATTTAAGTCTTTGGAGTATAATGGTCTTGTTCAAAAACTTTTAAGTGGATGTTGGAGAACAGAGATGGGAAAGGAAAAGGAGAGGGAAGGGAAGGATGAACCCCTGCTTTCAAAGTGTTTTGCTCAGCCTTAAACACTAGGTACTGGCCCTGACCAGGTTTGGGTCTTCCATCTCCAAGTTTTCTGAGACCTTCCCTCCACTGTGGAAAGCTGTCCTGTGATCCTCTAGGGGGCGCTTCCTTGGTCTCTTACCCAGTAGAGCGTCACCTGCTGGGGTTACTGTCCTGCAGGAAGGTTCAATTTCTGTGCATAAGCACAGGGGCTCCCTCTCCTCTGGGCCCTCCCAGATTGGCCCTATTGACTTGCCAGTCCTCGTGCAGTGCCCACCAGATACAGGCCAGCCCCACTGCCCCACGGCAGGGTCTTCTGTGTAGGTGGCACTGAAGAGTGACATCTACTTCCTAACATTTGCAAAGGCATCTGAGTTCTGAGATACACAGTTATCCTCAGAGTAATTTCTGCTTCTCTGAAATCCATCTCCTTAGGGGAAAACAAACAAACAAACAAACAAACGAAAACACAAAAAAACCTCTTCCCACAAAAGAAATAAAAGATGGACAAAGGAAGGAAAAAGAACAGCCACTTGCAATCCTACTAGGTGCCAGGTGTTTTATTCCCAGTGTCCCAGATAGGCCTCCCACATTGCTGTGTGCCTGGTTTTATTTCTTCCCTTAAAAAACTTAAAAGAAAACTTAAAAGTTATTTCAGCTTAAAAGAACTGAAGTAACTTAATCAGCTAAGGCCTCACACTTGGGAAGCGTTGGAGCTGAAATTCAGATAACAGTCTGCCCAAGGCTTGGGACTAAACACAACTTCTATCAAGCTGAGAGCAGGACTTTCCAACCCAAGGCCCACAAACCCCTTGCAGCCCCTGGGTGGGCTTTGGGGCTGTCAGACTGTTCTGAGACCAGGAAGCTCTCACTTTGCTCCTCCCACACGGTCTGAATAGTGATGCTTCAATCTCATGTAGAACTATACATCCTTGCCCTCACGCTATTTCCTCTGCTGTTATCTTTTCATGAGTCTTGTTACCATATCATTTAAATAACTGCTGACAGGGAATCACTTTCAGAAAATGTACTGGGGTGAACCACAGCTGTCGTCAGTTACCAAGCCTTACCCGCTTCTAGCTTTCACCAGATTCTCAGAAGGGTCCATAACCAAACAAGGTGAAAACTACTGAGGAGCACCTCCACAAAATATTTTCTCCTTTAAGAAATAAAATCAAAATATGCTTCTAAATATAGCCCTCAAAATGTGTCTTGCAAGGGTGTCCATTCAGAGATATAGAGGTTTGCACAGTAGACATGGGCACATTTCATCTCAGTCCAATACAATGATTACTTGCCACTCAGAGTGAGAAAGTAGAATACTAAAGCGTGTTGCAGAGGCTTTTAATGCAGAGGAAGGAAGTTGTGGTTTGAGCAGAGCTGGAAACTGCAGAAAAGGTCTTTGATCTTTGTATTTCACAAAAAGTAACTGAAAATGTAAATAACTGCCTCCTTCAATACCAGTTGACAGTTAACAATAACAATTTAATAATTTTATCACATGCATGCACTACTGCTTTTACTCTTTTACATATGGCACACGATAGATAACTGGAAGGAAAACGAGCCAACTTCCATGGGGCACAGAGGAGCACACTAGCTCAGACACTCTGTCAGTGCACTATTAGAACAGTCTCAAGACAAACCAAAGATGTGAAGACAGCCAAGAACACTTATTAAATGCCAACTGTTCTAAGGCCTACTTCCAAGGCTGTCCCTGATGTAATGGAAGCCTTGTGGTGCCAAGAGAAAGAAGAGCACAGCCTGCACGATGCACTCACTACACACCAGCTGGGAAACTAAAACATAAAGGTGGAAGAAGACTGGTGAAAAGAAAACTACAGGCGATTCCAAACTTAATTAAACAGGAGAAACAGACGTGGGGGGACAGACTTGTGAACACCAAGCCCCCTGGGAAATGACAAAGATGACCGACCCTACGAGCATTCACAAGTGGAAGATTGTCACAAGATCAGGGCAGGAGGGAATGCTGTCATTTGCACCAAAGTTACCATTTCATGGCTCAAGTGTGCCTCTAGCTCTGCAATATTCACTTAATAATATTATCTTAATATCAATTTTCAGTTGGGCGACATGCACAAAATACCACATGTTGAGCCATAAGAAGTTAAGGTGGGGGGTGGAATGACCTTCTAAATTTCATAACTCTAAGTGACTTGGCATGAGTGTTTCTCGATGTGCTGCTTGTGACTTGATTTTTCCTTGAAATGGGGCTTTTTAGTAAATAAAGCTTTGCTTTCAAATTACATGTGCAGACTCCAAAGGAGAATAGTAGCTGCTGATAAACTGTTGTTTCTTAGATGGCTTCAATGGGAAAATAATTAAAACTAGATTTTCACCATTAAATTAGAGTAAGAATGTTTTCCAAAGAAGTCTTAGAAAGACTCATAAACATACCTAACTAAAATACCCTGTATTTTGTAATTCCTCAATTGAAAAACGCTGTTGATTGCTTAAGATGTGCAACTTAATAGAAGGGGTTTGACGGGAAGGACTATGATGATATTATATGTATACACCCATTTCTCAGTGCATCCCCAATTGAGAACTGTTAAAAAGTAAAAAACAGGCATCTTAGAATAGAAAGACTATGGTATGAATAGATAAATATAGATGCTTAATTAGATGTGTCTATCCACCTTTCCAGAAATGATCTCTACTAGGGACCCTGGCAGAAGCTATTTATCTGTGTGCTTGGTCCCTTCATAACACTGAAAACACAGAAGCTAGTAAGAGACCTACAGACGTTTTGTACTGTGTGCACACCCTTCGGCCTGGCAATCCCACTTCTAGAGACGTACCTTATAACTATAATTGCTTGTATACAGTGACATATAAACAAGGATGTTTGTTGCAGCATTTTTTGGGATATAAACACTTGCAAACATCATGATAGTTCAACAATTAAGGGAATTCTTACATCATGATACATTCATGGATTTGGAATGCAGATATGCATTTGAATACAGATTTGGAACATGGAATACCACGGAGTAAAAAGAATAAAGTATCTCTCTCTCTCTCTCTCTCTCTCTCTCTCTCTCTCTCTCATTAGACGGACTGATGCTTGAGATACTGAATGTGTGTGGGGAAGGGGAAGTGAGTTCTAAAATGTGCATTACTTTATCACTGAACACCTGTGAAACTGGTGTGCATCATACAATTAGTAGTATCTTAGTGCAGTATGCCCAAGAAATATAGTAATATGATCCCATTTGTATACGTGTATACATGCTTACATACATATGTATAGGACATGTTTGAATAGGCATACAAAATTTCTACAAAGCTATTTCTAACTGTAATGTAGAAATATTTTATTTTGCTTTTACCCTATATTCTTTCTTCAGGTTTGAGGTGTTTCACATATCACTTCCATATAAAAACAAACTATGCGTAAGCAGTTTCGGGCTCCTAAAATGTAGTGGCTTGGACAACCATTGGGATAAGCTATCCCTTTTGGGAAAACCACTCCCCTGATATATTTTTATTTCACAAAAACATGAAAAGCGAGGACCAAAGAAAGGGGAGGTTCACGAAGAGATCCTGAGCACCAGTTTCGCCTCCTTTTTGTTTCCTAGTCATTCAGGCAAGTCTTGCCAAAAGCTGTAGCTTTAGTTTCCATGCTGGGGATGAGGAGAACTGGGAATCCAGAAGAAATTCAGTCCTCTGCAATAGGATGAAGGATGAAGCAGCAAAGTATGCAAGTGTGCTCCTTCCCCTGAGGTTCTCCCAAGAAAGGGGGAGGTGGGAGACAGTGTCAGGCCAAGGCCAACTACATCTAGAGCTAGATAGCAGCCAGGACAAGCCAGGTCCTGAGCACAGGTTAGCTGGGGACCTGAAGAACCCTCAGAAGATGGAGACTTTAGAGCAGGCCTAGGGCAGACTTTTTTCAGGGCAAAGGTTACTTCTAATTTCCTCCAAGTGTCATGGTCCACTAGCTATTTATTTTCACTTGCTCAAGTACACACAGCCACCTCGATTGCGAAGAGCCGATTTTCACCTCTAGCAGCCATACGTGTGTGTGCAAAACATATGTTTCCTTTATGTTTAGTTGTCTAGCTGCTAGGCCCTGGCATAATTTTTCTTAATTCAGGCAGACACCCCAAAATGGCTTGGTGGTCCACTGGTGGACTGTGACTGATGTTTTGTCCAGCCTTGCTTTAGAGCAATGTTGTACATTTTGCAATCCTCCATCCTCAGAATCACCAAAGGGCGATTGATGTTAAAATGAAGATTGCTCTGGCCCACCCAAGTCTAAGGCAAAGTAATTTCCACAAACAGTCCAGCAGTGCCCTGAGCTATCATGATTTGGGTAACCTTTATAATGTGTAAAAAGTAAATTCAAGAGTTAAATAAATCTTCTTCCAAATAACTTTTAAAACTAGAATTGATACTATTAGACCATTCAAACAGGAAGGATCTAGATCTTCTGAGATTAAGACTTTAATATTTCAATAATTATTATAGTAGTCATTATAAACTGAAACAAGCGCTTGGAAATTTCATTTCCTCCTTGACAACTAAAAAATATCCCTCTCCTAATATATTCAATCAATAAAATTGTCACTTGAAAAAAATCAGTTCTGAGTATCTAAGAACAACTTTATTTTACTGTTTGCTCCAGTTTGAGAAGCAACTCTGAAAGTTGTGTTATGGTCTGCTCTTTTTAAGTGCATGAGAGCCTCATAAAGTCTTGACAATGCTGAATGAGGGGAAAAATATCAGTTCATTTTGAAGGGGAGGAAACTCTCAACTGACTATTGAAAAGATGTTTTAACCCTTTTGCTGCAACGTTCGGATAGAGCCAAATGAACATCTCCACCCACTGACCGCGACATTCGAGTTTATCCCATGAGCTCAAAGAAAACTTTTCCCGCTACTCTGTGGACATCTTTCTGTATTTTTTGTGTTTTTCAAGAATGAATAATGATGGGAAATTTAAATACTTCAATGTATTCATTTATTTTAATAAAATATACCACCTTAAATAGTATTTAAAAATATAAATACTGCAATTACTGTAAAATTGTTATTCAGTGTGAAACTGTTTCAAGGACTTTTCTCCATTTACAAGATTTTTTAATGTTTTCCTGTGGCTTGCGCTATCAACAACAAAGATGTTATGTATGCCATATTGTGTAACATCTTGTAATAAAGTTTTTACAGACTCTAATTTATCTATACTTAAATCTAATTGATGCTACTTAGTATGTTTTGAGTATTTTTTGCTAAAATTCAATATAATGGTAAATTTATTACCATATAACAAAAATTTAAAATAAAAGTAATGTCATTTATATACAAAGCAGCTCAAAATGTTACTATTAAACGCCCAAAATGGTCAAAATATCAACTTTTTATTTTTTGTGGCTTTTTGACACATTTTGGGGAAAAAAAAACTTGAGGTCAATTAATGTAGTGAAAGAGTTAAATACCCTACATTTTCTCAGACCTTTCACTTTCTTTTGCAAATCAGCTTATTTAGATTCTGCTCCTTGGGTGAGACTGTCCCTGGGAGCTCACAGCACCAAAACTTACTCTTCAAATGCCTGGTCTGTTGTTTCCATCCGGAGTGAAAGATTTAAGCTTACCTCACTCCTCCCTCTAAGCAGTGGGGTATTATTTTTCTCTTTATATCATGATGGAAGGCATATTACACAGGCTTATAAATGATGTAATTATACATCCTCTCAAAGACAGTTTTCACCTCACCATTCCTTCAGGACTTTTCTGCTTTGGTGCAATACAGCTTCAACCATAGGGTTAGAATTTAGGAAAATGTATCACTTAAATTAATTTGTATCGAACAGAGATGTGTCAATTTGCCTCCTGACGCATCCAAAAGGGAAAATTGTGCTATAAGATCTATACAGATGTAATTTCTAAAAGGATCCTATCAGCTTCATTAAAAGGAAATTATTTCCTGAAAAGAAAACAGGGATAGTGATAGGAGTGAGTTCATGCAATCATGGTCCTCGACTTCACAACATTCCCAACAAGACAGTAACGTGATTTGCAATATGATGCAGATACGACTGAAGTGCAGGCTTTAAGGACTTTACCTAGGGTCGTACCCTAAATTGCAGCAGGGAAAGAGTTCAGGTTTCCTGTGGGTCACTGAGGATCAGAAGTTTCCAGAAGGTCAACACTACCTTCTGTAGTAGTCAACACTCTACCCCACCATCCCCAGAAGCTCTTCTCCCTGGGCAATTCAGTGTGTGTTTAAACAAGAGGATACTAAGAACTTTCCTTACTTAGATTAGCAGGGATCACATCAAAAACTGACAACCAACTATGAGGAAATAGTCAATTTAAAAGAAGGCTTGTAAATGCCCATGTGGTACATGCCTTATTTCACACCCATGGGCCTCAGGAAGCTCAGGATGCATCCCTGTATGCACTCGCTCATGCATCCCCTTAAACACAGCATGCCCACTATGCGCCCTAACGGGGGACCCAGTCTCCGCCACCAGTCAGCAGTGACTGTAGTGGTTCAGGCTGTGGAGCCAACATGCCTGGGCTCAAATCCTCCTGTCAACTAGCAGCAACAAGAGCTGGGGTGAGTTGTACAACTTCCTATGACTCAGCTCACTCATCCTTCAAACAGAGAAAATAATAGCATCTACTATAAAGTGTTGCTGCTAGGATTAAATGAGTTAATATAAATAAAACCCCTAGGGAAGGACCTAGTATTTAGTAACTGCTCAATAAATGCTAGCCATGATTTCTGTTAACAGGCAGGCCAATAGACCCACAATTACAGTACAGTACAGCAAGCCCTGGAAAGATGCCCTAGCGGAATCCAGAAGAGCATCATCTAATTTATATTGGACCAGCAGGGGCTGTAGGGGGCCCACTTGGGAGCACCTCAAAGCATGAGTCCAGAGGAATCAGCCAAATGAAGGAGGTCAGGTGCTCCAAGCAGAAGGAGCACTACGTGTAAAAGTTTACATTCAACCAACTGTAAGAAACAGTTCAGAACAGCTGAAGCACAGAGTGCCTTTGGAAGAAGGGAAGGAAATGAGGGTGGAAAGTTGGATTGGAACCAGAGAATGAGGCCTTTAATATGTCCAGTGAAGGAGTTTGAATTAACTTGATGCTGAAAACAAGAGGAGCGCTTTTGAGAATTCCAAGCTGGGGAATGAAAGGATGAGATGGGTGTCTTGGAAAGAACACTGGAGACTCCGGGAGGAAGACCCAGA
Source organism: Lyroderma lyra (assembly GCA_004026885.1). NCBI lineage: Eukaryota > Metazoa > Chordata > Mammalia > Chiroptera > Megadermatidae > Lyroderma > Lyroderma lyra. The sequence goes on along the minus strand of PVJL010000975.1, from coordinate 220,630 downwards.
GAGGACAGTCCCTCCATTTATACTCAAAAGATAGGAAAGGTTGAGAAATTTTCCATTCAAACTGGTCGTCATGCTGACCGCTAGAAACCACTTACCTTGTAAATTGACTTAGGTGAATTATTTTACTCCCTAACAATGGCGGGAAACTATTGCATAAGGTGCCTGGAACAAAAATATGGTTGTTTTGTATTTACTCTCACTCCTGGGTTCACTTAAACAATGTCATGGGCGAGAACTTGGGGGAAGGGTGACAGCTCATGAATGCCTGTGCCACTGCCGGGGAGAGGCTCGCCCTTCTTCCTCAGAGGTTCCTGTCACGGCCAAGGCTCTGGTGCTCCTTCACACCGCGTGAAACTGCTTGAACTTGACTCATTTTTCCTTTGTTTTATTTGTCTGAAGCAAGCATTCAACCCTTCAGGTTTCTATGCCATTCTATATGGCTTTGGATTCACTTCACCTACTGGCACCCACAGGAGGGCAGAAGGGAAAGCCCTGACTCCAAGCTTTGAGATTCAAGTCAAGACATGTAGTCGCTCTGACCCACCGGAGACGCAGGCCACGCTACCAGCCCAGCCCAGACCCCCAGCAGCTCTCTCAGGAGCACTACACTAACTGGGCCCCAATCCTCTCATTTCCAAACTCTGAGCATTTTCTAGACAAGACACACATTAAACAAAACAGAATGCTCATTAAAGAGAGAAGATTCTTCATGACCTCACTGGTGTGGGTAATGGAAAACCAAGAAGTTATCTCTAACCGAACCGGAATGTTTATTCTGGCTGCAGAGCTGTTCCCCTAAAAGAATCCTCAGGGAAACCAGGGCCCCAGTCCCCAGCTTCCCAGTTTGTGGTTTCTGCTCTACAGGACTCGAGGGTGCAGGAAGAGTCTTTCTCAGACGAGAGGAGAGAATGGCAGGTATGACAGGTGGGTCTTTCCAAGCGAAGTTCTAAAACATAATACAATCAAATGAAGGATGGCAGAAATTATAGTTTTAATGGCTCAAAGTATAACAAGATGCAATATCAAATCTCCACCAGGGGTGGGAAGTCCCAGTCAGGAGGTAGCTCTCCTACCATAGGATGCAAAGTCGGGGCAGGGAGAGAAGCCAGTAATATTCTCACTTCCCTGCTTGTCTCCTCAGCACATGACAAGAAAGTGGCTTTGCTTGGCTGTTTAGAGGTTTTGTTTGTTTCTGTAGGTGAACCATCTTAGATCATACATTTTAAGTGCTAATTAAGGATGGAAATGAATGCACTGATTCAGCTAACCCTGATGAAAAGATGACGGTCAGGTGAGCCACACCCTCCAGATGAGCTCATAAATTGTCCATGAAAAGACCATGGAAAATCAGGTGCTATCCCACTCGAGAAAGGTGAATAATTTGGCAGTTCCGCAGAACCAACTGTCAAGAGGAAAAGACGTCATTTGCAGCCCATCTTTCCCAAAGGAAGGTGAATTTTTACTTTTAACATTTGCCTACTGACTAGCAGGAAACATACTAGAAGCACAGGAGAAAATGTTAGGATCCTACCTGGAAACAGTAGACACAGAGGAGGGAAAAACTACTCACCATTCCCTAACCATTATCTTCTCTAGTAAAAGAATGCCCATATTTCTGGATTACCTACCCTGGAATGTAAGACTTCTGAGGTTGCTGTCTCTGAGAGCTCAGGGATCATATAGTCCATAAAATACCAGTAAGCAGTGACAGGAAGGCCATACCTCAGAACCAGATGACCTCAACATACAACAGGCCGTTTAAAGCTCAAGTTCAATGCACTGGCTAGTATGACCCCAAATAAATCACCAACCTTAGTTCCATGATTCAAAATATCTGTGAGTGAATAACCAACCTTTTCTTTCTCTTATTTGCTAAAAGATGGGAACTAAACCAACACAAACATTTCAGACTTTGATGGGACCTTAAAAGTCATATATTCTAAGCAGTGACTTCTTTCCGGAAGATGACCTGGAAAATTCCTAGAAACATCTATTAATATTTCACCCCTCTCCATTCCCCATCTCTCATTTTCCTGCACCTCCCCCAACACAAAACAATTAGATGAGACACTGAGACCCTAAGAAATTGGTACACTATGAATATAAGCCTTAATAACCTGCCAGGTCTGTTCCCATTTCTTTTCCACATACAGATGATTTGTTAAAAAAATATTAAAACATTTTAAATGAGAGTTCTATGGAAAATTTCATTCTGCTTACCTTCCCTGATGGACTACTACACACCAGGTACAGAGAGTTCATTCTACCCACAGTTCCTAGGGGCATGCTCCATATCAGACACAGAACTCGGTGAGGAGACACAAAGATGGGACTCCAAAGGCTCCAGCCTGAAGGCGTTGGGGCACATGAATAACTGACAGATAACCGAGGTGTGTAGAAAGTGTCATGGAAATCCAGAGAAGGAAGCAGCAAGTGCTGCTAAGGAAAAATCGGAGAAAGCCTCCCCTAAGAGACGACATTTCATTAGGACTTTGAAGGCTCAATAGCAGCTGGCCCAGTAGAGAATGGGGGCCCAATACATCAGTAAGTAGGAACAAACTAAAGCATAGAAGGGTGCAAACTGCAGAGTGCTGCAGAGAGCACGAGCACAAGGTGCCCAAGGGGGAGCACTGGGAGGGAGGATAGAAAGACAGGGTGCAGCCAGGCATGAGGAGCTCTGAATAGCAAATTAAGGAGCTCAGACTTTAATCTGTAGGCAGTGCAGAGCCACCGATGGTTTTACACACAGAAGGAACTCAAAGCAGGGACTGGAAGCTGGGAGGTCAGTTAGAAGACAGAATCTGCCCATAAAGAGGGATCTGATTCTGAATTCCCAACAACTGTGTCCATCACTTTTGAAATAAAGCTTGGGACCCATCTGTAATGTGTTTAGCAGGAGGCAGCCCAGAACGAGTGCCTTGGGGACAGTCCGGGCTTTTGCCTGGCTCCCACACCTGCAGTGCCTCTCCCCAGGAGCACAGCACCTCCTTTTTCTCTTCACCCTCATGTGGCTTTCATAAAGGAAGCATATCACCGAGATTTGTGGAAGAAAAGCCTTTGACAGAAAATAGGTTCCAATGCAATCAGGCAAGTAAAAGTGATAAAAGCACCGCCCGTAGAATCACAGGCAGTCCCGCACTGGCATTTATACCAGCTGCTCCTCTCAGGCCAATTACTCAGACTCTGTGCCTCAACTCCCCCGTCGTACAATGAGCAGAAAGCACCACCTACTACAGAATGCTGATGTGAGGTTTGAAAACAGACCCTCGCAGGACAGCACAGTAAGAAAGGGAAATAACTGTCCCTCTGACACTCACTTTTGACAACAGACTGCACCTGGAATGAAGTATTGCTTCCAAGTTTCAAGTATAAACCCCCTCCCCCGGCGATTCATAGCTATTACAAGGGCATTGTTATACCTGGTCTACTTTTCTGAGGTTGAGAATCCCCCTGTAAAGCACTAAGGCTTATTTTAATGTGTACCTAACATGTATCGCATTTACTTAAGCAGAATATGCTGATTAAATAAAATCTCCCCTTCTTTCTAATGGGAGAATCCCCATGATTTTCTGAGGTGCCCCCTGAGGTACTGGGAAGAGCCAACACAGTAAACTTGACATACTGTGGATTGGGTGTCAATGGGGGTTACATTACATCACAGGAGTATCTAGAATGTTCCCCACTATAAAATGTAAAACGTAAGTTACAAGTGTTATCTGAACACCACACAATAATAGGCTTATGATTGCCCTTTTTTCTTTATCCTTATACTTTAAACTTTTTTATTATGTAAAATTTCAAACAGACACAAAAGAGAGAGTATGACGAGCCCTCATGATCCATCACCCACCTTCGACCACAATCAGCATGTCGCCAGCCTTGTTTCATGTACACCTCTTCGTCCCTTACCCCTTGTCAGTGTTCTCTTCTCTTTTACAGCTTTATTGGGGTATAATTTACAATTCTAATTGTGCAATGCAATGGTTTTTGGTAAATTTAGAGAGTTATGTAACCATTACCACAAGCCAGGTTTAGATCATCTCATCATCCCAAAGTGCCTGCTTGCAGTTCATCCCCATTCTCACGTGGCCGTCAGGCAACCACTAATCACCCGTCTGTCTTTATGCATTTGCCTTTTCTGACATTGAAGGGGATCAGACAATATGTGGTCCTTTGCATCTGGTTCCCTTCACCTAGCATGACGTTTTCAAGGGTTCCTCTATGTCCTAGCAGATACAGCACTTTCTTCTTTTTTATCGCTGAATAGTATTCCAGTGTTCAAACATATCACATATTGTTAGTCGTTCGCCAAAATGATAAATATTTGGCTGTTTCCAGTTTGGGTTCTTATGTATAATGTTTCTGTGAATATTCGCACAGGAGTATTTGTGTGGATATGTTTTCATTTCTCTTGGGTAGACACCTAGGAGTAGAATGGTGGGGGTTTTTATTGCCTTTTTACCAATAATAATCAGAGTTTAAATGGACTTTAAACATATGTTCACAAACTATCAGAGTGTAAATGCACCTTAAACATGTTCCACCCTTTTACTTAACAAACGAGGAAACGGAAGTCCAAAGACATTAACTGATCATAGTTCATTGGTGACAGAGACAAAATTCAAACTCAGAACTGTCCATTCTTTCTTTTTCCTTATTTTTTTAATGAGCTGCACCGTTCCCCCCAGAAACACTCCTTCTGGAGCCCTCTTCCCTGCCCCATTCTGGACTGGCTGCCCTCTCTGCTCAGAGCTGCTGTGGAGGAATGTCCCTCCTCAGTCACCCGGGCATGCCCTGTCCCCTCCTGTTGACTTACACGCCCGCAGTCCCATCCTAAGGCCCCCCGCCTCACCTCTGTGGAACTGGCAACTCACGTCTGAGGCTCCCTGGGACCCTATGAGCACATGTGCCTCTGGTCCTGCCCCCCTCCCCTGCAGGCATTTTATCCTTAACCCCTTTGTCTGTGCAAACTCATGTGCTGTCATTTCATCTGCTTTCTCTTTTCAAGTCCTGTGTGGTTCAAGGTTACAGCTGGCATCTAGGTTTATGAGAATATAATCTGCATTCCTGGTGTTTTCCTTCTTTCGTTGCTTCAGTTAGATTTTTTTCAAGAGAAAACTCTCTTTTCTAACTTGAAACCAGAAATCTTCAACTTTCAAGAGACGATGGTGATATGCTACTTGGCCAATGGAAATACATAGACAACGATCATTTCATTCAAACTAAGAAAGGGGGAGGGAGACAAAAATTCTTCCCCAAATTCTAAACACAAGTTTTATTCCATAAAAGTCTTACATGTGCATGAAAGAGGTTGCCCTTCACAATTCAAAAGGCAAGCTATCCACTGCACTCAGTGGTTGGTTATTATTCCATTTGCTTAATTCAGGCAGAATAAGAACGCTCTTTGAAGCTAAAAATAATCCATGTGTCTTTAAAAATAAAATCATCATTTTAAGTTTCCTATAAATATTTTGGCAAATGCCAAGCACACATAACTGATTCTGAATACTTTTTCCACCTACATAAGTCAAATCCACTGCAATTGCTCTCTCTTTTTAAAAATGTTTAACTGTAAATTATGCACCACAGGCAAGAAACTGGCTGGACACACACACAGTAAATTGGCTGCTATTTCCAATCAGTTAATAAATATTTACTGGGCACGCAGCGAGCTAGGCACAGCAGCGGAAATAGAAATGGATAAAGATATGGCCCTTATGGCCCTTGTAATCTACTTGTGATAAGACAAAAACAGGAAAAGTTAGACAGGTAGTATGTGATAAAGGGACATGGGCAGAAATGTGATAGAGTTTTATAAATTAGAGAGGTGACAACCTGGACAATACTGAGGGAAAAGAGAGTATAAGGACACCCAAACCCTAAAGCTCACACACAAACTAAAGCCACACTATGCCTATGATTACATCACTCACCTGTTCAAAAACCTTCACTGACTCATCATTAACAACCAAGGAAAGTCCAACTTCCCTAGCTTGGCGTTCATGACCTCAAAGGCCCTGGCTTCTCTCACCTTGCTAGGTTTTTGCTCTAGTCAACAGTACCCTGAGAACTCCAGCACCCGTCACTGTCTACCTTCTGTGCTCCTAAGGCTCGATCCTTCTCAATATCCTTTCACAATCTCAGTTACTGAAAAATCCATCCGCTTTACATTCCATCTCCTTCCTGGAGGGACCCAACACTGTTTTTTCATTATTCCACAAGATCGTTGCCTCTTGAGATAGCCAGTGTCCAAGACGCTGCACCATGACTCCCACTTCTGGGCATTCCCTCCCTTGTATGGTCTCCTCCCGTGTGAAGAGGGACCCCCTGTGTAACCGACAGGCTGTTGTGGAAGTAAGGGCGTATGACTTCCAAGGCTTGATCATAAAAGACACTTGAGGCTTCCACTTCTTGCTCTTTTGGATCACTCATTATGGAAAAAGCCACCTACCATGTCATGAGGACCCTCCAGAAAACTATGGAGAAGCCTACCTAGACAGGAACTGGGGCCTCCTGCTCGGCGCTGCACTGACTGGCCAGCTATGTAAGTGACTCATCTCGGAATTGGACCCTCAGGGGGAAAACAAAACAAAACAAACAAACAAACAAACACGGAGAAAAAGCCCCAGAAGAACTCTCAGATGTCTGCAGTCCTGGCCAACTCCCTAACTCTAACCTCATGACAGAACCCAAGTTAGAACCACCCAAATGGTTCCCAGTTTCTGGACCCACAGAAATTGTGTGTCATAGATGCTTATTGTTGTTTTCAGCTGCTAAGTTTTAGGGCAATTTGTTATGCAGCAATAGAAACAAATACACCTCGCTAATGTAGTCTGCATTATATCCAATTATTTGCAGCCTAATCTCTTAGAACTAGATTAACATTTCCCAGAGGGCTGGGACCTTGTCATTTTTCAATCCTCCGTCTGCTTTGGAAAGACGCTTACCGATCACTGGTGACAAAGGAGCAGAAAATGAAATGAAACCACTGAACCATTGGTACCGCTGTGCCTTGGGCTGACCTCATACAGGTACTAGATGAATCTGTCTTTTCTGTTTTTCCTCACCTCTCTTTCTTTCTTTCTTTCTCTCTCCCTTTCTTTCTTTCTTATTTTATTTTATTTTATTTTATTTTATTTTATTTTATTTTTACTTCAAGGACTTGGTAGTGTGGAAGTAGTAACAGCTCGTAGTCAGGATTCTGGTTCCAGCCCTGGGTTTTCAGAAATACTGCCTCACCTCCGCCTCAGGACTTGCCACTCACCCAGACATTCCTAATTTATCCCCAGGCAGAGCAGCTTAACAGTGTCATAGATGATAAATAGGCAATGGGGCAGGGCAGGAGTCAGGGATGAGAACAAGGTGGAGACTGGCAATAATAAGCAGCAGCGACTTAGAGCGTTTGCTGTCAGTCAGCCGTGCCTAAGCAGTCTGAACCTGGCAGAATCCCCACTCTGGCGCCAGTCCCAGGAACTGAAGACAATCCTAATTAAGATTTCTTCTGAATCCTCTAATGTTTTAAAGGAGGCTGCAGCCCATTGCAGGTCCTCTGTTAAGTTCAAGACTGTTAGGATCGAACAGAGTCCTTCTCATAGGGACTCACTAGCATGGGTGACCAGTAAGACTGAGTACCTCTCTTTAAGCCATAACTAAAAACAGAACAAAAAAGGACCAATCTTTTATGGGTCCTTTTATAGACCTAACCCAGGGCTGGGCCAGACGTCGATCACAGTCCACCAGTGGACCGCCAAGCAATGTTGAGGTGACTGCCTGAGTAATAAAATAAATAGCAAGTGGGCTGTGACACTCAGAGAAGTAGCCCTTGCCCTGAAGAAGTTTGCCCAGGCCTGACCTGCCTATGGATACCACACAAATACGCCATCACCCCTTTGAGAAATACAAAGAAATCTGATAATCCATAAACTAAACAACGAGATTATACACAGTAAGATAGTAAAGCAAGATAATGATAAGATATACTAATTTCTAATAGATAAGCTGGCCCAGAAGGTAAAATTTACCTTGAATAGGCCTTTGTATTTAAAGACTGACACAGAAGTAGAAAAATTAAGAACATCCATATAGGAAAGCTACAAAATCATGTTATAAGACAGTTGTTTCTTATTGTAAAAAGGAGTGAATATGGCTTTAAGTCAACAAAGGGAGGACAAATCTAGTCAATTTAGCCTAGGGCCAAAGTAAGAAGATTAGTTCCAAGAATGAGTATAGAGTGCTTGTTAGAACTCTGTGAAGTTTAGTTTTAAATGCCTCTCTCTCTCTCTTTGGAGACTATATCCACAGACCTCAAAGAGATTCCGGTATTTAGCCTAATGATTTCCATATGTTAAACACACCTCATTGCCCATAGGCACCAGTCCCATTAGAGTCTTCTGAAAAAAGAGGCTAGAGATTGATTTTTCTATGTAAAATTATTCCATCCATTAGAATTAGAGACCTGAAATTCATTAGCAAAACAACTTGGGGCTAGTTATACAAGCCTGCTGATAAGGGAAAGCTGCATTCCAGCTGTTCCCCACACGCCTTTGTAAATAAAGAGCCATTGCTTGGGCAAAAAGTCTCTCTAATCTCTTAAAGATGTGCATTTCACTTAAAAATAAAAACATTTTAAAGTGACTCATGATCTTAATCCCATTTACAGTGCTGCAAACTTCAATCAAGTTAATATTTTGTTAATATTCTGCTCCAGTACATCTCAGCAATGTCAGAATAAGATCATGTCTTTAAACAATATATAGTGCTGACAGTCCCTCAGGCTACATCATTGTTTTATATTCTCCATTTCTTGCTCAAGAAAGGCAACCATTAACTGAACTCCAAAGTTTTCACTGGGAGGCAGAATCAAATGTCCACAGAAACACAGGACGCTGTGTAGAAAATAGCATTAAGAGAAAAGCATAACATTAAACTGTGTGTATATTATGCTCAGTTATACAACTAAGGATGAAAAGGAATATGAAAAATGAAGTTATCTGACACACATCTATAATCTTAGGTTTTGACTTTCTAAATTTCCTTTACTTCTGCTATAGTTGTCTTAAGAGTAGGTGTAGTTTGTTCGCTTTTGAAAAATGATCAGGATAAGATCTCACTTCATCAGACAAGCCAGTTACTCATGTAAAGGGCAGTGTCTGCCTTATAGACACATGCCTATCTCTTCCTAAAAATTCCTCAGGGATAGCAATTCCACAATTTCCAAGTGTTGTTCCTGCAAGGAGAAAGAAACTGTCTAACCTGCGAATAATAATGGATTTCAAGGAAATGTCATTTTTTGTTTCAAAATAATGAAATAATTCTTTAAATGAATGTAAACATGATATTTGGTCACATCATAAAAATGAAGTCATTAATTAATACATTTATTGAGAACATACTATAGAGCTGAGGTCTAGAGATAAATGAAGCAGTGTAGTTACTACCCTCAGGAAGGGTACGGAGGGCACAAAAAGCTGAAGCTAAGGTGAAATGCCACAAGTGATACAATCAACATAAAGAGAGGGAGGCCAGAAGGCATTATTCAAATTCATAAGAGAAAGAGATTACTTCTAGATTTTTATTTCCTGGTGAAGGCTAGAATCAGGAAAGGGTGCATGAAGGAGGCAACATGTGAACTGGATCCTGAAGGATGGTCTAATTTGGTCCAAGAAAGAGAAGGGATGGGCATTGCAGGAGAGAGAAATAACCAGCAAAGACAAAAGCAGGGGAAAATGGGGTGTGTTCTGGAACAATGCAGTTTAGGAATGGGAACCAAAGGAAACATACAGAAGAGTAATGGGGATCAGACCTGGCCTAGAACATGGAGAGAAAAGTGGGGCAAGTGAGCAAATATTGTCCTTCAGGGCCTGGGCAATGAGCCTTGCATTTGCTGTTGTATTTAATCCTAACAACTTGTTTTACAAGTGAGAAGTCAGACACAGTATCTGAAAGCATGCCATTCACCTACGTGTCCCTGAGGTAGCCCTGCGCAGGCCCTCCAAATACTGCCTGAATGCATGGATGACAAACCAACAGGCCCATGCTCAGCCACTCCACCATGTTGCTCTTCTAGACTTGTTTTTGATAGATATTGGGAGCCATGGACAATTGGGGATTAGAAGGACACAGTAACTGGAGACCTTTGAGTTAAGAAGAGTACAGTAAAGGCTGGGAAGTGGAACGGGGAGTCACCTAAGGCTTAGAGCCTAAAGCGTTTACAGACAACATCTTGGTTCCTTAACATCATGCTTTGTTTATACAGAGTTTCCTAAGGAAGCAGTATTAGAATTCTTTAAAAACTCAACTAAAATTTAAATTCTCTCCTTTACCAAATGCTTTTTTATTATGAAAATTAAGCACTATAGATGGTATAAAATGAAAAGTTAAACTTCTTTCCCCTCTTCCAACCCACTATTAATAGTATATTGTTCATAGTTCTAAAAAGAAAATGCTTATGTACACATACACGTATAATATGCCTTTTAGAAAACATAATGAAATCATTATTTTGCTTTTTTATTTAATCTGTCTTGGAGATCTTTCCGTATCAGTGCACAGAGACCAACTTTGTTCTACAATTGCATAATATTTCATCTCAAGGAAATATCATAATGTACTTAAGCTGTCAATGCATATTTAAGTTGCTTAGAGTTTTCGTTTTGTTCATTCTTAAACACAACACTGTGATGAACTCTTTTTCTCCTGAACTGAATTTCCTTGTGGCCATTTTTATCAGCCTCTTGAATAGTCAAGTATGGTCTCTCTTGTGTAAGACATAGTTTAGTATATTTCCACACATGTTAATACAAGAGCTGTCTGGAAAATATCCAGCCACATAATATGAAAAGTAGTCATTTATGGCTGGATTTTTTCTGGACAGCCCTCATATAATTAACAGTCACTCATCTTAGCAATGAGGAAGAACACAAAGATAATCTAAAAATAAATTTACTCACAGGAGTATCTCATTTTGTAGCCCTGGAGCCTCCTGGAAAGACTCAGGGCCAGAGTCCTGGCTTCCCATCCAGAGCCCCTGGAGCAGGACTGCTCGTTCCACACAGGGAGACCGCAGGCCTTGCAGAGGGACCCAGGACCACCGGCCTTGCTCTACCAGTGGTTTCAGCTTCCCTAATTTAAATGCTTAAAATGACAATGAAATGTGCAGGTGATAACAACCACAGAATTTCCACGCGATTAGAGATCATCTAGTCTATACCTCACATTTCTTAGATGTGACAGTTATGACCTAGACGGTTGAATATCCGAGCAAGATTACACAGCCTGTCACTGCACAGCCCACTCTCCAGAGCTTTTTCTGTTAGAACCAAACACCATCTACATCCTTTGCTTAATTATTTCAAAAACACCACATAAGCAAAATTTGTCTAGAGCATTGCCCTGAATAGAAATACAATTATTAAAAAATAAAAAGACCAGCTCTCGAGCCACTCTCCTTGCTCGAGCCCGCGCCTACCTCTTTGGAGTGTACTTTCTCTTCAATAAACTATCTCTTTGTTTCACCTCTAAAAAAAATTTTTTTTAAATTAAAAAAAATAAAAAGACCATTTGAGAACACATGTAAAGATAGCACAGAGTAAGAAATTCAAAAATCTTGTTTTAGAAAACTAATTTCTTTCTCTACCAAATTCACTACTAGAATGTCTAACAAGTTTCTAAATGAGCACATTAAAAGTTTCGCCCTCCTTCCTTGTCATTAACAAGCAAACGCTGGTTACATTGCTGATTTAGCGAGAGACACAGCTTTCCTCAGTCCTGACAATGGGATTTTCAAACCTGGGACTACCTCAGGCTGGGAGACTCTGAGCCATATCTGCATAACTCCCCAACCCCATCCCGCTCACACTGCAGAGTCTAAAGCAAGGATCTCCAACAGTTTTCCAAGAAAAGTTCGTTCAAGATCTAAACATCATATTGTAGCCAGCTCCACCCTCCAAGCCCTGGAGCCTAGCTCTGTTTCTGACCTACACAAGCCCCTGCAAGCTGCCTAGGTGAAGTCTGTGTTTCTGTATGAAGCACAATAGCAACATGGTTAAGAACCAAGGGATGTGAATAGCAGCTATTCTTTTGATCTTGGGTAAGAAAAACTCTCACAGTCTGAGCTTCCTCATCTTTGAACTAGGCATGATAATAATAGAACCTAGGATTTGGATATATATAGATATATATAATATGTAGATATAGATATATAGATATAGATATATAAACATCTTAGTACAATGCCTGGTACATAGTAAGTGCTCAATAAACTTGAGCATCACCACCAGATGGCTCACATGGGGACCAATGAGGCAAAAGGCAAAAAATACAGGCAACCGTGAACAAGAAAAGAAGAAAAGTCTTCAGCATGATTTCTGCTGAATTAATAAAAGCAGAATAGAAAATGGTTATATGTTTACACAACTGATTCCTTGGAGCAAAGAGTCATTTCCAGGACTGTTTCACTTGAAACCTGAAACATTAGATCTGGGAAAAGCACACTTGGGTGGCTCAGGCTGGTGGGCTCAGCCACAAAAGTGGAGAGCCTGGCTCCACAGTTCCTCACCTCAGGGACAACGACCAAGAACAGCAAGTGGCTCAATCAGAAACATTTCTCATGTCATGGCAGCTTTTCCACATCACCGACTCTCTGTTACCAGTGAGATTTCCTTGGTGTGATCAAGGAGATGGGGTTTCACTATTTCTTCATACTCGAAGTAAGAGATCACCTCAGCATCTGATCCGCTGTGGTAGAGACACCATTCCATTACTTCTGGGTTATTGTCATCATTGCTTTTGGAGGGTGAATGTTTTCAAAAACTGTGTATCATAACATTGATGTGTTTGTTTCTTTTCTTTTTTCTGTTAACTACAGGGCACTAAGGTACTCGAGATGGGAAAAAATGTACGCATGGCCCATAGGCCAGGACCTAACAAGGAGAACCAGGGCAGGGACTGCCGGACTAACTCAGGACCAGCACAAAATCGGGCAGCCCGAGGCCATGCCCATATAACCAATGTGCCGAGAAGCATGAGACGCCAAGGTCAGCGGCCACAAACTCAACGGTCTGTAGGAGGCAGGCAGATAAGTGACTAGGGCAATACAGCAGCAAGCAGCTGAGGCTTTGACCAAACTGACGTGCATGCAACAGTAACCGGCATTAAAATTTTAAACCTCAACCAAGTGTGCATGTTGAGATTAAATGCAGCAGAGATTACGTGCGGGCCTAGGGCTCCCATTTTGATACCCTGCCATGGGTTCTGGTGGCCAAGAAGTGAAAAGCAAACTGGTTAGCCAAGAAAGGGAAGGGCAGGCAGCACCCCAGGACCCTCAGAGAGGCTGGTGCCTGGGGCCCACGTGCCAGGGGCCTGGGTCTTTGAAGTCACAATGAGAGGTCATTGTTCCCACAAGCCCGACCTGAAACCCACAGGGGGAGGACAAGGGGGCACAGGGACCACGGCTTGTGTTCGGTATAGAGCCAGATACTCTGTGAGCCAGGGATTCCCAGTGTGCTGGTCATGAAAACACAGTGACGTGAGAATGTGCTGCCTGACACAGTGAGTACAGAGCCACCTCGGGACCCGGGGTGCAGCGCCCACCCACCGTCTGCTCGGGGAAGAGCCTGACTCGGTGAGCGGGGATATGTCTGAGGCAAAGCCGCCGGATTGGACGAACAGAGTCACAGGGGCAGGGCCGTTCCTGACAGGCTAAAAGGAAAGAAAAAAAGCCCACATCCTTCCACGTCACTTATTTCATAAACAGTGTATATTTAATGCTACCACTATACACTTTCAGGTACAGCTGAGGTTACAAAGATAAAAAGCTACTCGTAGTGAGAGTAATTGGCTTATCTGGGCTCACAGGAGGGAGAGATTATTTAACACCACAGTGGGTCATAAACTTGGATTTGGTACCACAATAGCTCACTGATCACTATACTGGAATGCTAGGTAGATAGCAGATGGAAAAAGACGTATAGTTGATCCTCTTAAAAGTGATAAAAGAACAGGTCATAGAGAGGGAAATCAAATTAAATTATCATAATCAGATATTTTGACAACAATACTTTGTCAGAAGAAAATGGAGTAACATATTTAAGATTCTAAAGGAAAGAAAATGTGGGCCAAGGATGTTAATACCCAACAAAACTGACCTATCATAAAAGGTCACAAAGTGTAACAAAAAAAATTAAGGAAACAAAAATACTAGGGACTATTGTTCCAATGAGCCCTACCTAAGGAATCTACTGCAGAAAGACCTTCAATCAAAATGTCCAGAGACACTGATATGAGACTGATAATAAGGACATACATAGTTATCTATAAAAATAAGGCGACTGCTATAATGTTGTATGTAGGACAAATGGGTAATGATAAGATATTCTAGCTCCCCTGTAACTAAAAAACTAGGATTCTAAGTTTGAAAGAAAAGAAATACAAATGTCATACAGAAGAGGTTAAACAAAAACCCCACAGTCTTGAACTTGGCTTGGAAATATCAATAATGAACTCACAATGTGTATATCTTAGTAAAAACTTAAAATGTCAACGGATTAAAATCCATCAAGTATATTTAATTCCACAACCATAACAATTTAAAATAACCCAATTGGTCACCATCTGAGAATAACAGGAAAAAACCAATTCTTCAAAACTGGATAAATCAAAGAAAAGAACCAAGCATTTATTCTGCTTTTTCTATGTGAACTGTACCACTGGGTAATCAAATAACAGATTGAAGGGGAGCCTATCCTTATGAATCATTCCAGCTAATAAATCAAAATGGCCAAATTAGAATATCACCATCCTGCAATTCCCAATGAAATAATAGTTCTAGACAGGACAGATCAACAGTTGTTAATGTAAAAAGAACTGGAAAAACCATACACCATGTGCCTCCCAGTTAAAGGATACACCTGTAATCTTGTCAAAGGGATCAAACCTGAGTCCGATGAAGTCTTTGGACCCAGATGAAGGAAAAAGAGGGCAAAAGAACAAGCTGAAGGACACCGTGAATGTGCATCTTTCTTGATATCAAATCTGTAGGAAACTCTACCCATCAAACAGCCCAGGTCCGTCAACAACAACAAATCATGTTTTTTTAAATGGGGGAAGATGTTAAGGGAATCTGTAGGTTCAAAGAGACTAAAAAACACATCAAGTTTTTAAGAAATGGGCAAGAATAAACTACAGTGGGTCAGGCTGCTCACGTGGGTGATAAAACCATAAAGAGATGCAAGGAAGTGATTACTACAGAAGTCGGCATAGCATTCACTTCCAGAGGGATGGAGGGGAGTGTAATTGGAGCAGGGCATGTGAAGGCCCTCGGGGTAGCCGGCAAAGTTGTATGTCTTGACCTGAGTAATGCTTCTGTGAGTGCTTGCCTTATAATAGCATTAAAGTGTGCATTTGTTTTGTGTGTGTGTGTGGGGGGGTGGTATTTGTGTTTTATTTTGCAATAAAAATGTTTTTTTAAAATTGTTAAAGAAAAAAATATTAAGAAGATCTAGGTGTGTCAGCACAGTGAAAGCCAACTGATGGAAACGACTGCAAGGTGTAGAGGAGTGAGAGGCCCAGCAGCGCATCAGCTGGAGCCAGTGTCCTGTGATATGGAAGACGTTGAGTTTCAATGAACTTCTCATGTTTAAGGTAAATGCCTTCATCTATATTATTTTAATTAAAATTTGCATTATAACACCATAAATTATTATTATTTTTTTCCAGTTCTGGGTGCCAATTTTTTTAAATTCATTTTTATTGTTAGACTTGTTGGGGTGACATCTGTTAGCAAGGATGACGTAGGTTTCAGGCATACAATTCCATAAATTATTTTTTAAAGCTTATAGCAAATGATGGGTTCCAAAATATCTCAAACAATCTCAATTTAACATGAGCTCTTGAATGCCTACTAGAATTGCAAAAAGCTGTTTGGTGGGTTCTCACAAACACGAGATGAATCATTTGACTGAGAGTGGGACCATTCAACATAGCAACCTAGGGTGGCTTCAGCTCCCCCGAATTAGACATGGAACTTACCCTTGTGATGCCCCTACTCAGCCTCCCATGCAAATTATTGGCAACAGTAGATTAAAACAAACAAACAAACAAGGAACTGAACAAAACAATTTCCCCCAAACTTTAAGCATCCGAAAGGAGGCCTGGGCAGACATTTTCAGGGCAAGGGCTGCTTCTAATTTACTCCAGGTGTTGCAGTTCACTAGCTATTTATTTTATTATTCAGGCAGTCACCCCCAAATGGCTGGGTGATACACCGGTGGATCGTGATGGATGTTTTGACCAGCCCTGTCCTAAAGTCTAAATGAACTACCACACCCAAGGGTTGTTACAGCTCTGGCAACATGCGTTCAGGAACGAAGTGAAGACATACAGGCTCTCCCAAGGTCTACACTGGTTCTGAATTGTAGGGATGGGACCTAGGAGCTGCGACTCCATGGCACTCCTGGCATCACGGCCACAGATGAGAAGCACACGCAGCCTTGTATCCATCAAGGCCCAAGCACTCTGCAGGCACAACCTCAGCACAGTGACCACCAAGCAGCTGTCCCAGCTTTTAGAGAATTTGCCTCACACAAAGGCTCTATAACCTGAGGGTGAATTTGCCATCATGCCGATTGGCATGCTGTGGCACAAGCCAATAATAAAAGACATATTTCTCAGGGTTATTGCAATTGTCCAACTTCTTTATAATATGAAAATGAAAATCAGTGTTACCCTCTCAATTCGGGAAGTGCAACTCTGCTAATTTTTGAAGTCCACACCCCCACTTTGAATGACATCTGAAATAAACACAGAGTTTTGGGCACCATCTGCACATGTAAACGGCTCCATGCATGACAGACCTCAAGGGCTGGGACATGGCCCTGTGCACTCAGTGTCTCACTCTGAGTCTGGCAGAGGAGGCTGGTGACTTGTTGAAGGTCTCCAGGTGAGTGACTGCCAGCTCAGCACACTCCCATAGTTCATCTTCCTACTACTGAAAATAACAAAATGTGAAAAATAAAATCGGGACACAAGCTAAGAAACAGACCCTGACAGGGAGATAGCAGCTTTTGAGTTCACAGAAAACGAGGGCATCTGGAGCCGTTTTACTGAGGGGCGACACCCTGCAGCAGCTGAGAGCCCCAACATGGGAGGCATCACCTGTTTAACCTCCCACATATGGAGACACGTCAACGACAACACCTCGTAGACGCGTTGTGCAGATGAAATGAAATAATGTGTATGAGCACTTAGCACAGTACCTGGCCCAGGGTAAGTACTTGTGTCATGATGACTGTTCCTGCGGTTGTGAACATTTCCAGAAACATCAAGAACTTTCTTGGATGGACATTTTTCAGGTTTGACTACAGGGTGCTGACTCCAAAGTCACGAATGCAATTTCTATAAATCTCCAACCCCCAACGTTGAAGAGTCACTGCCGGTAGTAATTAAGTACATGTGACGTTCAGCACCTTCCACATCTTGGCTTTGTTTTCGCCCCAACCGCTCATCAGGGGTAGTTAGCTTTCAGTCCAAGGAAACCTGGGA
This sequence comes from Lyroderma lyra, assembly GCA_004026885.1. NCBI lineage: Eukaryota > Metazoa > Chordata > Mammalia > Chiroptera > Megadermatidae > Lyroderma > Lyroderma lyra. The sequence continues at coordinate 203,092 of PVJL010000975.1, read as the reverse complement.
CGGTTATTCATAAGAGCGATGGCCTCAGCCGGACAGCTTCCAGGGCACGGGAGCTGGGTCTAGAGCAGCTGTCATTCATCTGCCCAACAATCCTGTCCCTCTCCCTCTTCCTGTTGGTACAGCCGTGCCCGCTGCGGAGGTGCCCCAATACCCACTGCCCACTTGCAAGCTTCCCTTGCAGCTATGACTAGGTTGGGGCCATGAGGCCTGAGGAAGCTTCAGCAAAGATGTTATGCCCCAATGAAAAGAGATGCGACAAGAACAGAAAGTGGTTCCCGTAGAAATGGGTATCTTCTGCTCCCCGCAACCTCGTTCAAAGGCAACAAGGATGTGTGGGTATGGGGGAGGGGAGGGACATGGAGGGGCAGTGATCATCTGCTCTCGGCTTCGCAAGTCACTCACTGCCCGGCCTTCTCCAAGCACACACACCCCTAGTTTTACCCTCCAGAACTGAGAGGCTGGCAGGCCCTGGACGTGCTGGACTCCGGGGCAGCCAACCTGGAGGAGGGCTGGAGACAGAAGACGACGGAGTTCATTTTCATGCCTGGGGGTCTCTAGCCCAATAGTTAAACCTAGAGGGTACAACAGTGTTTCTACTAAAATGAGTAGTACGTATCATCGGTAGCAGGACTTTATTGTTCATGATTTCCACAGCCCCTATGAGAAAGACAAATTAAAAACTAACAAGAATTCAAAATAAGGAAGAAAATCTCAAGTACTAGCACAACTCAAAAATGTAAAAAACTGAAGGAGGAAGAGGAGGTTTCAAAAGATGGCTTCTGAGGAAATGTCTGTTCTCCATCTTCCTATTGCCCACCATGATGAGATGAGAGGGGTGCTCTGAGAACAGGACAGGTTGCTACAGGTGCCAAGACCTCAGGACAGGAGTGCGGGGCGGGGGGGGGGGGGGGGGGGGGGGGGGGGGGGGGGGGGGGGGGGGGGGGGGGGGGGGGGGGGGGGGACCTGGGGTAGGGACCACACCCACTTGGCAACTCTGTCCTGGGCCTGGGGCTCCTCCCCATATGTGCCACTCCTGGAGAAAGGACGCCCATCCCATGGCAGTGATCTCCAAAGCAACATGAGGGACCCTCGAGCCAGCCGGCGCTCTCAGTGATGCTGTCAGCATTGCCAGTGATTCAACATCTAGATTTTCAACGAATGAACACTGAGGAGTCTCCCCGGTGTCTGCTTCATGGCTTCAAATTCCTGATCGATTTGTGGGACATCACTATTGGTTTCGGTTGTTACTTTTTGTTCTAGACCTGGTTGTTGGTCAACATTTTCCCATCCAGTGAGGACCTTCTTCAAAAACCACTTTGTTATTTCCTAGGATGGGTACAAAGGTATTGATTTTGTGCATGTTCATTTGAATCTTCTTTATACTTTAAAGCTACTTTGTACTTTTAAGAAATGTGCTCTTCCCATTGCCAAAACAAACAAACAAACAAACAAACAAAGCTCTACAGAGTTCTGCTGCCTGAATAATCTTCTTTATAGAAAAGACATTAGCAGGGGTGTCCCATCTTTTGGCTTCCCTGGGCCACATTGGAAGAACTGTCTTGTGCTACATATAAAATATACTAACACTCACAATAGCTGATGAGCTAAAAAAAGGTCACCAAAACATCTCATTGTGTCTTAAGTTTAAGAATTTGTGCTGGGCCGCATTGTAAGCCATGCATTAGGGGTTTTCAATTGGCTGTGCACCTGAGGGCCTTGTTAGAACTACAGACCCAGGCCCAGCCTTTGTGATGCTGCAGTAGATGGAGCCCAGGACTCTGCACCTTTTGTACCACACTTCCCAGATGATCCTGACATGCAGTCAGGTTGGATGCTATGGCCCCAGAAGAGCCCTAAAATCTAGCAGGACACTGGATGAACAAAAAGTTTCATTTGGCCTACCCCATCTATGGCTGTCCAGATGATCGTGTTCTCAAACCACCCCACACGGGCAGGGGCTCTTTGGTTCCCTGGGAGGTTCCCTGTTGACACATGGTCTCTCACCCTGACAAGTAATAGCAGCCCTTCTATCAGGCACTATTCCAGGCAATAAAAGCAAAGGAGCAAAATAGCTAAGTGTGTGCGACACAGGGGCCATCGCCAGATGCTTGGGGACGTCTGAGCACTTTCACCTCTCTCAGGTACATACACTCTGTGAGTCACTGGGGACCTCTCCGAACCAAGGCAGAAGGAAGTCCATCACCGAGTCAAGACTGCAGCGATGGTGTTTAAGTAAACACCAGCCAATCCCCAGAAAACTACCTCATCTTTTTAAAGAAAGCAGAAGGAAAAATTAAGGAGTTGTTTCCTGATCACAGAGTGGTGGAATCAGGTACTGGACTCATTTCTTAAAGGTCAGAGACATCAAAGTTTGTTTTGAACTTTGCAACCTGTTGCCAACATGGTGACTTCAGTTTTTTTCAGAAGACCGTGCGTTTCTGTGGAATTTTCGTCGCATCTGCACGTGTGTGAAAGCCCGAACCCAGTCAGCTCAAGAGCCCAAGATAAGAAAGAAAAGTGAGGTCTCCACAAGCACACCCCACAACCTCTGTCTCTCTCATTTACATTGACAGACATACTATGAGAAACTCATTTTTTAAAAAAAAATAAATTAAATAGCTGGGGATGGAGAAGGTTTGAACTAAATGAATTTGGTTCGAAAAAGTAAGAGCCAGGCTCAGAGAGAGTATTGGCCTGGTGGGTTGTTTCTTATTTTTGGCTCCTTTTAAATATTCATGAGTGACCTGGATGCTGTGTCCCCAGAAGAGCTTGCCCCAGGGGAAAACCCTGCGAATGCTTCCAGAACTTTCACAACTTCCCCTGAAGACCTGGCAGCCCCAGTCGCTGTGCAACACCTGGGGCAGCTAAGACATGTCTTCCGGTCTTTGTCTTGGATAATCTGGTTTCATCCATTAGCTGTTTTAAACAAGAGCCTCCAGAGGTAAAAGGTCAGCGCAGTGCTCCCAAGGGAACCGTAAGCACCCTCCAAAGGCTTCGCTCGCGCACAGAAAGGCTTACTGGATGCCACGCTCTTCTGCACGCTCACGCCTCCAACCCCGGCGCCTGGCTCTGGCTCAGTCCTCTTCAGCAGCAGCAGCGGCAGGACTTCCCTGTGAAATCACATGACCCTGCAGCTGGGCTCCTCCGGCATCATTTGAGGAAAAACAGAAAGTTCATGCTAAAAGCCCATGAGGTACAAGTTAGGACTCTCCCTCTCCACGCCACTGTGACCCAGTACAAACACTGTCCTCTTTACAGGGGACCGATTTCGGTCCCTCGGACAGCCCACCCCTGGCTGGGTGACTTCCGCACACTGGACGACAGGAGGGGAACGTTCGGGTATCTAATCCTCGCAACAATCCAATGATGTAAATACTCTCCGCAGTTCTAAGGTGAAGAAACAGACTCAGAGAGCTCAAGTACAACCGACGGTCCCAAGTCACACAGCCAGTGGCGGCTGAGACAGGAACAGCTGATTCTAGCAGTCACGTGAACCAGCCACTTCTTGGCTAAGCTAAATCATCGTTATTCCCAAGGTTTAAGGAATGACAAGTGGAATTTTGAACTTAATTCCATTCTCTCTTAGTAAAGAAACAAACCCTGATTTGTTTATAAGTCCAGTAGAGGCCCATTGCTGTGGCCTCTCGTCCATTTTTTGTTTCTTTTTGGTGGGGGAGATTGCTGTATGCCTAGCCCTCAGTCACCTTGAGGGAAATGCAGTCCTGCTGGTCTATCCCCTCTCTTGTTCTAGATGGAAAAGCACAACCCTAGAACAGCAAACTTGTTCATGCCCATCCCGCTGGGCAGCTGGGCGTGAACCTCTGCTGCCTTGGTTCTGGACCATAAATACTTGTTGCTAGCGAAAAAGCAACTGCTCTCGGAAAGGATGTGTGGGTCTTACTTGCGTATTGCAGCACCTGTGACATTTTAAAACAAGTTTCTCAGGTAACTACTATGCTTGACATGAAAGGCCAAAAACAAACAAACAAACAAAACAAAAACTCCTGTGGGATCAGGTTTATTGTAGTTGTAACAGTTGGTTATTTGAAGCATATATCAGAAGAAATATGCTATTTCAGTCTTACTACTGCGAAACAAAAAGAAAATGGTTCTTCTACTGTCCTAAGGAAGTGCCTTTACTTTCCTTTGTGAAACACAGAATTCTGAACCCATTTTTGCCACTACCAGCTTACTATCAAGGACCCGTTCGTACCAATGATCGTTTTTCTGCAAGTCCTCAGTCCCCTTGGGTCCCAGACCCGTATGTGAACATGTGAGGATTGTGCAGTGCCACGCACATGCTAGTTCAGTAAATGCCTGCTGCTTGAATGAACGGTGCTCACCTCCTGCAAGCTGGACTGAGGGGAGACACCTCCCAGCTTGGATAATGGCAAATGTTATAGTCTAAGACTCATGAGCCAGATGGTTTCTAAGGTGCCTCTTGCCTCTCACATTCTAGAATTATCTACCCTCCACTTGTAGCTCATTTCCTCTTCTTACCACCAAAATGCAGTCTGCAAACTGGATACTTTTTTACCTCATTTACATGTTGCAACAGGTTCACTGATTTTTTTTTTTAACCTTCAATGAATCATCCATTCTCAGCTATTGAGGAGCACCACTGGTAGAAAAAAGTCTAGAAACTGCACTCAGCTCAGATCCCAGAGCCAAAGTCATCAAAACCAGAGACGGGAGAGGTGGAATTAAACTGTTACCCACAGGGAAACATAAGGCTTGGATGTTAAAGCCTCCTTTTCAGTGCCTGTTGAGTTCTTACTGTGTGCATTTAGTATTAAAATGCAGGATGTGAGCAGCATGAGTAGGAGTGAGGTGATGAGAGTTCATCTGGCACCATACAATTACTATGAATGTGAAATTGGGATAAACTGTCCACCTTTTATCCAGGTTGGCACTTGTGCATGTCCCCAGAGCCCACGTCTGTGCCCCTGGTACTGGGGTTGCATTTACACTCCACTTCTCCTCTGTGAGAAAACAGGAGGCCCTTATTGTTATCACTGACCTTCCCCTGCCTCCTGAAGGTTACTCCATATTCAGTCCCTTCAACTGGTACCAGACAAAAATGGAGGGGTAGGGAATGATCTATTCTGCCTAGTGTGGAAGCAAAGCTCAAGTCTGACTGAGTATGAATGAAATCGCCAAGGAGGAATATGTTGTTTCCAAGGGGCTATCCTAAGCAATAAAGGATTTATTGGATCAATTAACTATGAGACTTCTGTAGTGCCTAGCATTGTGGCAGACTGAACTTCAAGGATCAGCTATTTTAAGTTCTCCAACCCATAAACCACCTAGAAACCTGCTCCTCCCCCAACATGCCATTTCCTAATGCGTACTGTTTGGATGCAATCATTTCTCTCCACACACCCTTTCCTCCAATTTCAATAGAATGAAGAATTGCAGAGAACAGGCCTCATAAAATACTCTGTTCCTGGTTCTTGCAATGTGTTCACCCTCAGTTTTTGCCATTCTGTTGGGATCCTAGAACAAAATGTAAAAATACACCCTACTTTGAGCTAGTATTGTCCCTCAATAAAAATAATTTATGGAAGAATGAAATGATCAGTCTTAAGTAACTCAAGGATTTTGTTGTTTGAACACTGTCCCCACAACAAACACCTCACGATTCAGATAAAGATTGTATCGAGCAATAAAGTCAGAAAGAAAAAGGAAATTAGGAGACAATGAAGATGAGATTTTCCAGCTCACATACCTTTTCTCATTAAATTTAAACACATTAGAACAAAGGAACAATAGATTTATCTCCCTTAAAGAAAAAAATTTAAAAGGCCCATTTGCAGGATCACTACACTTTTGGAGGAATCTTCTTATATTAATAATTTATTAATGATTCTTAAATTATCAAGTAATTTACATTAATAATAATGGTTTATAAAGCCTATGTCTGTTAATGCAAAAAACTTATTACAAAACATTCAATATCTAAAGTATTCATATTTTACAGGGATATAAGTGGCAGTAGACTTTATTTAGTCAAATTACAGGCAAATCTCAAAAGGTGGGCAAAGAGTAGGGAGGAAATTAATGTGTATGGACAGAAGAGGATCCAAAAAATCTACCAAAAAAGCTAACTTGGTTACCAGCTACAGAATGAACAACTTGCTGACTTAACTCCCCATGACAGATCTAATTAGAAGGTGGCAATAAATGTTTCCAGGTGTTTAATTAAGTGTGATAATTATTTCTTTCCTTAAAGAGATGGAGTCATATGTTTACATTTCAAAGCATAATGTTTCCTTAGTTAAAACACTGTGGAAACACTTTTGTGTAACAGAATTCAAACCAGGATAAAAATATCTGCTGTGATAAGCAGCCCTTAAAGTGACTTAACAACTCTTTCATTTGCGAGTGCACAATGGCAACTTAAATTCTGCTCTGTCCTGATTACTGCCTTTAGGCCACCTCAATGAATAATTTCTGCTAAACATGTCAGTGCCTACTAGCATTTCTAAATGAATTCTTATCAAGGCAGTGGAGAGATCTTCTGGGTACCTCTACTTGCACAAAAAGAACATAGTAAAAATAAACTTAGAGCTATATATAAGAATTCAGAAATTATGAGAAATGATGGGACCTTAATAACCAGGGAATCATTTTATAGATGAATTCAAGTATAGTACTGCTATCAATTAACTTTTTAATGTAAAAATATGTCCTACACTGAGACAGTGTTGACTCCCCAATAAAAATAATTTATGGAGGAATGAGATTATCAGTTTTCAGTAACTCAAGGATTTTGTTGTTTGAACACTGGACAACACTCAACTACTGTCTCCTTCCTTCCATGATTCCTTCAGGGTACTATGCTGTCCATTACATAGGCTCTAGTAGTCCAGTATTTTAGGAAACCAGTTTGCTTTAGAGATGATAATGAATCAGTAAACATTCTTTAGAGGTACTGAATCAATAAACATCCTTTAGGTGTCCAAGCCTGGTTGGTCAGCGTGGTCTTGAACGTGCCTATCAGCTGCCCTGAGGCTCTCATCAGGTGTTCTGGTATCAGGTGCTAAGGGCTGGAGTGTCATACGTGTGCATACAACTTTCTTTTTCAAAGGAAGTCTCCATGGTATGACCTCAGGGCAAAACTCCAGTCCAGTTTTACAATGCAGGGTTGGATTACAATCTCAGGCTAGCATCTCGGTCTGCAATCTGGGGCACCCTGATAACCTGGGCAGTCCCTTTCGAAAGCATGAGCGGTTACCAGGAGGGCGTGACACATAGCGGGGGCTGCGTCTACACAAGGAAGGAAGGAATAGAATGTGGGGCTCAGGGCAGGAGTTGGAAGTTAAAAGCGGTCGCACCAAGTCGGTAGCGGCTTCTCGGTAGCGGATTGTCACTGAGAGGCACGAACTGGGTAAAACTCCGGGGAGTTCCCCACAGACCTCCACGCACTTGCTCACACGCACCCGCACACACCCAGTCACACTCACTCCCGAAACTCTCGGTGGGCGGAAAGCGCGTCCCGAGGGGCTGCCCGCAGCCCGGCGGCCGGGGAAGCCCCGTGAGGGTGCCTGCGGGACTGGCGCGCCAGGGAGACACTTACTCGGAAGAGAGGGCGCGCTGGCGCCGGGACACTGAGAGGTGAGGAGGGCGATGTAACGGCGCGGAGATCCCTAGACGCTCGAACTCTCCCGGGATCCCGCGGACGGATCAGCCGAGCGCGGGCCACAGCGGGCGGGAGAAAAAGAGTTAGGGGCCGGGGGCGGAGCGGGCCGGGGAGGAGGAGGAGCCGGGCGGCCGGGGGCGGAGCGTACCGGGGAGGAGGAGGAGCCGGGCGGCCGGGACTGGGCGGGTTCCTAAAGCCCTGAAGGAGAGTGGAGGTGCTCTAGAGAAAGGGGGGTGGGGGGAGTGGGGGCGGGTGGCTGCTGCGTCCTGGGAGCTTCAAGGCGAGACCTCTGGGGGCGAGGATTGGGGACCGGCTAGGGACACACGCAAGGACGATACTGTCTTTCTGGCCTCTCAGTTTCTTCATTGGTAAAAATGAGATACCAACAATAGGTTTGTGTATTTTTGCACCGTGCCTGGCTCGTGGTATGCGTGAATATTAGCTCAGTTGCCTGCTTTTTTTTCCCCCTTCTCCCTCTGTCTATCCCGAGATGTCTGTCGCGCTTGTGATTGCTGGTTTCCATTCGCGGAGGTTGCAGGGCTTCCCCTTTGAATTAAGGCTCAGGGGCTCCCGGGAAAGCCAGTCTCTTAGTCTCGGCAACCCCTAGAACTGCATCGGGACTTCCCCTGACCGCTGAGCAGAGGACTAGCTAGCTCTCCACCTGGATAGGGTGGAATCTGGACCCCGCTTCTGCTGAGGATCCCGTAACCACTCTCAAAGGCGAGGGCGCTAGACTTTCCTGGAAGCAGGATGAATCCATCCATACCATAAACATTCATTGAGCAGCTACTTTATGGTGGCTGTGGGCAGAGGCCTGGGTGTTCATAATACTAGCAAAACTATTACATGGACTGTAGTTTGCCAGGTATAATGCGCACCCGTGTATAATGCGCACGCACATTGTTGGCCCAAACTTTCAGGGAAACACTCCTTCGTTTTAATTTTTTAATTCAAATTTTTATTTGTTTATATTTCGGTCCTTGTTTTATTGTATTATAAAGGAATTTTAGCATTTATTTTTTTAACATACTATGCTACAAGAAATTTTATATAATAACTACAAACAGGAACTGATACAAGGTACAAGGAATTTTATGTAAAAAAGTTTTATATAAAAACACCAATTATCATATTCTGGGGTATTATTTTGCATAAGATCATTATGGACTTCGAGAGTTACATTTTTAACTCATAAGTATAAGTAAAAGCATTAAAAACATTTGTATGAATACAGAGTTAATGCTACTCCTATACAATGCTCATCCTTATTTTTTCTCTAGCAAATTTGGGCAAACAGTGGGCATTGTACATGGCCAAACACAGTAGGTCACTGTTCTAATCCTCACAACAGTCTACACTGCAGATTCTGTAGCTTACCTTAATTTTACAAAAGGTAGGGGAGGTATAGGGAAGCAAGGTGAGACCCTGCCCCAAATTACACATTTAGGAAGTGGCAGAGCATGACTGGGAGACAGGGAAGCAAACATTTGATGAGCTTGGGCAGGACTCACAACGCATTTGAGTTTAATGCCTCCAATGGGAATATCCACAAGGTTCGAAGGTGTTTGGAAGAGGGCATCTGTGGTTATAGCTAGGAGGAGGAGATCTTCCTGAAGGAGGGGAAGTCCGAGGTGGGTTTGGGAAAAGGAGTGGGAACTTCACAAGCAGGCAGAAAAGGGGCACGGCAAACATTTTTCAAGCATTAAGAGGGGTAGGGGAAGAAATGAAATAGAGATGGGAATGCAACTATGAGTAAAACAATAGAAAAACACTAAATCCAAGTGCTTTCTGTGGTGGAAGGGCGGTGGTGGGGAGGTAATCTTGGCTCTACCCTTCTGGGTTCTTGGCTGAGACATCCCTTAATAAAAGACAGATGAACAGGAGAGAAACAAAGTTTATTAACATGTATACCTCCTGGATACATAGGAAAGACTCAGGAAAACTGTACTAACTTGTCAAAATGCCTGAAACCACCACCTTAAATACAATCTTCAGCGCTAAAGACAAAAGATATTGGGGTTAGAGTGAGTCAGTTATGGGAGGGTACCAGGAATAGCACACAGTAAAGAAGGATAAGGTTGTTAGGCAGATTTATGTTGTTGTCTTCTGCACTGATAAGAGTTTGTAGAGACAAAGCACTGGGGAGATACAAATGGGGGTTTCCCTCACAAGTGGAAATGTCTTGTACAAAGGGTAACTTCTACTTATTTGGTTTTCAGGGTTTCTGCCATGTCTTCTACCTCTTAAAATTAACCAGCCTGAAGCAATCCTTATGCTAAAGATACATATTTGGGGGTGACAAATTCTGTTCCCCTGTAGCTCCTAGGCTACAAACCTATAGACATGTTACTGCACTAAATACTGTAGGCAGTTGTAACACAATGGTAATATTTGTGTGACTGTTACCGGAGAATGGGGCCCTCCTCGGCGCGGTGTCCAGGTTCTTGGTATCTCATGCAAAGAACTGAATGAAACACACACCAAAGTGTAGAGGTAAAACCAAGAATCAGTTTATTAAAAGGAAAATAAAGCAAAACAAGAAATAGTTCATTAAAAGGGAAAGAACACTCAAAGAGGTAGGAGCGGGCTGGAGCAGGAAAAATGGTTGTAGCGCCCCAATTAGTGAGGCTTCAGTACTTTTATTTTCTTTAGTTGTAAGGGTTATGCCTACCTGGGTGTGGGGCCTTTTGATTGACATTTTTGATTGACAGGGGGCCCATTACATCACCTTTTCTAACTGTGCGTGTTCTTTCCTAGAGTTCAGTCTGTTATAATGATATTAATGAACTTCTGGGTATAGGTATGACATTACAATGATGGTATAATGAGGCCCAGGTGCGACGAAGGTCGTTGTACCTCTCACTGCACACTCCTTAGGAACTGGCTCAAACTGGTGGGCTTCTTGTGCCCTCTGACTTCCTTGTGTTTGCCTGGACCTCCCTCCTGTGGTTGCCTAGCCTGGGGCAGGGATTACAGGAGACAGGGTGGTATCAGGGTGGTATCAGGGTGGTGACTTCTCCAGCAGGGCGAGTCCCATGGGAGGGGTCCTGAGATACCCCGTTTTGTCTGCCTTCCTCACTTTTCTCCTGAGAGACATGATCCCCACAAATCTCTATGGGAAGCTGAGGGCCTGGAGGCCTCATCTTCTGTGTCTGCTTCCTGCTGAAGAAGACACACGTTGTCCCTACCTATTGGGGATGCACAGAGCTCTCACCCTATCTGATCTAAAAGGGGGAGGCGTCTCGAGATCCCCCTGGGAGACTATTGACTTCCTCAGTCGGGATGGGCTGGAAGCCTTGCTGGGGTATCACTTGTATCCTGATGACCTCTAGATGAGGAGAAATTAATTCAGTTAATACTTTTAAAAGCCTTGGCCCAGGAAGCAGTTCTCAAAGCCCCTGTCACTGGGTGGTTCTGAGATGGAAAATACAGGAATTCAAGTTTCAAGGTCATTTTCTTATGGAAGGATGTAGGGGCATTCTTATGATTCAGGCTGCAAGGGACAGTCCATTGTTCAAGGTTAGAGGCAGGGAAAGTTGATCAAGATGATGATTAGGACTGTGGCCTAGGAAAGAGGTGAAACTGAAAGCTGAAGAAGGAGGGAAAAGGAGTCTGTAGTGGTGGGGGCGGGGCTGTGGGGACTTCTCCATTTGGCCCGTATCCTAAGGAGTTGTGCTACAAAGCCATTAGGTGATAGGAATTTTTTAGCTCCTGTGGAACTACCTAGGTATATGCATCCAGCATTGACCAAAATGGCATTATGACTGTATGGGGTGTGGGAGGAAGTCAGGACTACAATCATGTAGGTGCAGGAATGGGGATCAACATGCATACAGAGCAAGAAGCAGAAAGCTCTTTTACAGAGAAGTTAAAGGGAGGAGTTGTTCCAACCCTAGAGTTCTGTTGTAAGCATAGAGTTCTTCCTGCTTGGCTTTCTCATCAACGTGGGGTGTGAGAGTTCCTCCTACAGACCCTCCTGATTCCTCTCTTGAATAAGGTCTTTGTGGGTGGTCTCCAAAAGCTGGGAATGGATGGACCCTAGGAAAAAAAAAAGAGAGAGAGAGAGAAAAGGGAATCCCAGGCCTACAACCATAAGGAACTGAATTCTGTCAATAACCTGACTGAGCAAGGAAATGGATCTTCTCTTGAGCCTTCAGAAAGGAACTCAGCTCACCTGACACTTTGATTTATCCTGGCGAAACCCATACTGGACTTCTGAACTATAGAACTGTAAAATAATAGGTTTGTGGGGTTTTTTTGTTCTGTTTTGTTTTGTTTGGGAGTTCCCTGGCTGGGGATTGAACCCAGGCCACGGCCTTGAGAGAACCAAAGCCTCAGCCACTACACCACCAGGGACCCCCCTTGGTTTGTGTTGTTTTAAACCCCAAATTGGTGACAATTCATTGTGGCAGTAGTAGGAAATGAATACAGATGCTGAGGGCCTAAACTAAGTAAATGGAAAGAAGATGAATTCAAGATTTACACAGGCTCTGGAGATTGATGGGAAATGGGAAGTGTTGACCTTAAAAACAAAAGAGCCAGTTATTTTACCAGCAAAATGGGCTTATTTGGGAACATCACAGGAATTGCAATTTGGGACAAGGAAACTAGGGTGAATCAAAGGCAAGTCTGAAGAACAGTGGGGAGAGACTTGTTGTACAGTAGAAGAAGAAGAAATGAGAGTGCAGGGTGTTAACCGCTTCTCAGGCTGAATGTGGCAGTTTCTCATTGGCTGGGCTGTAACCATGCAACTAGCTAAAGAGGTTCAGGTGAGGGTTGGCAAAGGCGGAGGTGTTTTGCTGGGCAAGAAATTCTTCCTTCCTCCTACTGTATTACGTCTTCCTGTTGGGGGACTAAGTGGCAGTGCATCAGAGCTCCCCCACTTTAGGGTTTCCTAATTCCATTTTAAATGAGAATTCCTTCGTTTATTTTTTAACAGTGAGGTAAGGAGAGTCATTTAGTTTGATTTCCCAGGTTTCTGGATTAGCAGGTTCAGTCTTTGGTGGTGCTGCCCAGTGGAGGGAGGGACAAAGGCATGTACTTGAGTGTGCAGTGATGCAACTAAATTAGGATTTAAAGAGTTTGTACATTCCCAGCTCCCCCAACCCCCAAATAATTAGAAACAATCCCTGAATGCCCATGGGCAGTGATATTTGTCATCACCAAGCATTTTAATAACAGATCTGCCCTGTGTAATCTGGATGCCTGTGGACAAAACACAAGGCTTCATGAGATAGAAGGAAGAACCCTGTCTACACACTTGCTGAGACTCAGCCAGGATGCCCTGGGGTCTGCAACCTCAGTCCCAGGAACTTTCACCACTGCTTCATTTCAGTCTCCTTGTGCCCAGCTGCACCCTGGAGCAGCAGTCCCCAGAGCCCCTTCCACCTTTATCTTTATAGATAAATATTCTATAGTCTTCATATCCAAGATTTAATACCTCATCTACAGCCTCTCGTCCTTGGTCCCCGCATTCTTCCTTTCCCTCATGTGGACCCTCATGTAGACTTGCATTTCTCCCAGTTGGCTTTCTTTCCTATCTAGTCTAACCTCAAGAACCAATATTTCAGTCACTCGCTGCTAGTGCCTCCTATTCCTTTACCTTGTTGTCATTTCCTTTTACTTGCCAAGCAAATTCATCTAGTTATCCAAGAAGGGGGTTCAGTCTTTACCCCTTTCCTCGAGACATCTTTCCCACCCATCACACTTCTGGCTCTTGATACACAGCCTCACCTCCTAATTCATAGCAAATATACAGATCTTCAATAGTTTTCTCGACTTCCTGCCCCCGCTACCAAAAATGCCACCTGCACCCACACCCATCTTAACTTCCCCTCATCACAGTGGGCCAGAGCAAACCCATTCACCAGTCCTCTGGGTACTCTATGAGCCCTCCTATCTACAGGGGCTGCATTCCGTAAAATACTCATTCTCTTTTATCTGCAACCTCTCAATTTCTGTATTTCCCCCTGACATAAAAGTGCTAAAATTAAAAGTAATATAAAATTCTCCATGGACCCTACCATCCTCTCCCACCACCACCGACTTTACTAGGGCCATCTTGATGGGAGCGTGCACAGATGCTAATTGTAGAAACCATGCAGAGTGCCCAGTGCCTCAGTGCTTACTTTATAGGGCTGGGCAAGGGGCCTCTGCAATCTCAGGCAACTTGCCTCACCGTCATCACAGAATGACTAGTGTTTCTTTCCTTTAACTTTGGTAAAGACATAGGACTCCATCTTATTTCATAGTTAAATACTACTTAGAAATCAATAAGATAATTAACTTTCCTGTCTTACTTGGGCCAGTAGGTACTTGGGTCATTTCAGTTTCAAATGAGCTCTTGGATATTTCCAATTTGGAGTCATAAAAAAAGTATTAGAATCCAGGAAGCTCCTAATAACCAGTCCATTATTCAATGGCTAAATATATTTTAAAATAATTGCAACGACATCTGGATTAATGAATCCTCTCAGACCAAATAACCCCCCGCCCAAACACCTCCCCTTAAATCGCATGAAGTAGTGATAGCTGTAACTGCAGCTGCATACCAAGAATACCTCTGTGCATACCTTCTATTTTTGCTTCTGCCCAGCTGAAGGCATAGAAACTAACTTTATAGACGAAGTTGTAAAGTTCCAAGAAGTCTTTTGACCCTGTTTTCTCTTCTATTCTTCTCTCTTGCTTCAAGCCTTTACTCTGCTTATTCAGTGCCAGCCTCTTTTGAGTGTAAGGAAATAACTACAGTTGTCCCTTGAACATGGAGATTAGGGGTGCCAAACCCTCACAGTCGAAAAACCCACATGTAACTACTAGTCAACCCTCCCCGTACGCAGATCCCCAACCGCAGGTGGAAGTACTACATGGCACCGATGTGTGCAATAAAAATGTGCGCACAAATACTCTGGGAGGAGAGTGCTGGAGATGACTCACATTGCCTGGGCAAATGGGAAGACTTCACGAAGGATGTTCAATCCAATCAAGTGGAAAAGGACCAACTGGAGTTTGCAGGCAGAGAAAAGGGCAGTGCAGGCTGTGTGAAGAGGACAGAAAGGGTCTCACATTTCCCAGTAGGGAAAGGCACTGAAGCGAGCGCGTGCACCTTGAACTTAGCCCACAGAAATCTCTGTGTTTACCTCCATTTCCATGGGCGTGTATCCATGAGTGTGCCCGATGTAAAACATGGCCATTACTTCACCATCCTCCAAAATGTTATCTGATTGTCCAAGTCTCTTTCCAGTCCTGTTTCTTTTAGAAGCATTACTATAACACGTAATCTGTCCTTAAATTAACCATAGGAGCCAGATAAAGAGTATGGATGTTTTTCCTAATAAAAGTCAAGATGCAAACTGGGTAGAGTAGGAAACTGTTCAGTATCATGCAAGCAAAAAACTCAGAGATTAGAGTAAGAATCAAGAATTTGAGATTAATGATCTTTTCCTAGCACTTCCATAGACTGCAACCCCAGAGAACTTTTCACTTTCTAGTCAGAATTACTTTAACTCCTATGGTAACAGTCATTAAGACACCGCTTCCTAAGAAAGCTTTGTAAAACTATTGCCTGTATCAAAGGGTGACTTCATTCACAATCGTAGCCAGTTCCATCAGTCATCCTCCCCGAGAAACCAAGTTCTCTGCATGCTTCCAGATGTTCATCCCTTAAGTTATTCTCTACAGCAATTATAGTGCTCCCCCTAGCTAGAATTCTATTTTTCTGTGATGGCACCACTGGATTGTCTATGTGGGTTCTTCTCACCTGAACTCACTCTATCTCTTTTCCTCTTATCTTCTTTCTCCCCAATCCCCACCTTCAAGGTAGAGGAGCCTGTCTCAGAAAAAAAAAAAAAGGTGTGTGTGTGTTTGCGTCTTCTGTCTAAAGAGTGGGTCATAATTTAATATATATGAAATACGCAAGTTTTTAAAAGGAACTTTTCTATCCCATAAGGGTTAGGGATAGCACAAAATGTAGAGGCCTCTGACCCCTCCACCTTCTTTGGCCAAGAAATGGGAACACTACTGAGTTGAAAACATGGGCCACTTTTCTGCAAAAGAATGACTCAGAAGTAGAAAAAAACAGCTAAGTAGAGCCAACAGTTGTGGAGAATTACTTCCACAGAAAAGAATTACTCAAGGAACTGGTGACATGTGCCCAGCTAAATTTCAGAATCTCTGTGGACCAGGGACTACTATGTGATTCTTACTTTTCCCCTTTTAGAATGGAGGTAGCCACCTTATTATCTGTCTCACCACTGTACGTTTGGTGTGTGGGAGGCACATAACTTATCTCATTAGTTCACAGGTCTTTATACTTAACAGAGCCCCATTCGAGGTGCCACATACACATCTGGACCTGATTTAGCTGATGGGATCTTGGGGCTCAAGCCTAACCCTCATGGAATACTAAAGGAAAATACAGGAGTTTTGGGGAGTGAGGGTGGTTTTGCATGTGGGAGGAAAATAGCTTTAAAAACTTAACACATATCCTGAGCCGATACACTGTACTGCGTAAGTTCTGTTACACAGGTCATATGTATACAATCACTTGTACATTAGTAAACCACTTCCACTGTGTAAAGAAATAGGTTGTCACACCAACTGTTTCTGCTACCTATCTGTATTTGCAGTGGAGGAACATAAAATTTCTCATTCCAGTCTTGTCAAACAATATGCTACTCAAACTCAGCATTATTAGTTCTCTGAATTATAGGACATATATATGCAGGAAACAACCAAGCAATCAGAAGGGGAAAAAGTTATGAAAAACCTAAAAACAGATTTAGTTTTAAACATAATTGTAGCAAAACCTATACACATTTCTAAAAGACACATAGGTACATTTAAGTAATCTATGTTCAATTTCTTCCAACTCCTGCAAAGGTTAACATTTTAACTTTCCTTAGGTAACGTTAAACATCAAAAGATTTCAGGAATTCAGAATATTTCTGACTACTTTACTCCAGAGCAGCTCCCGAAGTTATTGTCCTATTTGGTATAAAAATACAGCTTTTTATCCCCACCAACACACACACAAATATCTTTGGTATCATGTTACTAAGTGGGGTTTAAAGGAGTTTAGAAAAATACTACTTCCTTCTTCCCTTCTCCCATGTTAAAGTTTTGTGTGTGTTCTTCCATACATATTTCAATGTCTACATATATGTAGGACTAAACCCCAAATAATATGGAATATTACACCTTTACTTTGCAATTTTTCTCACTAACCTCTTTTCAGACCAACAGACACAAATCTAACATTCTTTTAGTGTTGAGAGAACATTTCATTGTATGGATGTACCACAATTTATTCAACCATTTACCTACTAATTAACATTTAATTTCCACTTTTTTTTAAAGCAAATAGATGTTTCAATAAACGTCTGTGTAAATATATTTTTGTATACGAGGGCTTTTATCTTTATAGGATACTATCTCAAAAATAAGACTGCTCAGTTAAATAACATATATGTGTAGTCTGTATAGGTAACTTTGTAGCGGTTTCACAAGCAATGTTTCAGCATGCCCATTTCCTTGAACCTACACCAAAACTGATATTGTCACTATTTTGACTTCATACAAATCCAACAGATGAAAAGTGGTATGACATTGTGGCTTTTCTTTTTTAACACGTCTTTAACCATTAGTGAAGGATAAACATCCTATATGCTTGTTGACTTTTTCAATGTCCTGTTCTGTGAATTTTTTTATGTCTCCAATAATCTATTTATCATTTTAAAGTTCTCTTTGTATACAGGGACACTGATAGTATTCCTATTGCTATACAAGTATTTCTTTTAATCAACCAGTTCTTTTAACTTTGACTGTGGTCCCCTGTCATATGATATTTAATTTTTTTGTTTAGTAGGATGAGGTTGACTGCCATGATTCCATGTAAGAAAATTCCATTTCAGAAAATGTGACTTGCAATGTTGTGAATTTTTCCATCATTCCAAGAGCCACATTCTCAGAAAACACGCAATTTAAAAACGGTATTTTGATGTATTGACTCCATTAATGTGGATGAAATTTTATAAACTGTATATCATTTTATACTGAAATACACATTCCAACTATTTTTATTCTCGCCTTTTATGAGTAATGCATACCTAATTAATATGAAGAAAACAAAGGACAAGATGGCTGAGAAAATTATTCTATCCTTCCGACATTAACCAAATACAAGTAGAAAATGTGACATATACTTTAAGTCAACTCAAGTGGTATAAATATTTCTTAAAACAATAGCATGCTAAAAAAAAGTCACTGTAGAATTGTTTATTAAAATATTATGATTCTGTATGTAAATACATGAGCTTACATAATTTATTATTCATATAAACCCTCAATTAAAATGCTTAATTGCTCATCTACATGCCTTTTTTCTAATAAGCATGATAATAAATTTTCTATCTCATTGAAAGTGTTTAAAGCCTTCTGAATCTTGATTTGTGAATTACTGTAAAATAATTTAAGCTTACCTACATCAAACAATGGTATTGTTTGCAATGCTGTCACAGATTTCTCCATGGCAAAAGTCACATATTGTTATTGCACAATTTATAGGTACAATTTATTATGTGCACATAAACTCTACATAATGACAATGTTTTCACTGCAACTTATTCAACACATTTAAAATCATGAATACAATTTACAAAATCTTTAACAATATACTTTTTTTTTTTTTAATGTGGGTAGTTCCCTGCAGTGTTGACAGCGCCGAAGCCTTAGCCACTACACCACCAGGGAACTCCAAACAATTTACTTTTAAAATAAAAGTATCCTGAGGATATTACAAAATGCATTTTACCAGCCCTTCATTTCTTTGCTTTAACTCTTTAATTTTCAAGGCAAGAGTTGTCCTTATTTTGTTCCATAAAAATGTTTATAGTTCCTATTAACAAAATAGATTTAAGCTAAATAGCATATAATTATTCCTTAAACACTTAATTTAGTTCCATCTCCTCTCTCCTTGGTTAAAATCAAGTATTTATCACGTTTTCTATAATTCTGAAACAGAAAATGTACAGCACAAAACAATGAGACTGAGGGTTAGCACATTTAAGTTAAAAGCATTGTGCATTTTTAATATTTTGGTCACATTTTATAATAAAATATGTTTTGGCAAAAAATAATAAAATATAGGTTTACTTTATTTTCTATTAATGGTAGATCTGGCAGGCATTTTATATTTGCAAATACTAGCTATTTAATTTCACTGTTTTTACATTTGTTTCTAGAAAACACTGCTATAAGGTTTTCAGAACTTTGAGACTAAAAGCACCAAAAAAATAATAAAATTTAAGTAAAATACTTATTTGATGCTCGAAAAATCCTTTCATAAATTCATACTTACTTTTTAAGTCTTTCATATATTCATACTTACTTTTTAAGTCTTTCATATATGCCAGCACAGAATTATTACTGCCTGCTAAGACTTAGGACTCAACCAATGTAATCTTTAAAATAATAATCTTGGAAGTCTTCCTGAAATTCCTTTGAAAATTTAGATGGGAATTCAAAAATTAAAAAAAAAAAAAAAAAAAAAAAAGGAAAAGAAATAGCCGCAAAAAAGTTGTTATTCTTGTGGCAGTAGTTGTTATGGCACACACATGAAAAGACTTATAGTTTTCTCTTATATATACACAAAATAAGTTCAAACAAGATGTGTAAGATATATTACATATATACACACAACCACACATGTATACATACACACACTTTGGCTCCAGAAGAGAAACTGATGAAAACTTACATAATGAGCCATTTGGCTTATTTATCGCTCAACTCCCTGTGACAGTTTTAATGGAGATGTTCATTATTTTTCTGATTCTTACCCAAATATCAATCTATCATTAATTAGGAGAAGAAGAGTCTAAGATGTGTAAGTTTAAAAAAGGAAGTGAGAGTGTGGTGAATTAAGTGATGACTGATGTGCAACTAACTGCCTTTACATAAAGGGTACTTGTACTGTGAAAGAAATTTATGCAGAGGTAATCTGCAGAAGAGATTACCAACCATAAGAAAACAAAAGGCCTTTAACACTAAGATGACTCCCTATAACATACTATAAACATGTATTACAGCATTACTTATACATTCTGCTTTGGGCGATACAGTCTAATTCTGAATGACCTTGTTAATTTTTAAGGCATCAGTGCATCAAGGGCAAAGCTCCATAAAATAAATATGAAAACAAGAAAGCATTAGCTTATTTGTGGCATAGAGAGTAATTACTGTACATTACATTGGTTGGCCACTTCTATGGAATAGGTAATTAAATTATATATTTAACTGTCAAAATGTTACAGCATAAATTTCACATCATTTTTCAAAACTTCATTTAATGGGCTAAACTGATCTGGCAATATTCTCATTTTCATTGTTCCATCAGCTCCACATGAGAAAATGTGATTTGCTGGTCCTGCCTCAATTTGCATCACTCCAGTTCCAATATTTCTGAAAATGGATTGCCGGGCATGTTCATTGATAAAAGTGTGCAGAAGACTGAAGGTAGAGAGACTCCAAATCTGAAAGACATTAAGAACAAATAAAAATTGGGGTTGATGATTACCTAAAATACCCAAATGTAAAATTTAGGCCTGTGTTCCTGAGTAAATAAGGAATTTCTAAAACAGAGATGGAGGAAAAATCTGTGTAGGCCTAAGGTCATAATATTCTGATTCTGTATAGGGTGTTGCAATTTTCTAAATCACTTTGATATTATTACATTCTTCAAAATCCATTCACTATGAGACAAAAGTATTTTAAACCCTGCATTGGAGAAAACTTAGGTACAAGGAAGTTAAGTGTACAAAGCTACAGAAACTTGCACTATTATAAGGGACTACAATCAAGATTTCCTATTTCTCAGCAAAGCTCTTGCTGTGTAGCTCTATACAGGGTAGTCCTTTCTCTATAAAATAGAAGTGGGAAGTACTAGACACCCAGAGGCCCTTAAGTAAGGCAAAACTATGTTCCAACGGCAATGATAAAGGTAATTATTATAACTTCAGTATATTTAATTTACTAAATAAAAATATTTTTATTTTCAGTTCTTGCCAAAAGAAATATATGGAAATCAGTGTACATTTTGCTTTTAAGAATAAAGCCTTTTCAAAATTCTACAATCCCAGTTAATTTTTTATGGGTGAGAATTATGAAAACAATATGCCAGTTCTAACAAAGCAGTCCAATTTATTTGCACTAAATGGATTCTAGACTCCTCCAATAGGCGGATGACCATCAAAATAATTTAGGGACTAACCTGACTTATTCCTGCAGTTATTCCAAGTGTGACCAGAGGACCCTCCAACAAAACCACTAGGCATATGTTACAAAAATGCACATTCCCACACCTTGGACTTACCAACTAAGTATTTTGGGGATGAGACCTAGCAACAGTAATTTTGGAGTAAGGATACATTTCTAACCAGCTGCTTAGTATTTTAAACAATTTTAAATAACCCCTAAGTTTTAAACACAGTAGACTTTGAGAAAAACTGCTATAGGCAGGGTTTCTTCAGGTATATTCAGAATTCTTTAATTGGGCACTGATGCTATAAATGAACAAACAGTCATAAGGAAATATGGCAGTATATTTCACAAACCTGAAATTGAATTCAGTAACTCTCAACATATAATAAAGACTAATTCTAATGTCTGAAATATGCTTATATCCATGAAATATCCAGTTCTTTTGCATGAATTGAGCATAGTTGAAAACAATTTAAAAAATAGATAATTAAAAGATTTATTAAATAGCAATAACTATTCATTACAAGATTTATTAAACAGCAATGAACATAATGGACTACAAAGGAATTAATATTTCTATTATTTAAATGGACTGATGCCATCAATATGATTAAAGACCTAAGGTTTCTGAAGATTTCTTTTCATTTTGTAGATATTATGGCATTACTGTATTTACCTTTATGCTGCCTTCAGAAGATCCTGTAACAAAGTACTCTTCAGTAAGATCAACAGCAATGGCTTTAACAGGAGAATCATGGCTCTGGAAAAGATGCTTCTGTTGTCGTTGCTGAAGGTCAAATACACATGTAAAGCCTTTTCTGCCACATGATATTAGTAGCTGATGTTTTGGAGCATATGCTAAAACAGTGGCTCCACTATCATGGCAAATAAAACCTGAAAGTTAAAAAAAAACAAACAAACCATTTAACAGTATAAAAAACAGACTTCTGGCTTTTGGCCAAGGTGTAATTTTGTAACAGATTTATCCTTCTGCCTGAAACAATTAAAAAATCAAATGATATATAGGAAACAACGGCTTGAGATTGTGCATCAGGCCATGAAGAAGAATAATCTCTAAGAGATGGGAAACAAACTGGGTGATGCACACAACTGCCTAGCTTATTGCCTAGAGGGTTTTGTGGCCATGGCACAAGGAAGGGGAGCCCAACTGAAGCGGTTTCCTGATCCCACCAGCCATAGTGAGAAATCTCATACTTCACCAGGCATGGGATAGGGTACTCAGAAGGGTTTTATCACAATAGCAGGGCAAAATTAACCCTATACTAAGTGCTGCTTTGGTTCTATTTAACAAAGGCCCCCCAAATCTTACTGTTTCCAAGTAAATTAATTAGTCCCAGAACAAAGCTAAAAAATATTTATGGAATACGAAAATAATTAGCACCCAATAAAGTAAAATTCACAGTGCCTGGGATCTAATACAAAAATTATCAGGCATGCAAAGAAGCAGGAATACACAACCTATAAAGAGAAGAAAATCTATCAATTAAACTAAACCAGAAATGACACAGATGATAGAGTTAGTAGATAAGGAAATTAAAAGTAATTAAAAGTAAGTGTATTCCGTATATTCAAGAAGCTGGAAGAAAGACTGAACACATTAAAGAGACATAAAAGATATAAAATTAGGCCTTAATCAAAAGTCTAAAGATGAAAAACTGTACGTTTGAATGAAAAATAAACTGGCTGAGATTAAGAGCAGATTAAACATTGCAAAAAATTAGTGATTTTGAAGACACAGCAATACACATATCAGAAATATAAAATTACAATGAACATTTTTCTTTTAAAAAATCCAGCCTAACAAATCTTAGGGGAAAAAAATCTGTATATACCTCAAAGACAATATGTCATAATGATGAAGAGCGAAGATTCAGGAATTAGAATGCCTGAGTTTCAATCTTGGGTTTTTTCTGGGCTTAAATGTATATCCTAGGTGAATTATTTAACCTATGTCTCAGTTTCATCATTTGTAAAACACGTAATACCACCTGCCTCATAGGTTTGTGTGAAGATTAAATTAATATGTTCATAGCATGTACAGTACCTGACACATAGTAATTTCTCAGTAACATTTAATTATTATTAATTGTAAAAATCTAATTAAATCTAATTACAGAGAGGGACTTTTTGAAGATTTTATCAGCACTTTTGATATAAAACTCACAGAGTAAAATGCAAAACTTGTAAGTATATATCCTTTATGAGTTCTGACAAATACCTACTCATATGAAGACATAAAATGCTTTCATTATCCCACAACACCCCCTCATGCCAGAAGGTAGTCAGTCCTTCTTCTCCACAAAGACAATCACTCTGATTTATAGATGACTAGTTCTGCCTGTTCTTCAACTCCATGTAAATGGAATTCTATAGTATATGCTCTTTTGTGCCTGGTTTCTTGTCCTTCAGCATGTTAAGAAGTTAATCCATTTTGCCCATGTAACATTAGTTCATGCTTTTATTGCTGAACAGTACCCTATCACATAACTATAACAGCAGTTTCCTGAAAGACATTTGTGTTGCTTCCAGATCTGGCTATTGTATATCTGCACAGAACATCCCTACACAAGTCTTTTTGTGGACATGTACTTTCATTTCTTTTGGTGTGAGTGTGTGTGTGTGAACAAAAGAATATACACTGCTCGGTCATACTAGGTGTGTGTTTACCTTTATTAGAAACTGACAATCACTTTTCTAAACAGTTGCACCATTTTATTGGCAAATCATGAGTGTTTCAGCTTTTCCACATCCTCACCAACACTTACTATTTAATTTTGGTCATTTCAGTATATAGAGCAACATCTTACGGTGAGTTTAGTTTGTATTTCTCTGATGACTATTGATGTCGAACACTGCTTCACATGCTTATTTGTGATGCAGATATTGAGAAGCAGTTAGTTTTAAAAAATCTTGAATATACTGTTTCTTTCATGGGTTACACTTTTGATGTTATATCTAAAAACTCATCACCAAACCCAAGGTAACCTAGATTTTCTCCTACAATTCGTTCTAGTTTTGTAGTTTTGTATTTTACATGTAGCTCTATGATCCATTTTGAGTTAATTTTTGTTAAAGGTTTATTTTTCTATATATAAGCATACAATTATTACAACACTATTTGTTGAATAAACTGTCTCCATTGACTTATCTTTGTGTCTTCATTAACAATCAGTCAATAGACCCACACTATATATGTGGGTCTATTACTGGGCTCCTTACAGGCATACCTTGCTTTATTGTGCTTTGCTTTATTGTACTTTACACATATGGTATTTTTTTACAAACTAAGGGGGTTCCCTGGTGGTGTAGTAGCTAGGCTTTGGCACTCTCAACACCACGGCCTGGGTTCAATTTCCAGTCAGGGAACTACCCAAAAACAAACAAACAAAAACAAAAACAAAAACAAAACAAACAAACAAAAAATGTGATACAAAATGTGTGGTACCCTGAGTTGAGCAAGTCTATTGGTGCCATTCTTCCAAAAGCACTTGCTCACTTTGTGTCTCTATGTCACATTTTGGTAATTCTTAAAATATTTCAAATTTCCTCATTATTATTATGTTTATTACAGGATCTTTGATGTTACTATAGTAATTGCTATGGGGTGCCACAAACTGTGCCCACATAAGACAGCAAACTTTATTGATAAATGTGTGTGTGTTCTGACAGCTCTACTGACCGACCAGTTGTTCTCCCATCTCTCTCCCTCTCCTTGGATATCCCTATTCCCTGAGATACAACAATATTGAAATTAGGGCAACTAATAACTCAACAGTGGCTTCTCAGTGTTCAAGTAAAAGGAGGAGTCACATGTCTCTCACTTTAAATCAAAAGCTAGAAATAATTTAAGCTTGGCGAGGAATGCACATCAAAAGCTGATAGACCAAGCTTGTCCAACTTGTGTCCCTGAATGGCTCTGAATGCAGACCAACACAAATTTGTAAACTTTCTTAAAACATTACGAAAATGATGCATGGACCATTTTTTAAGCTTATCAGCTATTGTTAGAATTAGTATTTTATGTATGGCCCAAGACATTTCTTCCAATATGGCCCAGGGAGCCAAAAGGTTGGGCACCCGTGTATAGGTCGAAATCTAGGCCTCGTATGCCAAAGAGTTAGCCAAGTTGTGAATGCAAAGGAAAAGTACTTGAAGGAAATTAAAAGTTCTACTCCAGTGAACAAACGAATGACAAGACAGTGAAACACCCTTATTGCTAACATAGAGAAAGTTTCATTGGCCAGAAGCTCAAATCAGTCACAACATTCCCTTAAGCCAAAGACTAATGCCTTCTCTTCAATTCTATTAAGGCTGAGAGAGTTGAGAGTTGAGAAAGATGCAGAAGGAAAACTGGAAGTTGGCAGAGGTTGGTTCGTGAGGTTCAAGGAAAGAAGCGATCTCCATAACCTCAAAGTGCAAGACGAAGCAGGAAGTGCTGATAAGAAGCTACAGCAAGTTATTCAGAAAATCTAGCTAAGATAATTAAGGGAGGTAGTTATACTAAACGACAGATTTTTAATGTAGACAAAATAGCCTTATATTGAAAGATGATGCCATGTAGGACTTTCATAACTAGAGAGGAGAAGTTAGTGCCTGGCTTCAAAGCTTGAAAGGACAGGCTGACTCTCTTGTTAGGGACTAACACAGCTGGCAACTTTAAGTTGAAGCCAATGCTCACAAGTATTCCAAAAATCCTAAGGCCCTTAAAAATTATGCTAAATCAACTCTGCCTATACTCTATAAACGGAACAACAAAGCCTGGATGACAGCATATCTATTTACAACATGGTTAACAATACTTAAGCCCACTGTTGATACCTACTGAACAGAAAAAATATTGCCTTCAAAATAATACTGCTTACTGACAATGCATGTGGCCAACAATTCTGACAGCAACTGTACAACAAGATTATTATTTTCATGTCTGCTAACACAATATCTGCAGCTCATGATGAAGGAGTAACTTTGACTTTTAAGTCTTATTATTTAAGAAATACATTTTATAAGGCTGTAGATGCTATAGATAGTAGATTCCTCTGATGAATCTGGGCCAATGAAATGAAAAACCTTCTGGAAAGGATTCACCATTTTAGATGCCATTAAGAATATTTGTGATTCAAAGGAAGAGATAAAAATAACAACATTAACAGGTGTTTGGAAGACACTGATTCCAACCTTCCTGGATGACTCTAAGTGGTTCAAGACTTCAGTGGTGAAAGTTAACTACAGATGTGGTAAAAATAGCAAGGGAACTAGAATTAGAATTGCAGCCTGGAGATGTGAGAGAATTGCTGCAATCTCATGATAAAACTTGAACAAATGAGGAGTTGCTTCTTATGGATGAGCAAAGAAAGTGGTCTCTTGAGATGGAATCTACTCTTGGTGAAGATGCTGTGAAGACTGTTGAAATGAAAACAGAAGATTTGATATTACATTAAGTTAGTTGATAAAGCGGCAGGGTTTAAAGGATTGACTCCAATTTTTAAACAAGTTCTACTGTGAGTAAAATACTATCAAACAGAATTCCATGACATAGAACAATAGTTCAAGAAAAGAAGAGTCAATCAATGTGGTAAACTTCACTGTTGTCTTATTTTTAGAAATTGCCACAGCCACCTCAACTTTCAGCAGCCACCACCTTGATTAGTCAGCAGCCATCAACACTGGGGTAAGACCCTCCACCAGCAAAAAGAGTATGACTCACTGAAGGCTCAGATGATGGTTATCCTTTTTTAGCAATAAAGTATTTTTTAAATTAATGTATGTATATTGTTTTTACAGGCATAATGCTACTGCACACTTAATAGAGTATAGTATAAACATAACTTTTATAGGCACTGGGAAACCAAAAGATTTATGTAATTCACTTTGTAAACATATGTTGGAGATACTGCAGGCTTAGTTCCAGACCACTACAATAAAGTGAGTATCACAATAAAGTATCACAATAAAGCGAGTAGTAATCTTTTTGCTGGTGGAGAATCTTGCTTTTAATTTATAAAGACGTGCAACATCTGTGAAGCACAATAAAGTGAAGTGCAATAAAATGATATGCCTGTAGTGCAATATTCACTTTATTGTGGTGCTGAGGAAACAAACACACAATACTGCTAAGGTATGCCTATATCCTGTTCCATGATCTATGTCTATTCTTAAGTCAATACCACGACGCCTTAATTATTGCAGCTTTATAAGTAAGTCCTGAAATCAGGTAGTGTGAGTCCCTCAATCTGTTTTTCCTCAGTAGTCAGTATTCTAGGTCTGTTGCTTCTTTATATAAACTTTAGAACCAGTTTGTTGATATCTGCAAAATACCTTGCTGGATTCTGATTAGGATTATATTGAATCTATAAAGTTGGTAGGAACTGATATCTTAACAATATCAAATGTTCTGATCTGTGGATGTGGAAGATCTATCCTTTAATTTAGATTTTTGATTTCTTTTAAATTTTATGTAGTTTCCCCCAACAGATGCTATACACATTTTGTTAGATTTATACCTCAATATTTTTATTATTTTGGGTGCTATTATAAGTGGTAATGTTTTTTAAATTTCAAATTCCAACTGATTACTGCTGATACATAAGAAAACAACTGATTTTAATTGAAGTTTTGTTTTTTTTTTTTAATTTTATGTTCAAAGAGCTAGCATTCTGTCTGTAGTAAGGTAGGCATCTTGAATGACTCATTCATGGAAGTTCACTTAGTCCAACTTAATGAAGCCTTATCCTTGGCATACTGACGGAAACTCTGGCGGCACATATGGCCATATTTCCGGATCAGACTGTGCCGGTTAGAGCAGACACGGCAGGAACGAGAATCCTGGCCGAATTTCATTGGATGGCTCCAGTAGAGCTGCTGACGACCCATCTTGCTTCTTGAACGCAACGAGGCAAAAGCGAAAGCAACTGATTTTAGTACATTGACCATGTATTCTGTGACTTTGCTATACGTGCACATTAGTTCCAGGAAGTTTTTTTGTAGATTCTTTGAGATTTTCCGCACAGATAATCATGTCAGTTGTGAATAGAGACAGTTTTATTTCCACTCTTCCAATCTGTATACCTTTTATTTCCTTTTCTTTTCTTAATTGCATTAGGATTTCCAGTACAATGTTAATTAAATATTAATAGAAATGGCAAGAGGGGACATAATAATTTGCAATAACTGATGTTCACAATGATGATGTGTGAATATCAGATCCAAAGTAAAGACAAATTATTTTTATATTATCTATGTTCCACTGTCCTTCATCAAGGTGTAATGAAGAATTAACTGTGTACATTGCATTTTTCTGCTTTCAACCTCTGCCACGACAGGCGAAGTAAACCTCATGGCCTAATAAGAATGTCATTAAAAAATCCATTTAAAAGTCACTTTTAGTTTATAAATTTCTTAAATTTCACAATTTATAAACTTTAGCTTTCAAAACTTACCATGTACTAAACTATTGGCAGGCGCTACAAGAGTATCCCACAAACATATGTTTCTGGAAAAAAAAAAAGATTACTTCTTGAGTGACACAAAAAGTTAACAATAAAAAGTATGTCTCATACAGTTATCTAACATTTGATCTCTGCCCTCACAGAAAGTTTTTAAATTTATAAAAGCACCTAATACAAGTTCCAATATATTTATGTATGATTAATTTTACACAAAATTAAAAAAAAACCCTACTCTCATAAAATTGAATAGCTTCAGAGTAACATGTATTTACAAATAGCTACAAGGGGTGTCTGGAAAGTATCCAGCCATGTAATGTGAAAAACAGAGGCATTTATGGCTAGATTTTTCCCAGTAGCCCTTGTATATGAAGCCTGAAGATGGAAGCTACTTTTTATATTCATTTATTCTCTAACAGTTAGACTGACATACAGAAATAGCAGGATACACTGAATTTTCCGGAGCACAAAGAAACTTACTTCTACTATAAATGGAAGCAGCTTTTACTCCCTTCTAAGAGTTGCAAAGGAGACACCAAGATAAGTAAGAATTTCTGTGGAAGACAGGCTGAAAACTTCATATTCTTACAATCCCACTTCTGGGGCAAAGTGAGGCCTCATAGATAAAGATAAAAGCTCAACAAGACGCAGAAGGAAATATTCTTGAATATTTAAGATTTTGAGGGGGTATGAGGAGGGGCTGCCACTTACTGGCTATTGTACAAGTCTTTCTGAGTTTCCTGTTCTCTTTTTTTTTTTTTTTTTTTAAATTCATTTTTATTGTTAGACTTATTGGGGTGACATCTGTTAGCAAGGATTACATAGGTTTCAGGCATACAATTCCACAGTGCCTGTTCTCTTTTTGTAAAACAGTGATAATATCGAATAGAGTCAAGGTAAGGATAAACTAAATAGGATGGCCAATAAATAGTTCTCTATTTTGCCTCAAGCTATAACACATAGAAAATATGAAAAAAAATAATTCCACCACCAATCAAATCCCTTTCACCTACACTAAAGTCTAAAAATTAGAATGTTAAAAATATAAAAGACGTGAATTTTGAGTTTAATGGCACCAGAATATCCTTAAATTTACAGTTAGAACACTAAAAATGTCCTAGAAACAATTTTTATAATGAAAGTATTAAAAGGTATGATTATGAAAACATTCTTGAGACATAAGGACATAAAGCAATTAAAAATAAAGCTCAGCTATACATACACACACTTCAATTTCAGTTATAATCTCTTACCTATTGTCAGTTGAAAGACCAGCTGTAGCTATCAGAGAGGAGGAACTAATGAAGACAAAATCATTGGCTGTTTTGTTATGACACTGCCAAGTCTGCAATGGTTATAAACAACAAATGTTAATTTGTCATTAACAATTTTATATCCAGGTAGATGCATTAATCAAAAAGTTATCATGTAATCTTGTGGCTTACGTAAACCCATTCCCCGCCGCCGCCCCCAAACTTTAGAATAGTTTCCAGGGTAATACAGAGAACTCTCGTATACTTTTTACGCACATTTATCAAGTTTTATCATTTGTCACATTCTCTTGCCTCTCTTTCTTACAATTACACACACACACACACACACACCACACACACACACACACACACACACACACACACACACACGCCTGAACCATTTAAATAAGCTGCATTATGACCCTTTGCAAGGCCCTTTGCTTTTGTTAAACCAAAAGTTCAGTTAAATTCTAAATATTTCCCTTAGAATATTTGTGAAAATTTTTGTCTTAGAAGACAGAAACTAGGATTTTAGATTCTTAGGTGGAATTATTTATTTTCAGAAATATTCAAACTTTTAAATAATTTTTCAAATACATGAATAAAAACATATTACTAATAATCAACAAACTTTTATAAAATTACAATGTTTTTCAATATTCTATCAAACAATAACTTAAAATATTGTAAGAGGTTTAGTCAACTATAAAGAATTCCAAATTATATTTGTTTGGATGGTTCTCTTCAATAAAATAATGACTTAAAAGTATGTCAAAATCATCACATTAAAGATTTTTCCCAAGTCACTTCCCCATTCCCCCTGACCATTATCGGAGGTATGTCCTTAAAACAAACAAAATCTACTTAATAATTCCCCAGAGCCAATGATACACATTTTTAATCCAATTTGTCTCTTTAGAAATTGAATTTAAAAACACAGCCCTTTAGGGAACATACGCTTGTGTATTTAAATATGTTAGCTTAACGAAAATATGAGGAAAAATAGATATTCTTTCAAGGTACCCTCAACAACTCTCCATTTCTTGCTTTTACTCATATTAGTACTATATTCCAGCATTTAACCTTGGGTTAATTACTAGAATCTTAAGCCATATAATGAGGGACCCCAAAAACCCCGGAATTATCTTCTGGAGGGCAGGTCCCTTGTAGTTTAAGCTTCCCCCCGTAGGTGAGTGTTCTAGGAGACCATCTACATCAGTGAACCAGCTGGCATTGTTAAGAGAGGCTCCTTTAGGCTTCAGTGAATTTTTTAGGAGACTCTTTCAATGTGTTTGCCCATTTCATGATGGGTGATTTAAACGAACAACGTGCAGCATGACAACGTACCTGCCCACACCGCGCTGAGTATTCAGCAGTTTTTGACCAAAACACGGCATGACCCCCATACCCCCATCCTCCTTATTCACCCAATCTCGCCCAAGTGACTTTTGTTTCCCCGCATGAAAAAAAAGTCCTCAAAGGTAAAATTTTTGCCACTGTGGAAGAGGTAAAACAAAAAACAGCAGAAGCACTAAAAATCCATCAAAATCAACCAGATCAAAACTGTTTTGAGCAGTGGAAAAAGCATCTCCATAGGTGTAATGCATCAAAACAGAGAGTATTCTGAAGGTGACTGAAGTTTCAACATGTAAGAATAAACAGTTTTTTTATAAATCAATTCCTGTTTTTTTGGGTACCCCCTCGTATTCTTAATTTCTCCTCGATAAGTATTGCTTAGTCTCTCTCATATAGGGCTTCACTAAAGAATATGTTAAATATAAATTCAGTGGTTTGTGAAGCTGAAGATTCATCAAGCCCACGTGGTCCTGAATAGAGCCGTATTTTTATTTTTGTTTTTTTTAAGAGATTGGCAAGAAAATAATAGTACCACATGGGTCTCTAGAGGTACCATGTTGGTCTACACAGGTTAATTTTCCAGTTACCAGAGACTTTTAGACATCACAGGGTAATTTTCATGTAATATAAGGACAGGAGCTTATAGTAAACTGAATACACAGGATTAGATAAATTTTGTTTTTTGGCTTTGATATGTTCTTGCCTCAAATATAAGTTCTCTGTATCTTTAAAAATAAACATTCAAAAAATTTTAAAGTTAAGAATTCTTGACTTACCAGGTAAGGTTTAGGTATGCTTCCAGTAATTGGACAACATTTCCAGTTTGTTTGATACAAACTTAAATATCCATCAGCATCAGCTATTCCAAACTTAGAGAAAAAATTTTTTAAAATATTTAATACAAAAGCACGTATTTACCCTTACCGTGAATCCCATATTTTGATTCTTAAATATTTGATTGATAAATTGTTTGACTTTTCACTTTGCCTATGCATGGATCTAGACCAGAAAAACATTTATTTTAGCTTCTGCTTAAAAAATTTCCAGGGTAGATATAAAGAAAATGAACATTAAACACCCATTTTATTATACTAACCAACAGCATAATCTGTATATTTCTGTAAGTATTCTAAAAATAGGATACTGGATACATCCATTTTATTATACTAACAAGCTGCACAGTCTGTATGTACTCTATGAGTACCCTAAAAATAGGATATTGGATTTACACATTAAGCTATGTGACAAAGTTTTAGTATATTTAAGATAGAAAACAGTTCATTTTGAAAAAAGCAAAACAAAACACAAAATAAGGATTTTCAGAAATATACAATGAGGATAACATGCAAACAATAGGAGAAAGTAAAATGAATAAAAGATTATCACAGTAAAAGAATTCCACTATGGGAACTCGAAGCAATTTGATTGGGAAGATGTCAAAAAATCTAGTAAGTGAGTATATAATATAGGTTTGGAAGGATGAGTAAAATGGTTAACAATTTTTTTCTTTATAAAATGCATTAGTTATAGATGGCATATGAAATAAAACAAATAATCTATTTTGGATTCTTGCCCTCTTATATTTCCAGATCTTACAACTATTAAAAATTTGATTGGTTCCTACTGAGATTTGTTCTATGAATAAATAGCATCATGATATACAATTCCACAATTACATTTTGGACTATAGTCATCTTTCCATACTTGTACATACAAATATATCTCATTCTTATGCTGATCGTATTATACTGTAGAGTTGTATCATAACTTTTAGGAACTTCTACCATATAGACAGTGTTCAATTTTCTTTACTATAAAAAGTACTGCTTTAAACATTCTTATACATATACCTTTGAGTATTTATGTAGGATAAGTATCTAGAAATGGGAACACTTTGTCAAAGGGCATCATTTAAAATCTGTAGGTGAAGACAAATTAAATGCTAAGAATTAATGTCAATTTACACACCTAATTTTCTTACATATTAGTCAACATTGCATATTACTACAATTTTAAGTATTTTTCAATTTACAGAAAAAAAAGGCTTATTTTAATGTATATTCTTCAATTATTAGTAATGGTTATTGGCCATGCATAGTTTTTTAAAAAATAAATTAATTGTTCATATCCTTTGTCTACTTCTCTATTAAGTTATCTTTTAAAAAAATGATTGATCGGGCTAACATTAGGAATATTAACCAACTGTTTACTATTGTTTCAGATATTGTGATTTAACCTATGTTTTCTAGAGCAGATGTAGGTACATTCTTCAGAAAGGGCATACGAATCTATGAATTCTCTGCATACTGAACAAATGTCTTCATTTTGCCATCAAATTTGAGTAATAGTTTGGATAGACCTTGACTTCTAGTCCCATTCCTTGTCTAATAGAATTCTGCGAGTTTTGTTCTATTTGTTACCTCTATTTTTGAGTAGGGCAATGCCATTACTTTTGGAGGGAATTAGTTAAATAATGATTTTTACTCCTACTCCTTCCTAGAAGCTCTCTTTATCCTTGAATTAGAAAAAAACCCCAAAATTAAATAACCAGCATGTATCCAGCCATATTTCTCAAAACCTCTGCCTAGTACTTGGGAGGCCCTTCCTTTTTTAAAATTCTAGTTTTTTTTGTCGTCGTTTTGCTTTGGGGAAATCTTTTTTATTCCTTTGAATATGTTTCTCTTTCATCATTTCTTTTCTTCTTCTGGAGTATCTCATAAATGTCTTTTATGAATTTTCCTGGATCCAGTCTTGTTTATTTTCTGGGTTCTTTTCATCATGGAATTATTTCGTAATTTGTACTTCTTAATCACAAACTCGAGTTTTAACTATTTCCATTCTGCTACTTAGTCCTTGTAATGAGTAGTTGCCCCACTAACCCAATTTTAGGAAATCATATGTTTTTAATTTCCAAGAATATTTCCTTTACTTTTACTGCCTTTGTTTTATAGCAACTTTTTCTTTCTTCAGAATGTAGTATCTTTCTAAATCTAAGAAATTGCTCCTCACAGGTAATTTATTCTGCTTAATGCCCCTTTTTAAGCTCTCAGTTTTTCTGCAATGTTCAATGACTTTTGGCAGCCTATTTTTATTTGTAATTGACAAACTGATCAGTCATCTGTTCCATTTACCTTAGTAAACATCCCTATTAAGGGAGAAAACATGCTTAGGTGTTGTGTTACTTGGCTCCATCACAGCTAAGGTGAATCTACAGTAAGTTGTCTGCCTGTTAAAGATACTTGGGCAGGTAATGAATGAAGAATAGTTTGTTGTGCCTTAAAATGGCCTATGCGGAAGGTTATATTGAGTGTTACATCTGTAAAATAATCCAGACTGTAGAAAGCCTTGAAAGCCGTGCTAAAGAATCTGGGCTTCTAGATACAATGAGGAGTCTTAAAGAGTTTTCTTGAAAAGAATAATAATATGATCTCACCTATACTATAGCTATCTAGCTATGTTATTTGTTATCTAACTTTGTTGGCAACACAAAGGATGCATGAGAGAGATGAGGGTTAGGAGCAATACAATATTTATAACCAAAGTGGAAAAGCATGAGCACATAAAGGATACTGGTAGGTTACACAGCTGAAAAGCACAGTAGAATTCTAAAGTCTTCTAGGTTATATCCAGTTAATTTCCCATTAAAGAGTAAAGAATGTTGCTAATTGGTATCAAGAAATTATGCTCTCAAAACTGTTTCATAACTACATAAAAATTACTGACTTTTAAGAAATGGTAATAGAGCCATGTGATAAATGTTGTAGGCAAAAAGGCTGCAGCCCAGCATGATAGAAGTAACACGTGAGAAGGGTTGAAGGTTTGGAGGGTGAGGGAAGAAGAAAGAAGATACACCATTAGCTAGCACCTATGTGAGTGTTCTCAGTGAAGCATGGCTCTGAAGACAAAAAAGCAGGCTAATTTCCCATTTAATAGTTGTTTAAAGTGCTAGTGAGATACTAAGAGCATAGAGAGGCAGTTTGAGGAAAGTAGGATTATGGGAAGTGGAAACAATAAGAGAAGTTCTAGAGCAGGGTTGGCAAGCTTTTTCTTTTCTTTTTTTTTTTTTTTCTTTTTGGTATGTGGGCAGCTCCCTGGCTGGGAATCGAACCCAGGCCGCAGCGCTGACAGCGCCAATGCCAAAGCCCCAAGCCACTACACCACCAGGGAACTCCCAAGCTTTTTCTTAAAGTGCAATATAGTAAATATTTAAGGCTTACAGTTATAAAGTCTTTGTTCTCTTGAACTCTGCTGTTATAGTGGACAAGTAAACATAGAAAATAAATAATGAATGGAATAAAACTTTATTTACAAAACAGGTGGCTAGGTTGTAGTTTTTAATGCCCTATCCTGAAGTAGTACTTCTCAAAACTTTAATGTGTGTATAAATCACCAGAGTATCTGGTTAACATGCAGATGATGATTCAGTAGGTTTGGAGCATAGACAATAATCTGTATTTCTAAGAAGCTCCCAGATCTTATGTGCTATGCGACTGTACTTTGAATAGGTTCCAGAGGATAAAAAAAGAAGAAATATTTAATAAAAAACCTGTACTACAAGGTGGTCCTATAATCATTTGATCCTTAAGCATGATTTAAGTGAATTTTAATAGACATACGAGGGCTGTCTGGAAAGTACACAGCCATTCAACCTTGTATTAACAACAGCTGGATTTTTTTCTAGCACTTGTAAATATAGTATCTTTCCATGGAGAAAAAAATTTTTTTTAAAGAATTCATACAGATTAATATTTTACCATTAGTTCACAGAGCTGTTCTCTTCAGAAACCCAAACTAGTAATATTTGTAAACCTCCAACATAAACTATTATCCCATTTGCAATTTTTATATACTATATACTATATACTACCTTATTTCCCTGGTAGTTAAATCTCATTCTTGTAACTCTTGAATTGCCGCCAGATCGAAAGCAGGTTATTTGTTGAGAATGTCCCCATTCAAACATTCTGACACTTCCATCTTGAGCTCCTGTCAGATCTGCATTATAAGAGGGCAAAATCGCAAATTTATTTAAGGAATACTCAGAAAGATTATTTTTTTAATCCAATGTGAAAATCTTCATACAAGAAACACCTAAGAAACGAATCACTGTCAATTACATGAATTTACCTTTATATGAAATTTCACTTAATATTCTTAATTTTAAAAGCAGATAACTACATAATGTACTTTTATTTGACTGAGAATATATCCTCACATAAAACAAGAGAAGCAATTAAATCTGACCTCTATAAATTTGATTTTCTTTAAAATTATCTCAATGATTTAATAGCCTTTGATAAATAACTTTTATGATAATCACTTAACAAATGCTGGGGTTACTAAAAAGCCAGTTCTTATCAATCATACTATTAATGTTTAACTTTATACATTTTTCTCTGAAAAAAAATTGTAAGAAGTCTTGAATGACATGCTAAGGAAAAAATCATTTCTAATAGTTATTCTGATTGACCTGGTATTTCAAATATATATTATTTGTTTCATTGAGAAATACGAACAAGGTAAATAATTACCAATGCTTCACTTTACCATTAACTAATTGTGTGATACTAGAAAAGTTATTTAACTTCCCCGGTCTTGTTTCCTTCCAGTAATAGGAGAATAATGATATATAAGTCACTGCTCAGTTGTGAGAAGTAATTGGGATAATTAATAGAAATCATTCAGAAATATGCCTAACATATAGGACTCAATTTATCTTAATTATAATTATCAGTATCAATGAGATACAGAGGTAGCAAGAAATTTTATTAACACATATATAAAGATCTAGCACGTTGCTAAGTCGAGTATTAGTCAAGATTCCCTCATTCTTCACCAAGTACTTAAAAAATGGACTTCAATTGTTCTGAAATGTTTTAACACTGGGCTGAGGATGGGAGTGGGTAGAATTTCATGAGACTTGGGTATGTTAGTTCTTTTCCTTTGCCCCCAGTAGTCTTACTTAGCTTATTCAAAAAAATTGGACTAGCTGTGTTTAAAAATCATTCAAAGTTTTCTTATTTACCGTTTTATTGATTTAAAAAAAACCCCTAATTAGTAGTGACATAAAGTTAAATAATCTCTTAAAGGCTTTATAAACTAAGATTTTAATGAACAAAATAAAGGTTCCTATAACCAGGTTGCTTAAGCAATTAACCCCATTAGTAACTGAAGAGTGTTACATCAAAGCATCAGGGTTAACTGCAATTTTAAAAACCTTAAGTTCATTGCTACATTTTTTTTTTAAATAGGACTTTTCTTTTAAGACCTCCATTTCTATTTTAATCCATCTATTAGCTTAATGTCTAAAAATTTCCCTAGAGTAGAAGTCAAAAAGTAGTATTTTCTAGTGACTAAGATTTTTTTAAAAGATCTATTCCGAAGGAAGAAAGAAACAAGTTGAGGTATAGCTGAAATTCAGAGTAAAATTTTTCAAAATCCTGTCTCATAACATTTCCATCCCACAAAAAGTGCTTATTATTGAACTAAAAATATTACTATCTGTGGGACTTGTTCAGGACATGAAAAGATATACTGAAAAAAATAAATCCAGTGTTTAATTTAATCAGCTTTCAATTTTTTTTTTCCAAGTCTCTTATTTGCCAATCATGGTACTTCTCTGAAGAGAAAAAGTACTTACCCCAAGACAAGTGATCTGATGTTACCTAATAATTCTGAAAATATGTCCATTAAGTGCCTGTGAAGCTACAGATTTCTTTATTTAAATTTATGGGACTGAGGTAGAGAATATTCCCTATAAACTAGTCATCTGTCAGGGATACATGCTATGGGGCTGAGAAAAAAATGAAGTCCCTTTAATATTTAAGGAAATTTCCCAACTCTACTGCATAGAGTAAGGACAGATTTTTAAGCAAAGTCAAACGTTTCTTACTGTGAGAGTAATATTATTCAAGCTTTATAGAATACATTTTACTCCTTATCCTTTAGCTTCATGACTTGATTTTTAGTTCTCATTTCACATTAGATCTTTTGGTAGAATATATACTTCTGGTGCTGAATAATTTCAAAATAGTGAATACAGACTATTTTATTCCTCTAGTGTAAGTAAAAGAAATTACTCTCTTCATTTTAAATGTATGGTTCACTTGAACACTTGTTGGACACTGGTGTACAACTCTGATAATGGATGCCTACAGCACTTACGATAATTAAGTAGAAAAGAAAATCGGTTTTGCCAACCGTATTTTATAGGTTATTAAACTGGAGGGACATGAATACTTCTTAATTAACATACACTATTTTTGTTACTGTATGTTAGAACAACTTGATGAAGGGCACAACTTAAAAACTGTATCAAAAAACTTGGAATACTCACATGCCAATATGAATATTGATTCCAACCCACTAGTTAATTTTTAAAGTTGTCTCTATTATTTTTTCTCTGCTTCAATACTTCCAATAAATTTCCCATTAATTAAGTTCTTTGTTAAAGGAAGAAAACCTTTTGAGATTCCTAGAAAGATTAACTGAAAATAAATATATCCTGCCTTAGAAGGTAAGAACTTACTAATAACCATTTGCTATACTTACTATTAGTGTGTCTGATAAAAGACAAACCAACAAAACATCAACAAAATATAAACTGATTATGATGAGGCAATCAATGACCAAGATGTGGTTCTGGTTTATATAACAGAAGATGGAGGTGATCCTATTATTAAAGCAATAATTATCAACTACAATTTAACATTGTGTAAAGAGTCCAGAAGTATTCAAAAATAAAATGTGCTAACTTATAAATAGGTAGTAAAAAATGCTACACATTTACTATATTAAGTTATAGTTTGTCATATGTCTCTATTAATTCAGGGAAATGTCTTTTTCTATTTTTATCCAATTTTGAAATGAAGACCTTATTTGATAACAAACATTCGCTACAAAAGAAGATAAATCTTTTGATTTAAACTAAAAGCTTCCTTTAAATTCCTTAGAGTAATGGCTAATTATTATCAACTTACAGTAAGGAAGAGTGGGATGAGAAGTCATTCTTCTGACATTATTAATGGCTTTCTTAATCATCTGTTAACAAAGAAAAATTGTTCTTCTAGTTATAATAGTAATATTAAAAATTTTACTTGTGACAGGAAATTCAAATAACATTGATTTATTTTTATATGATTCCATAAATGTCACTATGAGTGGTAAAAATACTAAACATGGTAACAGAAATTAAGTTTTAATAGCTCAGATCTCTTACACTGAAGTGTACAAACATTTTCTGCTAACTGACTAGGCTCTAGGAACAAATTCATCTTGAGAATTTAGTCTTACCTCCTTTCTTGCCAATTCTTTTCTGATTCCATTAAATTTATTGGAATAATCCTGAATAGTATAAAGTTAAAAAGACAGGCAGAAGCATGTGAGAAAAAAGAGGTAAACAGAAAATTGTGTAAATTTTTAATTGATAAGTTGGAACTGTTTATTTGTAAATCATTCTTTAAATGATTTAAATAGCCTGTCAAATAAAAGTACAGTAAATATGGAAAATTAAAGGGACACTTCTAATGTATAGAACATCTATTTATACAGCACTATAACTACAGTTGCCTTAAGTTTATGTAGATTTTTTATTATTGTTCTTTGGATTTTAAGTTGTTCAGTTAGCCTAAAGTTGTGAGTAAAGTGGGAATGTGATAGGGAGGGAAAGGTTTATCCAGCAGAACTGGTGAGGGATAGAAAAACTGAAAGATACATATAGCTAGATATATAGATACTCTTACAGGAGAACTATCGGGAAAGCATCTAGCCATGCAATATGAAAAATGGAGGCATTTATGGCTGTATTTTTTTCCGGACAGCCTTCGTATATCTATATACATGTATTCGATTTTATATATAGCTATATCTATATATAGATAGATTCTAATACAACAAAAGTTGGTCATAACAAGTTTTCTTTTATGTTAGTATTCTTAATTCAATAAAATAAGATTAAGAAAATATTTTATCAATTCTCCACAAAAAGTGAAAAGCTGCTGAATGTCACTGTTGTTTAGTAAACTTCATGTTTAAATCTCATGTTTATTTTTTAAAAATCCATAAAGGTTCCTGTCCTTTCAACTTTTTTTTCTAACTAACTGATACTTTCTGAATAAAGTATCAAAGGAAAACAATGAGTAAAAAAAATAAAC
This sequence comes from Lyroderma lyra, assembly GCA_004026885.1. Lineage (NCBI taxonomy): Eukaryota > Metazoa > Chordata > Mammalia > Chiroptera > Megadermatidae > Lyroderma > Lyroderma lyra. The sequence continues at coordinate 162,972 of PVJL010000975.1, read as the reverse complement.
ACAGCTTTTAAAAAGTTTCTGAAAGCATATGTAAAACATTGTAAGGGAAAAAAGTCATCATTTTAGAAGATTCATATAAAAAAGAAGCTCCTCATTGTATCAGTGTCTTTTTTTGAGGATGGAGTGGGGCAATCCAAATACTTACGTTTAAAAATCAAAATTATCTCAACTAAAATTATGATTTAGATAAGAACAAAAATCAGCTCTAAGAGCAATGGCAATGGTAAATTCTGTACTATAATGCTTTGAGGTATAAATAAATATTTTCTGAGCACCTACTATATGTTAAAGACTATTGTAGTTAGAGATAATCAATGTATAAGGCAGGCATAAAGCAATCTCTCCAAGAGCTTACACTTCAGACAGCATAAAAAATGTATCTAACTAATGACTAGATAATTTCAAAACTGACAAAAGCTACAGAGATGATAAAATGGAGTAATATCATATAGGGGATAGAGTAGGGAGGAGCGGATACCTTCACCAGGGAAGCAAGGGAGATCTATGGGAATGTGAGTTGGGATTTGAATGGTGAAACAAGAAAGGAACATTTTAAGCAAGGCAAAAGTTCTGACATGGCAATGAGCTGATGTGTTCAAGGGATAGAAGGAAGACTGCCCTAACTATAGCAAAGAGAGTCAGGTGTGGAATGAAGAGAGATAAAGCTGAAGAGGCCAGCAGGAAATAAATTACACAGGACCTTGGATGCCACATTAAGGACTTGTTATTTTTTGTTTTTTAATTATATTGGGAAGTCTGTATGTTTTAAGCAGGGGAGTGACAATATGAATGATTCTTTAGAAAACAGCAACTCTGGTTGCTGTGTACAGACAGAAGGAGCAAGTGTGGAAGCAGAGATCAGCAAAGAAAGCTGTTACAGAAAGAACTACTGTATTCTCTAAAACTGGAGTTGGAAAAGACTGCCTATTCTTTTCATATATTTTATGTATTTCCTTTAAGTTCCCTTGTAAAAGATGAGAATATCAGTAAGTTTTATAAATCAATTTTAACATATTTGTCAACTGGGAAAAAATTAACTATTAATGACCAAGTTGTTCATTTGAATAATTACTAGATGGCTTTTCAAATTCTTCAATTTAATCTTAAAACACTCCTACCTGAAATCAATGAGCTAAGGGTAATGGAGAGCTCTAATACAAACTCTACCACAAATTTGGAACAGTGATCTGAGTTAAATCACTTGACCTTTGTGGATCTGAAGAATGATAATGAGGAAGAGTAATTACAACAGTTAAAACAGCTCAAAGATTAATAAGGTTAGATAAGCGATAAAGAAACTCCATTAAGTATAAAGTATTATCAGATATTATTAAAGATGATTAAACCTTTATTTAAATAATTATCCTTACTAATTAGTGGAAAACCAAAATATTTTTTTTTTCTTTTGGCCAAGGAAAGAATTCTCTAGGGTTTAGAAAACTGAAAAAAAACCCTACCACCTAGAAAGCCACTGAAAGAATTACTGATGGTAGGTTTCTTTATGTATCAATTCCTATACCCTAAGTATCAATAAAGGGATCTCATGGAGGTATAAATATAAACATGGATCACATCTAGGTAATGAGTGCTCAAGAAGACCTTCCATTACTTTAGATAAACTGTTTCAGTTCATCTGTATATAGTACTTTGTTTAAATTTAAAACAAATTATATTGTTTTCATTTGCTCAAAATGAAAAAAGTAGGATGACCGAAGATGACAGAGTAGGTAAACACTGTGCCTGCTTTGTTCTGTGAACACATAAAAATTACAACTAAATTATTGAACAACTAACCTGGAGAACTATCTAAAGTCTAGCTGAACAGTTTTATAACTAAGGATACAGAGAAGAAGAGATCACGTTGAGAATGGTAGGAGGGGCACAGCAGTGGAAGAAAGAAGGAAGAAGCCAAACCTCCAGTGGCAGTGGAGAGTCAGGAGGGATATCTCAGCTGCAGAGGTTTCCCCTGGAGAAGCAAAGGAGTCAGCCCCATACCAGGCTCCCCAGACTGGTGCACCGGTGCGGGGAAGAGGAGCCACACAACATCTGACTGTGAAAAACAGTGGGGACTCCGACTGTCCGGGTGGGATAGAAGGCTGTGGGAAATTCAGACGTCCTCTTAAAGTGCCTATCCAGACTCAGTCACTTGCGAGTACTCACGCTGGGCTCTGGCAAAGGGACGGTGACTCAGGGGGCATTTGAGGTCTACGAGGGGTCGGGGCAGCACAGAATGAGGAGTATGTGTTTGGGGTTAGGGCTAGAGGACAGCTGCCACTTTTCCTGTGTTGCACCTGCCTCCACACAGCCAAATCTGAACCTGACTGAGGTGTGGTGAGCTCTCGCTTGTGGCTGCCATCGTTCCTGTACTGTGCCCACCCTCACACAGGCAAATCTGAACCTTATTGGTCTGCTGAGTTCTGCTGGCTCCACTCTGCTGACTTACTAGGACCCCACCCCACCCCACCCCACTCCACCAATACCAGAGGTACTTTCTCCAGTGAGCATTCAGCCCCTCCTGCATTACAATCTTTCTTTAAAAACTATTTAAGTCGGCAGGCCCCAGCCAAGCTGCAACTAGCATTGGTGTGCTGAGACTTCTGCAGAGTACCTCCAAACACAGCACTGGTTCCACACCAGAATCTACAGGAGTACCTAGAGCAGGTGACGAGGGAGACAGTGCCAGGGCCCCACAGGGCCCCCACTACATAAGGCTATCCAGCAATACTGGGAGGCATAGCAGATCTACCTAATAAATAGATAGAAACACAGACTGACATCCAAAATCAAGAAACAAAGAAATTTATCTCAAATAAATGAACAGCAGAAAATTCCAGAAGAACTAAATGAGATGGAGGCAAAGCAAACCATCAGGTACAGAGCTCAAAATGATGCTTATAAGGATGTTCAAGGAACTTAGTGAGAACTTCAACAGAGAGACAGCAAGCATGAAGGATATAGATACCATAAAAAAGAACCAGCCAGAAATGAAGAATATAGTAACTGAAATTCACAATGCAATAGAAGGAATCATTGAATCAGTGAATTAGAAGACAAGGTGGCAAAAAACATCCAATCTGAACAGCAAAAAAAAAAAGAATCCAAAAAAATAAGGGGCACTATAGGAGTATCAGAAGGAAAAGAGAGAAAGCAAGGAACTGAGAATGTATTTGAAGACATAATGACTGCAAACTTCCCTAACCTGGTGAAGGAAACAGACATACAAGCCCAGGAAGCACAGAGAGGTCCAAATAGATAAACCAAATAGGCCCACACCAAGACACATTATAATTAAAGTAAGAAAGTTTAAAGACAAAGAGAGAGTCCTACAAACAGCAAGAGAAAAGCAACTAATAACTTAAAAGAGAACTCCCATAAGACTGTCAGCTGACTTCTCAACAGAAACTTTGCAGGCCAGAAGGAAGTAACAGAAAATATTCAATATGATGAAAAGCAACAACCTACAACCAAGATCACTCTACCCAGCAAGGCTATCATTCAAAATCAAAGGACAAATAAAGAACTTCTCAGACAAGAAAAAGCTGAAGGAGTTCATCACCACCAAACCAGTATTACAAGGAATGTTGGAGGGACTACTTTAAGATGGAAAAAAAAAAAAAAAAAAAAAAAAAGGTAAATTTATGACTAATAAAATGGCAATAGCTACATATCAACAATTACCTTCAATTTAAATGGAATAAAAGCTCCAATCAAAATATAAGGTGATGGAAAGAGAAGTGACATTAGGTGGTGAACTTATTATACATCAAGTTGACAATGCACTGTAGAATTGTATGCCTGAAACCTATGTAATCCTTGCTAACAGATGTCACCCCAATAAGTCTAACAATAAAAATGAATTAAAAAAAAAAAAAAAAAGACATGGAAGGTATTGCACTGAGTGGAATGTCAGATAGAGAAAGACAGAGATGCTAGTTGACTTTTGCTTATAGGTGAAATCCAAAGAAGAAAGTAAAGAAGTAGAACAAGAACATATTCATAGATACAGAAAACATTTGGTTTGTTGCCAGATGTGAGGAAGGTTGGGGGAGGGGGTAAAACAAGGGAAATAAATCAAGAAGTACAAATTTATAGTCAGAAATCCGTCATAGAAATGTAAAGTGCAGCGTAGGGCAAACAGTCAATAACACTGATAACTACATATGGTGTCAGAGGGGAACCAGATGTATTGGAATGAGGATAAGTTATGCAAATGTCTCATCACTATGCTGTACCCCTGAAACCAATATAATATTGTATGTCGAATGTAATTGAAAAAAATTAAAAATTTTTTAAAAATAAAAAATAAAAAAAAAAGAAATGGCAAAAAAAGAGAAAATAATACTATATTTGTCTCAGCATTAAGAAAGTCATACTTAATATGGACACAGTTGTTAGTTGATATCCACTTAAAGGTAATAGCCAGATGAGGGGTTAGCAAACATTTTTGTAAAAGACCAAATAATAAGTATTTTGTGCTTTATGTGCATATGGTCTCTGTCTCAGATATTCAATTCTATCATTGTAGCATGAAAGCATTGATAGGTAATGTATAAACAAATGACTGTGGCTGTATTCCAATAAAACTTTATTTATAGATACCAAAGTTAGAATTTCATATAATTTTCATGTGTCATAAAATACCATTCCTCCTTTGATTTTTTTTTTTAACTACTGAGAAATGTAAACACCATTCTTAGCTTGCTATCTACACAAAAATAGGTGGTGGGCAGAATTTAACCCATAGACCATAGCTCGCTGAGCCCTGTTTTGGACCAGTAAGTTCCAAATAATTATTACTTAAAGTATAGCTCTTTGTATTTTAAATCATTTATTTAAAATAATTTTTTATCTTTTAAAAAATGAAAACATTATTGTTCATAATCAAAATTTACAACTTCTAACTAGGTGACCTACTAAAAAGTTAAGAACTTTTAGAAAAAATTGTTTAAATCATCCTTTACTAAGCTAGAAGAAAAATTGGCTATTTATACAAAAATATTTTAAACTGTACATACCACAGATGCTCCTCTGCCAGTCTGTGTACTACCAAGCCATGGCATGTTGATTGGAGTGCCAGGATTGCTATGTGTATATGGAGTTGTACCTTGAACAGCTGTTAAATCATCACGAGCATGTATAACCAGGAAATCTTCTGAACTACAACTGAATGTCAACCACAATGAAAGCAACCCATCAGTTCTTTATTTCTTCTATTATACCTGAAAGCTCTAACATATGCCTTTATGGTTTCCCTTTAAAATTACTTTTCTTCAGCTCAACTCCTAACTCATAGACAATATCTTCACATGTGACTAATTTCAGAACCTTCACTTCCTCTCTTTCTGTCCTCAATTCTCTTCTTTAGAGCTTCTGCCACCCCTATTCCCTTTTTACCCTTTAGCATTATCAGCTTCCATTTTGCTTACAATCTAGGAATATTTTTTAAAAAAATCTTTTGAAAGTTATAGTTCTCTGGTTATCATCATTCATATTGCAATGTTACTGAATAAAAACAAAGTATAAGAGTACCCTTTGGTTTCCATTTCTATATCATCATCTACCCAAGTATAGATCTGTGTAGCCAGAATTCCAGAAACATCCAGTTCTTGAACATCATGGCTTGAAGCAATTGCTATGCAGTTTCTATTTGCCTGAAAAATAAATCATATGGAAATTTTTAAGTAAAAAAATCACAACATGCATATGGGCTATTTTTGAAAATGGAAACTAGAAAACATCCTCAAAACTTATAACTTAAGGTACAAAATAATATAAATTTCTCACAAATATTTTAAATTAATTTTAATAATTAAATTTTGAGTGTAATAATCATCAGCTTGAGCTTGGAGATATGCTTATGTTCTAAGAATTCAAGAGCATCCAACAGAAAGCCAGCTATAATTGTAATGCATATATACTACTTTATTGCTTCTTCCAGCACTGTCTCTCCAGTTTACTAGAATGGTACAATCTCCCTAAGGCTTGCACAGTACAGAGATGGGGAGGGAGATGATCAAAGAGTAGGTATGCTTACTATATCATTAGAAGATTCGAGTTCCCTAAACTCAGTGTTCCTCTCCTGTAATGCACACCACTCATGTGCAGATACCTGGCCCTCACCCTGTTGCTTTGTGGGAATTACAGCTCAGTAACCAGTGCAAAAATGCTGATATTGTGGCTGCTGATTTTGTTATTAGTGATAAACAGTCCTTGTCTCTGGTCCAGGTGTCTTGTGTCTTTTAACAGTATCTATTAAACTACAAAACCCAACTTGTTAGCTGAAATGCAGGGGAGGACCTCAGACCCTTCACAGTTTTTTTTTTTGGTTGGTTCCCTGAGCAAGGATAGAAACACAGTTCTAGACACAGATAACTTACAATTAACAAATGGGAAAAGTTCAATCACATAAGCATTTTTAAATAATGCAATGCAAAGCAAAAGGTATTATTTCTCAGATAAAAATTTAACAAAACTGAAGAAATAAAAATTAAACAGGTACACTCAAACAGTAAATGGCAGACTTTGTATATGTGGATGAATGTTTATTACTAGTTACTTATAAACATTCCCTCCAAAACAACCCCCCCCCCAAAAAAAAACTAAAGAAACCAAAAAGCTAATTGTTTTATAGCACAGAATATTTAAAATCATATTTTCTTCAGGGGAAAGAAGGTACTTCTTAGGCATGGACAATAATTTTTGTATTTGTATTTACCATGTATATGTGTATACCATATTAGAACAAGAGAAATGCCTAGCTAAGGGGTCGATTCCTAACTTGCCTGTCTTATTAGAACGAGTAATTTTTCATGGGTATGTATGAGGGAAATGAGACAAAGGACACAGTGAAAGATGAGGAGAGAATGACAAAGGAACTATCTAGAAGAAATCAAAGAAAAGAGAGACATAGTATAAAAAAGATGAAGAACCAATTGGTGAAATGATTGTTGAATGGAAAAGGGCAGAAGTTACTAATTTGAAATTAGAATACAACAAATTTACTTTCCACAAAATTTATTTAGAATATACATCTAAGTAATATTTGAAAACTATTTTAAAATTAGGAATACATGAAAAATGATACACACACACAGAGTGCCAAAAAATGTATACACATTTTAAGAAAGGAAAAAACTGTATTAAAATTGCAATACTCAATATATACCAATAACAAAAGATGAATGAAAATCACATTTGACTAATACAATTAGAAGAGGTGCTCAAAGTGATGACCATCAGTAATTCTGTAATACATAGATAACATCACTTAAAATGTGTATACATTTTTTGGCACCCCAATATATATATATATTGGCTGCCCAGAAAAAATCCAGCCATAAATGCCTCTATCTTTCATAAATGACTCATATCGATATATGAGGGCTGTTTGGAAAGTCTCCAGCCATGTAATATGAAAAATGGAGTCATTTATGGCTGGATTTTTTTCCAGACAGCCCCCATATATATTCTTTAAGTTAATGGAAATAAAAGAAAACAAGAATATTTGGAAGTCACTATCAACTCTATAGTAAGGCAATCAGAAAAATTAGAAGGGAAAAGTAATTAAGACAAATTTCAACTTTGGATCACTGTACACAACGCTATCTCTTTTGTGAGTAGCTCACAGACACCTCTAAGGAGAATGTTGAGTGGAAGGCTAAGGAATGCAAAAAAAAAAAACCACTCTAGCTGGGCAGCTGTTACAGCTGTAAACCAAAGAGGGACAGTTTCTATGAACTCACATAAACTTAGATTTGATCTAATATTAAGAACGACATTCAACATATAATAGGGCTGTCCAGAGAATATGCAGCCATGTAATGTGAAAAAGAGGCATTTATGGCTGAATTTTTCCAGACAGCCCTAGTATTCATAAGGAAAATAGAAAACCTTTTCTTTGGATTAACCCTTAAAATGCATTATATAAATTCTAAAGGCTATCACATACTTGATATACATTTTTGTGTAATAGAAAAACATTATCTGCTATCAATTTAAAATAAAAATCCAATTATCAAACAATATAATAATTCTATAAAATAAAAATTTTATTTAGATTGCAATTTTAGGAGTGGGAAGTAGCTTTGGGAAAAAGAACTACTAAGGAGTTCCCTGGTGGTGTAGTGGCTTAAGGCTTCAGTGTTGGTGCTGTCAGCGCTGCGGCCTGGGTTTGATTCCCAGTCAGGGAGCTACCCACATACCAAAAAGAAAAAAAAAAGAAAAAAAAAAAAAGAAAAAAAGAACTACTGATACTGAATAAAATGACAGAAGAGGAAACATTCTCCAACTATGACCACTCACTACTGGAAGAAAAGAAAAATGTCTATGTACTTACTTTATTAACGGCAAAGGCAGTAATGATATCAGATTCCTTATGGATAATTCTTGCTTTACCTCCAGGATATCCCAAATCTGCTTCAATCTAAATGGAGGGAAAACAATACAAAAATATAGTGATTTTAGTAATAGAAAGAATAATATACACCAATCTGTCATTTAATACTTCCATAAATTATTTTAAGTAATTCCTTAGATATTTCAAATCCAAAGTTACTATTTAAATGCTCATTCTCCCTAAAAAAACACTTATTTAACAGGGGGAATTTACATTTTTTTGAACTTGCTTTTTCACATATAAGATAGCTGATACAGCATTAAACATCATGACTGCTTATGTACCCAAGCTGTAATGAATTAAAAGATCAAGGCATTTTAATTATAAAAGATTTTTAAAATCACATTTCTTAGTATTATAATCCTTTGATAATATTTTATAAATATTAAAAAGTCACATGGAAATATTTTAAGTTTTACAGACCATAGAGGGTCACTGTTGCATGTTCTTTTTTAAAACTACCTTATAAAAATATAAGACCATTCTTAGCTCACAGCCTATAGAAGAACAAGTCAAATACGGCCTACTGAATATAGTTCACTGTTTCTTGGTCTAAAATAACTTTTAATTTATAGAAGAAAAACTTGAAACCCTGAAAGGCACCATAATTTGCCCAAGTCAGTAATCATTTTAGTAGATGAATAAACCATAATTCAATGTACTTTAGATGAGGGAAAATATATTTGACCTTATGCTTACCCCAGAGAAGATGTATACAATACCTTTCAACTCAGAAGAGGGTACTATATAAAATTAATGTTTATTAAAATATTTACATAACCTCTGGGTAAAAAGAGGGGGAACTTGTTAAGAGTTGGAAATACTGCTTAATGCAGAATAATTTCACTTCAATTTATCCTCTCTAACCTTCAATCTTTAAAATGAATTACTATAAAATGTTTCACAACTTGTTATGAAGTCCAGAAGTTATTAATTTGAAATTAAAATACAACAAATTTACTTCCCACAAAGTTTAGATATAAAAATATCACCAATGCCCATTCATTGTTTGGCCACAGAACTAAGAAGGGTTAGCAATATTTTAAAAAATGGCAACTCAGAGGACCATTCAATTGCAAAGTTGAAAGAGAGATCAAACCAAACCATAAGATAAGTAAACCAAAACAGCCCTATGCAAAAACAAACAAACAAACAAACTCATAGTCAGTGGATATTAAATATATTCTGATTTAAAATGCAATTTGCAATTTGCTTACAAACATAAAGGAATTTCAGTGTTCGCTAAACAGTTTGATTTGGGAGCTAATTTCTTTTCTACGGAAAGTTAGCTCTGGCTACAAGAGGCTTATCATCCAAAAAGAATGTAAAGAATAAAACTCTTCAATTTTATGACAGGATCCCAACTCGGCCACCTGTTTGCTTGGTATCTAAAGTATACTAAGTGTACACTATTGGGTTTCGAAGAAATTAAAAATAGAGACAAATGGTATTTCCATGAAACAGAGAGATATGCTATTTGCTAGTAATAGGGTGGTTGGGGACATACCAGTTTTACCTGCTGAGCTTCTTCACACTTTACACTTATGGGGATGAAAGCTTTGTAGCCATGAAATTAAAACAATGCTTCTTCAATGTGGGCATACATTCCTGTCCTCTCATTCTCTAGATTTACTAAAACATTGTTTCTTAATAGTCTGTTCTCAAGATGACCTGCATGAAAATCAACTGGGTGTGTGTGTGTGTGTGTGTGTGTGTTGGGGCGGGGGCATGGATAGCAATGGTGTTTAACAGCTCAAGAGCACAGTTTTTATTTCAAGGTTAGAAAGCCACTGGAGGGTTTTGACAATTCTGGGTGTTGTGATGCAAAACATAATGCAAGTGAGAATAGCTGCCAGGAAACCACTTAAGAGGCTGCCACAGTCACTGAAATAAAAGGTTAATGGTGGATTTGATTAGGGAAGTAGGAATGGTGGTGTGATAAGTAGAATTAGGATGAATTTTGCTAATGGACTGAAATTGCACTGAGCATAAGATGATAAGCAGGTGAGTAAAGGTACCATTTATTGAGACAAAAGTGAAGGAAAGAGTGGGTTTGAGTTGGGATGAGGGAAAGACAAAAAATTCTGTGTTTTGACATTCAGAGGGAGATAACTATTAGGTTATATATGCAAATCTACAGTTCAGGAAATAAATGGGACTACTGAGATTTAAAAATGATCAGACTATGGATGATATTTAAGCCACAACAAAGCCCACAGAAAAAGTAAAAATAGGAAAGAGAGGTTAGAAAATTAAGTACTAGGGCTTAGTTTCATTTCCAGGATAGAAAAAAAAGAAGGCCAAGTCAGGAGTGAAAAATAGCTTTGTGGAAGAAAAATAATGATAATGAATAAACTGACAGAACAGGAGACATTCTCCAATTCTGAGTACTTAATCAAAGATGATTCTATGGACATCAAATGAAGCAAGATTTCCAAAAACTCATGGCTGGGGTCAATGGAATCAAAGGATACTGAGAAGTTGAAGTAGAAAAAGAGAAAGAATTGTCTACTGAATTTAGCATACCGGAAGTCAATAGTGACTTTGACAAGGACAATCTCACTAGAGTAGGCTGGAGCTAATTACCTAACTAGATCAGAGAGACATCTGACACATGGTGACAAGGGAGAGAAGTCCACTGAGAAAGATTTACAGAGGCATTTAACTCAAGTGATAATGTTTTATTTCTTAACTTACAAGTTTTGTATGCCTTTTAGTTAATTAACTCTATAAATTTAGTAGAAAGGGGATGAGAGAAATGGGGCAGTAATACAGATTCAAAGATAGGTTTTTCGGTTTTCATTCAAAAGTAAGACAATAAAATACCAGCGATGCCAAAAAAATGTATACAAATATTAAGAGATGTTATCTATGTATTACTTTTCAAACTTGAAGTACAGTAGCAATGGATAGTATGATGTTCACTCAAAAGACGGCATTATCAAATGAACGCTAGTATCACCATGCGACAGGCAGGACAGTCACAGAAAATGGCAGAAGCATGGTTGTCATTCAAGGAGCACAAGACCATTTTGAAGTGGTATTTGAAATTTGAGAACCTTGCTTGAGTTTCCCCTATGTTCCCGTGACTTAACAACCCTGACTTCTACCTATGGGGGACCCTAAAGGACGTGGTGTACCATAGAAAACTAGCTACGTTGGTAGTACTTTGGGAAGAAACTGAAATGGCATGTGCAGCAATACCAATGGACACTTTGGTCAGCATTGCTCAAGCATAGTTCACCATAATTAGAAGTGACTGGTTGCTGATGGTAATGACTTTGAGCACCCCTTGTAATTGCAAAAGTCAAATATAACATGTATTCATCTTTTGTTATTGGCATATTGGAGTATTACAATTTTAATACAGTTTTATCATTTTTTAAAATGTGTATATATATTTTTTGGTGCCCTCTGTATATTTGCTTATGGTGAAGTGAATAACCTAAGAGAGGTAAACATTTATTAGGGAAAGGGGATAACTATTGTAACAAGGTCCTTGGGTAGAAAAGAGCAGATAAAATCAGTGCATGTGTGAAAGATTTGGTCCTGGATAAAGGAGTGACAGTTTATTTTAAGACAGAGAAGAATGAAATATCTGAATATAGAAGAGAGGTTAGACTTGGTGGTGGAAAAATTAGGCTAAACTGGTGCTGACTGCATTTATTTTGACAGCAAAACAAGGTGAGCTGTGGGAAGTAGTAAAGAAATATTGGTATTCTGAGGAAAGATAAAACAAAGTGGGGAGAGTGGGAAAGAGAATGAAAAAACATTATGATTGTGAGGCAGTTTAATTTGGGATTTGTGGTTATAAATTTTAAGTAAGGTAGGCCCCTATTTTGTGCTTTTTCTTAATCCATGTTCAGCTATTTGGGTGCAGACACAGAGTAGACAGAGAGCTGGGTTTAAACAGGTTTGAAAATTTTCAAGGCAGGTAGAGTGTAGAGACAACAAGATAAAAAAGCTGAGGATGACTGCAAGCGATTAGGGATTAATCATAATGATGGATCATGAAATCTGAGCTGGAAAAGGAAGTAGGAACACAAATGGTCAGGTAAAAATAGATACAGAACTTTCCTATGCTTCAAACACGATTTAATTGGTAAAGGCCATACAACATAAAATCATAATTCAAAAAACCCCACTGTGGTCGTAAAGGTTTTTAATGTAAAGTTTCAAGTCACGCTTTATAAAATTTGGCTGAGCTAGATATATGAGAAAAAAAAGAATTCAAATATTAGTGCTAAAGCAGATTTTTAAGAGATTATGAAGATCAAAAAACTAAACACAGAATTACAGTATGATCTAGCAATTCTAATCTCTGAGTATATACCCCAGAGAAATAAAAGCAGAGACTTGAACAAATATTTGTATGCCAGTGCTCACAGCAGCATTATTCACAACAGCTAAAAGTTGAAAATAAACCTAATGTCCATCAACAAATGAATGGATAAACAAAATGTGTTATATATATACAATGGAACATTATTCAACCTTAAAAAAGAAGGAAATTCTGATACATGCAACAGCATGGAAGAACCCTAAAGACAATATGCTAAGTGAAATAAGCCAGTCACAACAGGACAAATATTGAATGATTCCACTTAAATGGGTACCTAGCGCAGTAAAATTCATGGAGACAGAACGGTGAAGGGTAATTGGCTGAGGTGTGGGGAATCGAGAGTGAGAGACTGTTTAATGGGTACAGAGTTTCCTTCAGTTTGAGGAGATAAAGTTCTGCAGGTAGACTGTACAACAATGTGAATGTACTTTATGTCACTGAACCATATATTTAAAATGTTTAAAGTGGTAAATTTTATATGTATATTTTACCACACAAAGAAAGAAATTTTATTTAGAAACTGATCGGAATAGTGTTTGGGTTCTATAGAGTTTCCTGTAGAAACTGGAGAAAAGGGGAACAGTTCTAACAGACTAACTCCAGGACTCTAGTTCTAACTCAATCAGAGCATCAGGGTGTCTAAAAGCCATCAACTTTAATTTTACATGTTAGTGAATAAGGTTTCAAGGGTGGAAGGAGCTCAAGGTCTTACAACAAATCTATTGAAAAAATGAACTGAGATTCTAGGTCTCAGTGATTTTCAGTTACTACCTACCACCTTCTATAATGTAAAGCTGTGTACTTGGAGTACTTCAACACTACTCTAGTGATATAGTAAAACATGCATGAAGTAAAATGAGATCTAAAGAATATCAAAAGCATACTGGAAGGAAACGAGAAGTAGTAATCAAGTGAATATAAAATGACACTAATATCCAAACTATTAGAAGATATAAATAGTAAGGAGAAATCATTTTGTTTTCAAACTTGTAGCAGAGGAATGAGCAGTGACATTACCATAGATTCTACTGTGCATTAAAAGGATAAGAAGATATTAAACTTTACACTGATAAATTTGACAAATGGTATAAAGCAGACAAATTTCTTCAAAGACACGAACTATCAAAGCTCACATAAAAAGAATTAGATAATCTGAATTGCCCAACATATGTTAAACTACATTGGAATCAAAAACTCCAGGCCCAGATGGTTTCTCTGGTGAATTCTATCAAGCACTTAAGTAACAAATATTATTCATTCTACACAAATTATTTCAAAAAAATTAAAGAGTAGAGATTATTTCCCAATTCATTCTATAAGGCCAGCATTAATTTAAAAGAAAAAAAGTCTAAAACCTCCATAAAAATAAAAAGTATAAGAAATCTACAAATTGATATCCCTCATGAACACAGATGTAAAAATTCTTAACAAATCAAATATAACGATATTTAAAAAAGTTAACACATCATGACTAAATGGGGCTTACCTTGGGAATACAAGGTTTAATATCACACAAATCCAACAACCTATTTAGCCATGTTAAAAAAAATCATATGATAATCTCAATGAAGTCATGCAATGCATAACAATGTTCAGTGAAGGACAAACTGCATAAGATGGACATGTGGATAAAATCCAGCCATAATGTTTCTATTTTCTTATTACCTGGCTGGATACTTTCTGGACAGCCCTCATGTATGATTAAAATGGAGCTGAAACATTACTACTGCCTAGTAGCCCTTGTAACACTGTAATGCAAAGCTGTAGGGGAACAGAATTTGTCACCCCAAAATGTCTCTTTGGCATAAAAATTATTTTAGACTGGTTAATTTTAAGAAACAGTAGACATGGAAGAAGCTCTGAAAACCAAGTAGAAGTTAATTACCCTTTGCAAAATGCATTTATATTTGTAAGCGAAATCTCCATTTATAAAGATTCTCCCTAGCTGTACCAGGAATAGGGGGATGACTTTGTTTCTAGAAATTCTCATAAATGCAGAAGACAAAGAGTTAAATCTGCATTAACAACCTTGCCCTTGTTTACTGTGCTTTTCCTGGTAACTTCCCCCTTGAGTGCCCTCACCTCCAACATCTTTTATTTTCAGCGGAATATGATATTTAAAATGGTGCCTTTTGATGTAGTGTAATGACTATAGTAGTACAACATTCTGATTAACATTTATAAAGTGTGGAAAGAAAGATCTTTGGATAAGAATTCATGATAATGAACAGACTGTAGTAATTACTGATTACCCAGGCAAAGAACACTGTTAACTGATTAAAAGTTTGAATTACATTCTCTCAAAACTCCCAAAGGCCATTAGAAATTGCCAACGTATGAACTGCATTGTATTTATTTTGTCAAGGTTTTGGTAATAATATACACGTGAAAGCAAACCAGCCTTTTTTTAACTGCATAGAATTATTTCTATTTACCAAAAAGACTCATTTGGGAAAGAATAAGAGGTGGGAATTCACAGCCTTTAAAAAAAAAAAATCTTTTGAGAAATTCTTTCCCTAAAAATTGCTCTATTGAGATGGTCTTAAAATCAGAATGTGAAACATGTGAATTATATATTAGCCTAATAAAAGTTGTTATTTGAATGTGTCATCAAACAGCATTTGGGAGTTATTTCATGATTACACAAATTCTCATACTTTGTGTTCTTATTCTCAAGTACTATGAGTATTTACTACGAACAAGGCAATGTGCTATATGCTATTTTTACCAGTAAAATATATAATAATTTTTGATACATTTTAAGGAATTAGTATCATAGGAAAGAATTTTAACCTCAAAAGTGATACTTGCAAAAACAAAACAAAACTACTGTATTTCTGTAATGGCTGCTGTAATTACATTTTATTAAGAATTTGTAATTACTCAGAAAGTCGGTATCCAAAACAGGATACATTCAACTCCCTTTAAAATTGCATTCTCTGATTAATAAAACAGAAACAATGTTATGATTGCAGTATTTAACTTGTTAAAAGAAGAATAAATTGAGAGAATAGTAATTTAATTGCACTGGAAACAAAATCCAGTTCAAAACTAAAATGGAAACACTCTGTTTTTTCTTGTTAAAGAATGCAATTTCTAATTTCAGTTGAATGATACTTTGTACCTTATTGATGTTTGCTTCCTCCATCATAGAATTTTTTGTGGTTTCACAGTTGTCCTCTAATGACTTCATTAAGAAAAAATAACCACATGACAAAGAGTAAAGACAAGATGTAACATGCAAAATATTGCCGATTTTTAAAAACTATATTTTTAACCAAATTTACTAAAAAACAACACTGGATTGTGTTATTTTTTTAGTTTCATGTATCTTAAAAGAAGCATGTGTGGGGGTGCATGGTTAGGGGTAAGGGGTTCAATTCCTCAAAACTCATTCAACATTATAAATTTTATTTTATCTTCTAAGAAATGTTACCTCATTTTGAAGTGCTGACATTAAAGCAAGATTGAGCTCGAAGTACTTTATACTACAAAATTCAGAGCTACTGTTGCCAGAGTATTGTCAACTGGAAATTAGGGTTTTTCTTTTCTTTCTTTCTCTCTCTCTCTCTCTCTCTTTTTTTTTTTTTTTTTTTTTTTTTTTTTTTTTTTTTTTTTTTTTTTTTTTTTTTTTTTTTTTTTTTTTTTTTTTTTTTTTTTTTTTTTGGTTGGTTCCCTGGCCAGGAAGTGAACCCAGGCCACAGTGGTGAAGAGTGCTGAAACCTAGCCACTAGACCACCAGGGAACCCCTTGTCAAGTGAAAATTAAAATCAAATTGTTCTCTTGCACTTACATGGTGTAATGTTTTGTCTCACTACTCGTAAAAAACCTCCTCATTAAAAAATTTTGATTTAAGGTTTCTAATTCTCTCTTCGTATTGTTTTAGTCAGAAATAGTCAATAAACTGCTTTGAGGCATACATGCTTCTTAAAAGAGGATATTAGCACTAGTTAAAGAAAGATCTGGTTTCAAGAGCTTTAGTTTTTCTCAGAAAGCAAAAGAAAACAGAAAAAGGAATTTGGGACAAAGATGATAGCTGCCAAGCATTTTTTTGTGTAGTTGAGAATCATTCAGATATAGTCTATTTGCAGCTATCCGTACTTAATTTTCAAGTAAATACAAATAGAGAAGACTTTCTATTTTTAAAATGTATATACTATTAAATTACATTATAGAGAAAAGAAAGATTGAGGATACACCAGGATTTCAAGATCAGGTGAAGAAAATTTCATTTTCAAACGCAAAAAGGAATAAAGAAAGCAGAACTCTCTAAACAGTCTCTATCACCTCCCATCCAAAATACAGGGTCTTTCCTATATCTATTTCCTAAACATATGAAAAGTCAAAGTGACTTGGACTCAACTATTTAAGTATAATCATCATTTTATTGAAAAAATGGATGGAAGGTAATTTTGTTAATACCAAAGAAAAGCTAGTCAACTTTCCTGTAAAGATTAAATAATTTTCTACCAACTCTATAAAAGTTAATATTGTACTTTGTTCAAACTCATCTATGTTTTACTATAAAAACTTTTCCTTTTCATAGTCCCTCTATCCCTTTAAGAGTATCATTATCAAGAATAAAACAACAAAGCAGTAACAATAAATTTCTAATAACTACCCTTAATCATGCAAGTTTTAAGTAAGTTAAATGTATTGGTTAAAACACTACAAAGTAAAAGGTATTATACTCATTTTGCAGATAAAAAAACTAAAATTCAGAGAAAATATTTAGCTTACTGATAGTAATAAAGCTTTTAGTGTAGCATTCATCTTCCTGCTTTAGATTAAAACATTTTTAATATAAAAATAACTAAATTCATCTTAATATCGCATAAAACTCTTATAACAACTAAGAATCAAGTTAACTAGAATTTAAAAGGTATAGTTGTACTTATTTATCTGCTTGCTATGCTTCCATACTCATTTTGGCTTGGCTACGTTACTCTATTCCCTTAATGATTCTACTCTCTAATTGAACTGAACAATGTGTGGTACAACAGTTTTTTGTTTTGGTTTGAAAACTTATTTCATTTCCCAAATAAACTAAATGTATCAGAGGTAGAGAAATATCTTTACAACTATATAATCAAATATGATGATATTTTTTAAAAATAATTTTGTATTTGAAATTATTATGCAAAATTTGCATATTTATATAACAAGGTATATCATAAAACCAAAGAAGTAACAAGTATAGTCAACATGCTTTTTATACAGAAAAATACAGCAGTGCTTTGTAAGCTACTATCAGAATGCTTTAACTTGAAATAAATTATTTTAGTCAAAGATATATTTAAAATAAGAAACATTACCTCACCAGTAAACATAGGCTAATTAGTATGACTCCTCTCTCGCAAAGTAATTTAAAATTTTATTCATCCAAAATTTTTCTTTAACTGTTTTAACGATAATTCAAATACTAATATTTAAGATGTATCTTACATAAGGTTATACAGAAATACATTCATTTGTATCGTATTTATTGTTTGTCTAGATTTCAATGCTATACTGAGATACACATGTCAAAAGTCTTCTAAGTTAGTAAGAACACTACATATTTTTTTCCTGACTTGGCTAATTCAAATATATTTACATAAAATAGTCAAATACTAAGTAACAGTGCATGGGGTTATTTATTGTAACTTAATGCTTAAAGTGAGGGACAATGTTTATACGTAATCTTCCTTTTTTTCAATGAGGTTAAGATGCTATCTTGCTTTCTACTAACTTGTGTATTATGAAGCCATTCTATTTCCTTATTTCTCCAACTGAAATGTCTTCCTTTTTTCCTCCCACTTCAAATACTGTACAAAGCTTTCTTTCAGACTAATTCAGTGCTTCTCAGACTGATCCACAGACCAATTGCCAGTACTGAACTCGTTACTGTTCCATGAGGAGATAAGGAATTCACTACATCACTAAGTCCAACTTTTAGTTTACCTGATATTTTTTAATAGCAAATTGACTCAAAGAAGGAAACAAGTGTTAATTTACATTCAGGTGCAAGTTTCCCCTCTCATCAAACAAACATTTTAGTAGCACTGGACTGAGAAAAATAATTATTATAATAATCATGTTGAGGTATAATTAACAAGTTATAGTATTATTATAAATTAGAGTTTGCAAAATTTCATTAAGAATAATCAATAAAAAATGTTTATTTTAAAAATGTTTTTAGTATATTAAACTTCTAAGATACACTTCTTTTAACTGTCACATGAAAATCATGAGAATTTTCTACTTCAGCTCTTAAATTGGTGATCATGGCAACTCAAAACATAGGAAATAAGATATAGAATCTTAACTCAAACAATATCTTTATGGGAAAAAAATGTCCCATATATATCTGAATTGGTTACTTAAAATTCAATCAATTTAGGAAAATACTGACGCTCTCTTTCCTTTTCAATTACTTCTGTACACATTAAATGTATAGTATATGTCTATGATATAAAATGGGGTTTTAAAAAATGTTTAAAATGTAACTTATTCTTTATGGTTACAAAATACAGAAGACTTCAATAATAAAACAGTAAACAGATTTTAACTTATACATACCTCATTTAGACACCTTTTCTTTGTGAATATATTTCTGATAAAGGTTTCCTGAATTTCTTCCTGCTTCACCAAGTACTGCCAAAGTCTCTTTACAGACAGTGCCAGATGATGCTTGGATCTATATAGAGACAGTATATTTAATTATACACTTCAGAGATTTCTGATTAACTTGACCACATTTCATTAGTGATGTATAAATGTTCATAATAATAAACTAACTAGGATCAGACCAAATCATCTAGGATAGCAATCAGCAAACTTTTTCTTAAGGGACTGGATAGTAAATATTTTAGACTTTGTGGGCCATATGGTCTCTCATACAACTACTCAACTCTGCCACTGAAATGAAAAAGCAGCCACAGGTAATATTAAAATAAAAAGGTATGGCTCCGATCCAATAAAACTTTATTTACAATGTAAGAGGAGAGGTGAATTTGGTCCATGGGCTGCAGTTTGCTGACCTTTGACCTAAGAACATAACAATTACGCTTCCTAGAAGAGATCTAGAAGCACAGCTACTCAAAAGTGTTGTCTGTGAACACATACCAGTCCATGGACTCTGCTACTGATGTGCAATGAGGTAAGAGGCTGTGGAAAAATGTAAATGAACTATGTCATTAAGTCACTAAGTACACTGTTTAGTTAACATTTTTTGTAGAAAGACTTTCTTGATGAAGCAAGTATTGCATTGATTTACCTTTTGGTGCAAACACTCTAAATTCCTCATGGACAGCAAAAGTTTATTAACTGGCTATTTTGAATAATACTGCTCCCAAAGTGGGTGCCAGTCAATTATGGCCCATAGGTCAAATCCAGCTTGCTTTCATTTTCAAAAATCAAGTTTATTGGATCACAGACATGCCCATTACTTATTGTCTATGGGTGCTTTTACTCCACAACGGCAGGGTTGAATGGCTGCCACAAAGACTGTAAAGGCTCCCAAAGCCCAAAATATTTCCTTATCTGAACCTCTGTAGGAAGTGTTTGCTAACCTCTAGACTATAATATGCATCACGCTAAGACACAGATGTTAGCCTAAAATAGCAAATTAAACATAAAAGGACTTAATAAATATTATTTCTTTAAATAACTACCGTTAAACAATTTAGTAAGATTCATACTTCAAAATGGTATCCAGGAAAACCTACTTGAAAGGAGTGTTTGTAGGTTCCAGCAAAGCTTTGTGGCGGAGAATTGCAGGACCTGCAGACAGACTCTCTTCAGAGGGATGAATTGAGATATAGTTTTGAGGTGGCCCACCATGGATTTCAAGTCGTCGGAGAAGAACTTGTTCCCAACACTGAAGAGTTTTTAGAACTGCATGACAGAGTGGTGAACAAACTGGAAGCTCTATAAAGAGAAAATAAAATTGACTTAAATTTATCTTCTATAGTAAAATGTTACATTCAATTGTAAGTATGACTGAGATAAGATAGTAACATATTTTGGCAGAGGAGATATGAAAGAGAACTGGGCAAAGAAATCCAGAGGATTAATAAAAGGATGTCATAAATTGGTGTAACATTTCAACATAAGTAGGTGGCCTAGGACAACATAAAAAAAGGGCAATTTAAATCAAAACTATATCATAGCTCTATTACTGGTACCTGGAATAATATTTATGACATTATTTAAGTGACTGTTACATCAATTACTGCATTTGACTTGAATTTTACATTAAAAAATGTACCTGAATGTTATGAAAATATATTTGGGAGGAAAATTAATTGCTTTAAATCTTTGTATCAGCCCAATTTCTATTATATAACTAAGATTTACTTAGAATATTAAATAATACACAAAAGTAAAAAAAAAAAGTCAAATAATACTATAAAACTCAGCACTTTCAGTTCTACACTTCCATACTCCTGAGTCCTGATCTCACTTTCAATTTTTAGCTAGTCCTGCCATTTATATTTGTTTAGATTTTTGTAGGTAAAAATCAAAGACAAATTCTTAAATTTTTCAATTTTAGAAATAATCTTCTAAAATACTATTATTAAATATGAGAATAAACTTCTCTCTCCATCATTCCAATATAATCACATAATAATTTACTGTTAAGATTGATACTTTTAGTTTTTACCTTGTTTTATATGAGACTCAAAAAAATCTTGAATTTATTTATAAAAAATAGTATATTTATTCTTACATGTTTAAACTTTAGTCACCTTCGAAGTACTTTCCATTTGATGCAACAGAGCTATAGAGATGCTTTTTCCACTAGTCAAAACAGTTTTTGAACTCATGGATTTTGAATCCTTTCAGTTTTTCTACCATTTTTTTTGTTTCACCTATTTCACATCTGCAACACATTTTCCTTGGAGGGCTTTTTTCATCCAGGGAAACAAAAAACAAAGGATCTGGTGAACAGGGAGGGTGGGGCATGGGGACGGAGGTCATGCCATTTTTTGATCAAAAACTGCTGGACACTCAGCACGGTGTGGGCAGGTGAACTGTCATGTTGCACGTTGTTCTTATAAATCACCCACCATGAAATGGGCAAACGTGTTCAGAGTGTCCAAAAAACAATTCAGTGAAGTCAAGTGTAGCTTCTCACAACACCAGCTGTTACAGTTACACAGATGGGTTGCTAGAATACTCAACTAGTAGGAGAAGCCTGTACTACATAAGGCCTACCCTCCAGAAGATAATTCCAGTTTTTTTTGGGTCCCCCTTTATATATGTAAATACATATCACAGTTGAACCACCTGGTATAATACCATGCCTCTTTCTTTCCTGTATAACCTTTATTTCCCTTGGAGTTAACCATTGTTAGGTTTTTGCATTTGCTTAGTTTATTATGTGTCAACTACTATTGTATCTCCCAACACCTTGGCTACAGATATAAATATAAATACAATCTCAATACAATCAATCACATCAGGTTCAAATTCCCTGCTTTCTTGAATGTTGCCCTTCGAAGAGCACCTACCAATATGATGGACATATTTACAGATTGATTGGTTTGGTTAAAAGAAACCTATCTTCTACAACAGGAAGTTTTTCTACTATTTGAAAAAATACAAAATTGTAAATCAAAAGCAATGGAAATATTAATTCATGTTAAGATATTTATTACCTGCAAGATCATGGCCTGCAAAAGGATAGAAAGTCTTCAAATTGTTGAGCACCAACTGTACCATTGCCAAGCGCATCAATGACCAACTAAAAATAAAGGAATAATTCATCTGTTAAAAATTTACTTAGGGTTTTAGAAGATTATACCACTCTTTGACCTAACAATTCCACTACTAGTAATCTACCCTGAAGATATACCTCCAGAAAAACAAACCAACAAAAATATATATACAATCGCTTCTACACGAAAAGATAATGCAGCACTGGAAATGAGGGTGAGTGTTCTGAACATGTGTAATTTTTATAATATGTGGACGCTATTTTTTACAGTAATCACTGACAGTTTAGAGTACTAGTAAGTACTGAAAAGACATTAGATTTTTCTAGGCTAAAGTAACGGGGTTTGTTTATCTCAGAGAGAAAAGCGAAGAAATAATCTGATAGCAACATTTGTGAAGATTGATCAAAAGTTTAAGTAATCTGTAATCCATTTATGAAAAATAAAAAATTAACTGAAGTTACTGTTAAGGAAAAAAATGTAATAATTTCAACTAAGGAAATATGAGTTATAATGTGTTAAAAGTCCCTAACTACTAATTTCATAAGTATTATTTTCAAAAATATTATATGTATGTCATGATAAATTTTTAAAAATAAGCTTAAAATTAAGTATTCCATACCTGTATGAATTTGAATTGGAATGCTCTTGGAGATGGAAATCGGAAGCTAAAACATCATCGTCATCGTCATCACTTTCCAGGCTCTCTTCTGAGTCATACTCTCCTCTACTTAGGGAAGCGGGTAGAAAAGGCTAAAAAAAAGGTTATAGAATTTATGATCAAACTATTTGATTTAATGCATTTAATTATATATAGTCTAGTATTAGTAATTTATCCCATTTTGGATACTTCACTATATGAAGTAAAGGAACAAGCAACTTGGCTGCTTCTTTTTGACATTGCGTGCCTTTGGCATCACTTTACACAATTCCCTTATGTATTTATTTATTTAATCTATTCAACAATATATTTATCAAGTATCTACTACATTAAAAAGCATACTTGATATAAAAATTTTAAAAACATATAGTCATTGTCTTCATAGAGCTTCCATTTTAGTGAACACTAGGCAAATAGTAGAAAGCTAAGTAGAAATTGCATTTAGTTGTGTTATAAAGAAACAAAGACAGTTGGGATCGAGAACATTAACAAAAACCGAGATAAGCTGATCATTAAAGGCCTCTTTGAAAAGTGGCATTTAAGTGAGACATAAAGGACAAGAAGAAATAGGACATATAACAAAAGGAAAGAAAAGCATTTTAGGCAGTGGAATAGTATGTAGAAATGCTTTAATATGGGAAAGAGTTTGGTATAAAAAAAAAAAAAAAAAAGCAAGAGGATAGTGTTGGTTTCACTTTCTGTAGTTTCAATAAACTGTGGTCAACCGTAGTCCAAAAATGTCAAATGGAAAATTACAGAAATAAACTATCTACAAGTTTTAAAATGTGTATGTTCTGAGTAGTGTAATAATATATCTTGCACTATCCTGCTCCATCCCACCCAGGATGTGAATCATCCCTTTGTCCAGTGGATCTACAATGTATACACTCCCCACCCATTAGTCATATAGTAGTCATCTAGGTTTTCAAATCAACTGTTGTGGTATTGCAGTGCTTGTGTTTAGTAACCCTTATAGTAGCCTAATACTATGTCACAATGCCTATGCCATTCAACTCACTTCATTTCATCATGGAGGCATTGTATCATCTCACATTATCACAAGAAGGGTAAGTACAGTACAATAAAATATTTTGAAAGTGAGAGAACACATTCACGTAATTTTTATTATAATTTATTGTAATTCTTTTATTTTATAATTAGTTGTCATTAACTCTCTTTTCATTTCTTTGTTGTACTTTCATCATTGTTAGCCAATTCCCTCTTTTAATTATCCAATTTTGTAAAATGTCACTTGGGTTTACTATGGGACACAAGAAAGTTAAAAAATCCACATGCTTTCCTGTGTGTATAAATTGAAAAACAGGCACTAAATAAGCAATCACTAACAGACTTTGGCAGAACTGCTGTGATTGGTCACTGATCAAGAGGTGTATCTCTTCTCTTCATTGTAATTTGTGGACTGAAGAGCTAGCAGGGAACTTTGTACTTTATTTATTATATTGTGGTAACTTAAATGTGAACCATGTTGTTAAGGGACTAAACAGTGGTAACTGAAATTAGTGCACATCAGAACAACGCAGGACTGCCTGTACTATGGAAAAGGAATGAGAACATAATGGCAGTTTAACTTTTGGCAGTTTTGAATCCTTACCATCAAGTACATTTATATTAAGGTGTTAGCCAATTTATCTTTCCATCTTACTAAGAATTTTGTTTTGTTTAAAATGTAAAAATCACAACTTATCAAAGAACTGTCTTAAAAACTGGGTAGAAATGCAGCCAATATTTTAGGGTATATTTTTTGGTAATGTAACCTAATAAAATGCAAATTTTCTAAGCCAGAATGGGAAAATATTTGGAAGCACTAACAATAACACTTACTTTAAACATGTTCATTTCCATTTAGCTATATAAATATTACCTTGGCTATGAAATAGTCCCAGATACTGAGCTCAGGTGGGATGAACTTCTCTTTGACTGTCAATGACTCCTGGCTTACTGGTAGTGAGGAAGCGGTCTGGGAGGTAGATTCTTTGCAAGCCATTTTTGATGGCCTAAAACGTTTGTTCTGTTTCTCTCCTTCTTCCACTAGTGTAGAAACTAGTAAGAACATAGTAAAGTACTATTAAATCAGTACTATTTTCATTGTACTCATTTTACCTATCTTTACATAGCTCTAAGGTTAACTATAAGTAAGTACACACAAAACTGATTCTTATTGATAGCAAGGAAGAAAATAGGTAGAGGAAATAAGACAAAAATCACTTTGTGTAGCAACCTCTGCTTTTATTTCAACTTGTCCCTCACTCTCTGAATGTTGACTTATCTATTGTACATATAGGTACTAGGATGTAATATCTGCTCATAAATGAGCCCACAATTTAGCTAAGACCATGACAAGAAATTATCTACATCATTCTATTTTTTTTAAGACTATGGTAAGGAAAAAAAAAATATATCATGGGATGTCAGTGTTAATTAAAGGCAACAACTCACTTATGAGAGTCCTCAGTAATCGCTTGGCCTTTTATCAACATATAAAATTATATTTTTACTGAAAATATAAAAATATTCAAAGACATTAATACTTAACTAAATTGATTCAAACTTCTAGAAATGGTTTAGATATGGAATTTTCTAGTCAGTGGATAAAAAGAAGAGGTAAAAAAATGTAATCTTTACTGTTTTAACTTCTAAATACAACAGTTAGTATTCTCCTAGTATTTTACCTTAGACTATTAAAGGCATTAGCACAGAAAAACATGTTATAAAAATCTTTAATCAACACTTAAGTCACAGGATGCAAATCAGCAGTACAGAATCAAGGATTTCCCAGGCATACATACATATGGTCTGATAGGCAAACAACTCCAAATTAAGGCACATCAATATTCTCCTTCCATGGTTCCAGTGAGAATTTACTTACCTTTGAAAGGAATGCAAATATCTGCACTGTAATATAATTTTGTTTTACTGTTTGAAGCTACTCAGCTTGCATAAACAGCATGCTCATGCATTATATCAAGCTACAGCCAAGCTGAGCTTAACAGAAGAGTTATTTAAGAAAAAAGAAAATCAAGTTGAATAAAATTAGTATTCTAAGAGATTGCTAAAAAGCCATATGACTATTATGTAATCTTTCAAATGACTTTAAAAGAACCCATCAAATTAAATGTGGAAGTTTTTCTCTGTTCTTATTAGTAACTGATAATCAACAATCACATTTAAAATGTACCTATTGTATACACATTCTAAAACTAAACAGTAGTTTTGCCAAATTCTCATTAGGTAAAAATTTTAGAATATAAAGTATTTTTTTACCTTTCGAAAAATTAATGTTACAATTTAAGATAAATTTATCATTACTATTTTGCTTTTGTTTTTAGATCATTAGAAGGCATGTGAACATAGAAGGTTGGGGATCTCTGGAAAATAAAATTTACAAGCAATACTAAAGCAATAGATTTTTGTTAAGATTGCTAAAGTATAGTCTCTGAGTCTAGACACATGACATGAAAATAAGAGACTAAGTGCATGGGATGTGGATGGCAAGTTTAAAATTACAGTTTCAGTGCCGGAAATATAAAACTATTTATAAAAACACTATTGATAAATAAGGAAAATAGGGGGAAAATTGCAAACAGGTTCATAGTACTGAATGTTATATTACTTGAAATGCTATAAAAAAAAGGATCTGAATGGTGCCTTCCAGCAAACAAGAAATGATCTGTAGCTTATCCATTAGAGTAGATGCTCCCTCTTCTTCCTCAAATTGCAGTTAAGACCAAAGATAATTTTATTTTTAAATTTTGTTGGATTAGAGTGGCCATGAAGTTTAGAGGCACCAGTAGAGACTACTTAATCATTGAGTACTCAATTGCTTGTTTTTGAAACTACTAATAAGTCAAGAACTTCTGCCACCCCTTGGGTAAAAACTGACTACTGTTCCATTACTAAGAGGGTATATGGTTGCTTTACCAGTAATAAAAAATAAGTTTCTTAGCTGCTTTGGATTCATATAAAGTACTTTTTAAAAATGAGCTTCCAAGTCAAGACTGTGGACTGAGCATATGAATAAATATTCCTTTCTTCCCTTTTGTAAGAAGCCCTATCCTCACTCCCCGTACATTCTGCAGTGGTTTTCTCAGAAAATTGGAAGTAACTCCCAAAATAACTCAAAATAGAAATGTATAAATTGCTATGAGGCTACATATAAGGAATGGGCAGAGGAGTAAGAAAAATAATGTTACTTCTTATCATAAATTGTTCTGTACTACCAGATTTGTTACCACAAAAAGCCTTCCTTTTATGTATACTGCATTTGATTAAAATTAAAACATAAAAGGAAGGCTTTTTGTATGTATGTAAATACAATTTAAGTATAAAATACAGTCTCA
Organism: Lyroderma lyra; assembly: GCA_004026885.1. Taxonomy (NCBI): domain Eukaryota; kingdom Metazoa; phylum Chordata; class Mammalia; order Chiroptera; family Megadermatidae; genus Lyroderma; species Lyroderma lyra. Next base: position 135,515 of record PVJL010000975.1, on the reverse strand, counting down.
AAATTATGTATAAAATATACTTTTCCAAGTAAACTTTAAAGACTCCTGAAAAGAAATGACAAAATCAGGAGATTAAAGGAGCAGTGAATGTAAGGTACTTCTTAATCCTCAAAGAGTAAAATTAATGATAAAAAAGTCAGACAGGGGATATTATCCAGATTTTAGAAGGACTGTTTGACTGTCATGGTCTTCCTAGGATTATTACTTTGCACAGTACGTTGCACCTGCTTCATAAATACCTATAAAAAAAAAAACTTAAGATTATCTTAATAGAAAGTAGTGACCTGTGTCTAAATCATAGAACATGGTAGCCTTGAAAGTAGTTGGTATTCAAAATGATTCATTGGAATGTTGAAGGAAAATATTACAACTCCCATTTAGATTTATTTTTTTAATAAGTAAAGGGGAAAAGGAAGAAGAGAAGAGAACAAAAAGGGTAACAATGGGAGAGGGAAAAGATCAGAGGAGCAGGCAGAAGAGGAGCAGAAGGAGAAGTGAGGGAAGGGGTTGGAGGGAAAGAAGGCAAAACGGGAAGGAAGAAAAGGACAGGGAGAGAGGAAAGGGGAGAGAAGAGGTAAGAGGAAGAAGAAAATACAACATTTGTCAATGTTTAATATTTGGATCAACAATAGTATATATATTTATAAATAAATGTACATATACTGAGGGTTTGTCCAAGCATATTTCGTGTATAGTGTTATGTAATAAAATTGTGTAGATAATGGCCCTAGAGTACTACTTTTCATTCACCCCAAAGGCTACAATATGGATCTATAAAATTTCAGCTCAAACTCAAAAGACTTACTACAAATTTGAAGGGAGTGCATACACACACAATGAAATACTACTATTCAGTTATAAAAAGGAAGGAAATTCTATTACATGCTGTAACAGGGATGAATCTTGAGAACATTACGCTACATGAAAGAAGACAGTAAAAAAAAAAAAAAAAGGATAAATACTTATAACTCCCACAAATGAGGTATCTAAAGTAGTCAAATTCATGGAAACAAAGCAGAATGGTGGTTATCAGGTCATGGGGGTGGGGGTAGAGGGGGTGAGGGGGTGATTTAGGAAATGGCAAGTTGTTTAATGGGTATAAAATTTCGAGTTTGCAAAATGAAAATGTTTTGGAGATTTGTTTCACAACAATGTGAATGTACTTATCACTACGGGACTGTACACAAATTGTTAAGATAGTAAATTTTATGTTATATGTATTTGACTAAAAAGAAAAATTAGAATGAAGAAAATACATTAAAGCTATTTTGCTACAGCATTTAGTACTGCCAGAAATATCAGAAAATGGAGTTGGACACGAGATTAAACGCTTGATCTCAGTAAGAAATACTAGGTGAGAGAGCTGTAAAGTTTTATAAAAGGATGTTTATATGTAAAATTTTACACATGTGCATTTCATAGTGTTTCTTTTATCTTTTATGCTTTCTTCAATCTCATTATTTAAGAATTTGCCTTCCCCAGTAGTTATGAAATAACTAAAATGCTTTTTAAACTTTAAATTAAAATTTATATTGTATGGCCCACAATGAAGTCTCTCCAAGGAATCTAACAGAAGGATGAATTTCTTTTTCCAGTAAAACTAGCTATTGTGTAGTTCCACAGACAATTGAAAGTGTTTGGCATATTCAACCATGTTTTAAATAGTTGATTTGTTTTGTATTTGAAATATGCTCACGTCTTACCTTTTCTGGTTAAGAAAGGTTGCTATTTTGCATATTTTGCTAAAATTACGATAGCAATGATACATATAATCATTAAATACTGAATACAAAACTTTATCTGGATTTTCTGATTTGCATTTAATATAAATAATCAAATGCCAAAATGTACTTTAAAATGGCTAGGCCACTAGCAGTCTCGTACTAAAATAAAAATAAAAATAAAAATAAAAAGACAAGCTCACCACAAATAAAATACTCATTTTATATTTCATTCTCAATTTGGAAACATAAAAAATCATTACTGTAAATTTATCAAGATAAAAAATTCACAGTTCTTATAATTGCAAATATTACAAAATATAATACAAATTGTTAAAATAAATATTCTGTTTGCTATGTACTATGCAATAAAAAGCAAAAGTATGGATTTCTAACTGTTAGCAGAAAAACAGTAATTTCTTGGAAACTGCTATTGCTTAGCTGATTGTCTACTTTAAAAATTGACTAGAATAAAATAATTCAGAATTCTATTGATATATACCTGCATTATAGTTTTAATAGAAAAAATAAATCTTTCATAAACATGTAATATGGAGTTCACAGTGCAAATTAAATTTGATTAAAAATAAATTACTAATTTATGCACATTAACTTTTTTTGTTAAGAATTCTGACTTGCCAAGCTAACATCTAATAAAAATCATTTGTCATAGACTGGAGTACAGAAAGGACTAGCAAAACACTTTCAGTCCAGCCTCTTCAGTCTGAATACCTTAACAATCTTCAAGTTTAGTTATTTTCAAATTGGAAATGATGGCTTTCACACAACCTTTTTACTGAAACTCAGGATTTACAAACTATTATTTTGAAGCTTATGCTTGATTTGTGTTCATATGATCCTCATTTATCTAAAGATCAGTTTTAAATCGATGAAAACACTGATTCTAGAATCTTTAAGAGTTTGAATATTCAAAGACATACTATACTTGATTTAAGAAACTAGAGCAATAAACTTAATATTTCAAATACTTTAAAAATCATCTATCATTTTCTTATATCACAAAGCTTAATCATAATTAAATTTTGTCAGTAAAAGAAGCAGTAAATTGAGTATATAACAAACATGTAGAGAGAAACAGAAATTAGTTCACGAGACCATTATTGCGAAGAAAATTAAAATCAGAATTTATACCAGAACAAGGAAAACAATGGTGACTTTTAAATTCCTCTCATAGCACTAAGTTTATTAAAACACCTTTAAAAAGACTTATTTTTAGGGGTCTCCTCACATAGTACTAAGTTTATTAAAACACCTTTAGACTTATTTTTAGGGGTCTCAAGTGTGTTATTTCATCTTCAATATACAATACTTGGGACACTGATTAGGTTGTCAGAAAAGTGAAATACTCCAGACATCAGTTTTCCTTTGGCCAAATTTAAATAGTAAAAACTGAAAAATAAATATTAATTTTGGCTGAATTCAGATCAACTTTTCTGAAATACATTATTTTATTCCCTTGGTCAACTAGGTACAGTAGATTTCCAATTAACCAGCACCCATGGGGATTGGTAGATGCCAGATAAAACTGAAAGTCAAGGAACTGGCACCTCAAGCAACCGGCAATATTTCAAGCAACTGACAAAAAAATTTTCCCGCTTGCTTCCGTTTCGGGTAACGAAGAGTCTTACTGGGTATACTGAATATATATCCAATTAGACTCTTGGGACATCATGATTATTTTTAGCAATAATTCAAACATACAAGGCTGCTTACTTGCAACCTAAAATTTATCAGTCTGCAGTGCTGCTTTGGTCGGTGGCTTTCAGAACAACATAATACTGTTTTTAAATACTGAGATTTCAGAACTCTGCCTTATATTGAAAGCCACCCCTATTTGTTCCTTGTCTTGGTTGATTTCCTGTTGTCAGATTTCCTCTCTCCAACTGTCAGATGATCTGATTCACAGGACTGTTATTTCTAATTACTATTACTGACTGCCTTTACTATCTGGCTTAACTTCTTCCCCCGCCCCCACCATTTTCCCATTTACTTCTTTTTCTACTTGCTCCTTCTCAAACTAGATCAGCTTTGGAATCAGCAGGCTTTTGGCTTCGTTATTCAGTGAGAGTACTCTTTTCTGGTTAGCAAACTGATGACTCATATCATTCATGTTTTCTGTATATGCTCCTTCAGTTACATACAGGATTATTTGTATTCAGAATAGTTTCTAGGTTCTCAAAGATAGATGGGCTCACATATCCTAGATGTGACTACATTTAGCCCTACCACTAACAGAAACACATGTTTTAATTATTCTATATATTTGGCTACCATGTCCCAATCCAAGAGTTTAAATGTATAGGTAACAGATAATTTTTGGTCACTTTGATTATTTAGAATTCAATTTAAGTGGTGGAATATAGTTTATGACAGTACTTATGATGGTATTTGAACAGTAATTTATGTAATGATATTTCTGCCTGGAAACAATTAAATCTGAATGGTTAAACAAAGAACAACCTGGACTTTGAGTCAGGTTCTTTACATATCTGTGCTCAGCAAAAAATAGTTGGAATTGAGACCTACTATAATTAAGAATGTATTTTTAATTTTTTACAGGTATGTAGACATTCCACAGCAAGAATTTATCCCTTTTTAACATTCCACATTAACAAGATGAGAGCCTGAAATTATTCTCTTAGAAAACCTTAAAAATGGTCAAAATTAATTTATCAATTATTTAATACTAATCTCTTTCAACTAGACTATAAATGTGACTCCCTCTTAAAAGTTTTTGATTGAATTCAGATATCTGAAGTTAAGAAGTATACATCCTAAAATAAGATTTATGAGAAGTTAACTCTTTTCCTTTTTTATCCGTATAAAAATATAAGCATAGGAAATAACTCTAAAAATTAGAAAACAAAGTTATGAAAATTAAAATATTTTTTTAAATTTGAAAAGCAAGATTACCACATATGGGCTAATAAATTACAAAAAGAAAACAAAAAAGAAGGGAAAACTGCATCATGAAGTTTCTTTTCAGGTCAAGAAAGCTTGGTATTTCAATCTTTAGATGAATACAATATACGTAGTCAATATTAGAAAACTTAGAAAAGAAGATACAATTATTTAAAATATTTACTTTTCATGGTACTATGAAACACTTAGAAATCCAAAACCCCGAATAGCCAGAATTATAATATGCAAAACATGAAGCAGCTTCATTTGAAATGTTTTTCCAGCCATTTCAAGCCATAGTCTGATTTACCATGATCAGCATTAACATTTCTTTATTTCTACACATTTAAAAATATGTTAAAGGCTAAGGTATAGAAAATAGCAAAACAAAGAATTTAAAAGAATAAAAATGCAGAGATGATTTTCTAAAATGCTGATCATTATTTTAAATCAAAATTATGGCTTGATTAAAAATTCTCAAATTTCTATAAGTGCCCCCCCAAATTAAAACTGTCCCAGTGTATCCCAACCCCTCCAAAACAACACAAAGCAAGCTGAACTGTAAAAGCCTATTTCTAAAGCTATATCTTGCCTGCAAGACTGGGAGGGCTATGAGAACTGATGGTTGAAAGAGCTTTGGAAAAGCCCACACATTCCATGGAGAATACCACTACCTGGTGGGGGCTAGGCATAGCAAAGTGCCTTCCTGCCAAAGAAAGAAGAGAGAATCTGTATTTGGAACAGAACAAAACCAATGTTATAGAATATTCCAATAAATGAAAATTTCAATTGTAAAAGATTAAAGAAAATTACATTAGATAGTTCTAATCACTGGTCCATAAATACCTTAAAGTTTAAAATTGAATCAGAAACTTTTTATTGCATTTTCACCACAAAACTATTCGATCAGGACTTATGTAAATGGTCTGTATCTAGAACTTTCATGAATAAATTTAAGTGTAATTACATTTGACAAAGTTATCATTCAGAAGAATAAATAAAAAATATAAAACAGATTAAAAACTAACCAGATAGAACTTTTGAGTGTGTCTGTTCTTTGCTGGAAACATGTGCACCACCACCAAATACCGCAGACCACATTTTTTCATTTAGAGGATGTGCCACAATCCGAAATAGTTCATTACTAGAATGTGTTGCCAAGCCATGGATGAAGAGACTAAGATACACTGCTGTGAGAATCTCACAGAGCAAAACTGTAAGCCCTGATTGGGCTTCCTCGCCAGAGGAATTCAAAAGTCGAATTAGAGAAGTTATTCCTAGAACCAAAAACAAACACAGGTTCTATTGACAATAAATTTAAAATAAAAAATTAACAATATTTTCTAATTCTTGCAAAAACTTTATTGCATCAGACTTGAAATATTTTCTTCTCTAGATTCATAGGCTAGTAGAAGTTATTACAGTTAACATATGAATTTTGAGATATTTGTTCAATTTAGAGAACACTAAAAATCTGTTATCTGATTAAAATCTGAAATATAAAATTTACTTGGCATAATGGTTTTCATTATGACAAAAGCAAAATTACAAATGACATAACAAAACATTTGAGTTATTTCAGTATAAAGATGAAAGAAATACTAAACTTAAGCAACTGCATAATTCCTAATAAGTGAATAATGAACTGTTATCAATCCTAACAATATTTAACAATGATTATCATACAGTAAACCCAAACCAAGTCTACTTTTTCTTCATATGGTTAAATTCATAGGGCTAAGAAAAACTCATACACGTATAAATTTTTTATACCTGGCCACTGCGCTGGTGGTGTATTTGGAGTTATTGCTTCATCCAAGCTTCCTGTTTTCAAAGACTGTCGATGGGGAAGCAGCACTGTCTGATACACCATTCCAGTAAACTGATTTGTTTGAAATGAACTAAGAGAAGATAAATAATAATAATCTACAACAACTGATAATAACAATATGGTGAAACAATAATATACAATGACCTACAAAGAATTTCACATGTAATATTTCCATATTTTAGATCTAATTTCTAGAGAACCTTTTATTTATTAGTTATACTGCTATTACATCTATATTGTACTCTATAGTCTAGAGCTATATTAAAACAAAGTGTCCTTTAGAGTAAATATACACATTTCCTAAATTAAAATCCATGTAATAGGTTTTAAGTATATGTATTTACTGAAAAGAGAGTATGTACAAATGAGAAAACTAAATTACTATTGGCCAGTAAAGTAGTATGCTTATATATGACACATTAAAACAAAGTTATCTACTTGAAAACAAAGTCAGCTTAGGTTCAATCCAATACTTAGTGACTAGTCTACCCTATACATCAGGGTAGGTTACATAAAGTATATATACCAGGTTCCAGGCATATAATGAAACACATAGTTTGTCTTCCAAGAAATTTGTAGCCTGGTTGGAAAATAAATAAGTTTTATTTTTTTAAATTTATTCAGACCCAAATAATTTTTATTATTTTAAAGACAAAACCTATACATACAGTGCCATGAAAACAAAAGACAGGAATATTTCACATAATTTGGGAATTCTGGGTAAGCTTCTCTAAGTAAATGGCACTTTAAGCTAAACTAAACAGACGAAATGAACAAAAGTTGTAGTTTGATATAAACTATGAAATATAACAGAAAATGGTTCAAAAAGATTTTGTTAACTTCTCAGAAATTTCTGTATCACATGTTAAGAAATACAATATTTAAATATAACATATTTAATGGTTTAGACCTGTTCTGATTGGGAAGTCTTTAGTTACAGCATTTGGATGCATGTGTAAATAGTCCTGCTTTACTTTCAAGATGGCTGAGTAACAACAAAAAAAACCCCCATTACAGTAAGCCTGTGGAAATAAGAAGATAAAAATATGTTGATGAAAGTAAGGCCACATTTAATAACAAGAAAGTGAACTCCTGGAGGACCAGGGTCAAAAAATTCAAGTTGAAGCTACCTTGGGAACACATAACCACAGTAGTAAGCTTATTACCCATGGGAAAACTTAAACACATAAGATAAAGAGGCAATAAAAAATCAACACCAAGGAAGTCTGACATCATCTAAGAGACAACAAACTCAGTGAAAGACCTGCATCTGAGGATGCAGGTGTATCAGAACATTAAGGAATGTGCTTTATACTCAGATATGTTAAGAAAAATCAAGAAATAAAGATAATAAGTTATAAAAATGTAAGTGGCTATTAAAATCAACAGAGATCTTAAAAACAAAAAACAGAATTTCTAAAACACAAACTTAGATAGGCTTAATAAAAGATAGGATGTTGCCGAAAAATGAATTAGTGTCTACAAAATGAAGTGGATTTCTCCTGAAATAAAACAAAAAGAAAGAAAGAGAAGGAACATATGATAGAAAAGCTAAATGAAAAATAAGAGGGACACACAAATTCTAGTATTTGTCTAATAGGAAAGGAAATAGAATACAGAAGCCAAAATATTTGAAGAAATAAAGTCAGAGAATTTCTAAGAACTAAATAAAGGTAAAGAAAGTCCCCAGAGTGTTAAACAATATTTTTTAAAAGCTAAGATAAATTACAGTGAAATCTTAGGGCATAAAGAAAAAAATTATCAACAAAATAATCATCAACTTTTCTGTAAAATTTTTCTCAATTCCAAGTCAGTCTCTCTCCCCCTCCTTTGTGCTCCCTGAGCCTTTTCTATCCATTGTATTATAGTATGATGCCATATTATGTATCATTTATCAGTTCATGTTTGTTTTTAACTAGACTGACTTTAAGGAAGGAGAACTTACCTCAGTGTTTCACCATGTCTGGCATTAGGCACTGAACAATAAAAGGTTGCTAAATAAGTTATACTGACATGGGTTTGAGATTCATTTACCATAACAGCATAAGTTAAAATTTCAAAGATGAAAAATAAAGTACTCAACACTTCAGCCATATGCTTTTTACATTATTTAAAGTGTACTGCTGTACAGTTTTTCTAAGAGCATAAATATTCTGAAACCTTATCAGTTGCTGTATGCATTTTTAAATTTCACAAAAAGATATTTACCTGTAGTTATGACTACCACAAAGGCACTGATATATACAAGCAGAGAGTGAGGCTGCTAAAGTATGCATTACATATACCTGGAAAAAAAAAAAAAAAAACAACGAAATTACTTTAAATATAACTTCTAAAATATGTAGCTTTTCCAGACCTAATATAATTAGGATTTTTTAAAAAGATGAGAAAATGGTTTTACCCTTATAAATGATTTCTTTTTTTTTCCTTAATACTCATTACCTTCAGAATTCTCACTACAAAGTAAGGAAGAAATTCTCAGATCTTTGGGAGAAATTTTGAAACACATACCTGGTACCTTTTTTCTATTTCAAGAGCAAACAGGAAAAACTGTTAGCTATTCAATAGTACATGAAACCTGCATTAAAAGCAAGCCCTTTAAGGCTCAAGCTGCTTCTTCCTCAACCAAAATATAAAGAAGCACAGCCAGACAAAGGACAGTGTAACTATCCAATAGCTCATTGAAGAATATGCTATCGCATATTCTACTTATTATAGAAAACAATTTGAAGAGAGTGAAATTTTAGAGGCAGGAGAGGGTATGAATGACAGCAACTGAAAAGCAAACATTTGTATTGCGAAAAAGAAGTTTCTAAACAACGGCAGAGGGAAAAATAACAGAAGTAGATCTGAGGATGAAGAAGCTTAACCTAGGTAAGAAAGTAGACTAGACTATTTAAAGACAAGGTTCTTGATCTAATTATGGAGTATGACAGTCTTTTATGTAGATAAAAATGGGGAGGAATAGCTTAAAATGGCATTGCTATTTCTCCTTCAATTATCAGTAAGATGTGGTATGAATTAAAATCAAGCAAAGACTACATATAGGAGATTGCAAAAACATGATCAGAATGTTTTCCAGCTTCTCCAATCAAAAGGTGTAGCCCATTTTCCTACTCACTAAATCTGGGCTGGCTTGTGACTTGCTTTGACCAAGAACATGGCAGAAGCCATGTGTGAATTCTGAATCTAGTCTTCAAAAGGCCTTGCAAATTCTATTCTTAATGCTCTTTAAACTCTCCTACAACCACGATGTGAAATAACCTAGGCATGATTGTTAATTTTATGTGTCAACTTGACTGGGTCTTGGGGTGCCCAGACATTTGGTCAAATGTTATTCTGGGTGTGTCTCTTAGGGTAATTTTGGATGAGATTAACATTTGAATTGGTAGACTGAGTAAAGCAGATTGCCCTCCCTAATGTGACTCATCCAATCAACTGAAGATCTGAATAGGAAAAACAGGCTAAGTATGAGGGAATATTTGCCGAGCTGCACTGAGCTGGGACATCAGTCTTTTTCTGCCTTCAGACTAGAACTGAAAAATTGGCTCTTCCTGGGTCTCAAGCATGCTGGCTTTTGACTGGAACTTACACTATCAGCTATCCTGGTTCTCAGGCCTTACACTCAAACTGAACTACATGATCAGCTCTCCTGTGTCTCTAGCTGGCAAACTGCAGCTCTTGAAACTTCTCAGCCTTCATTAATCATGTGAGCCAATGGCTTATAACAACCTTGTCCAACCCGCAGCCCAGGATGGCTTTGAATGCAGCCCAACACAAATTCTTAAACTTTCCTAAAACATTACAAGATCTTTGGGGGCCCTTTTTTTAGCTCATCAGCTATCATTAGTGTTAGTGTATTTTATGTGTGACCCAAGACAATACTTCTTCCAATGTGGCCCAGGGAAGCCAAAAGATTGGGCAACCCTGGCTTATAATGTAGTTCTTTACACATGCGTGCGTACACACACACACAAACACACGCGCGCGCGCGCGCACACACACACACACACACACACACACACACACCCATACTGGTTCTCTCTCTCTAGAGAACCCAGATACTGTCCTTGCCTGTTGGAATATGAGACACATATGACCCAGATTCTCTTTCAGCCCTGAAAACAGTCTACCGACCATCACGAATGTAAATAAGGCCATTCTAGATCATCCAGAATCCATTCAATCTACCAGCTGACCCAAAACAAACGAAAGGATCCAGAGATCAGCCTAACTGGCCCAAACCAAAAAAAACTAATGAACCAACCACAGAATCATGAACAAAATACACGATGGCTATTTTAAGCTACTAATGTTTCAGGGTGGGTCAAAAGCAGCAAAAGCTAACAGATACACAAAAGGTATGCTTATTATTAAAGCTAAATATGGAATAGAGTTTGGCTAAAGTGAGCACAATCTGAAGGAAATTAAATTCTTAACTGTATAATACACAGTATGGACATTACAGAGCAGTATAGAAAAATAAGTGGTAAAATTAAGTTACATGGGTTATCAAAGAGGGCAAAATTGCAGGGGAGGTCACCATTATGCAAAATAGAAAATCAAACTGGTGTGATATTACTGCCTGTGAGGTGGGTAAGAATCAGATGACAGACTATGAGTAGAAAAAAAAGACAGAAAAATAGTCAAACTTGGTCATACTTTAAAGGATTTTTAATGTGTCTGGAGAATAAAGGTGGAATATGAAATGGGATCTTAATGGTATTAATAGATAAAGCAGTGTGGTTATGAATGAAAAGATGATGGCTGATAGATAACTTTATCATTATTTTTACATCACCTGAGGAAAATTCTTAAAAACACATATTTCTGGGACTCACTCTCAGACTGATGCATTAAGTTTGGAGTGAATCCAAACATTTAAATATGTAATATTTTAATGTAATAAAGAAGAACTTTACTTACATATTAGTAATTTTATACCAAAATGTTAAGTTTCTGTCTGTAAAAAACAAACAGCTTTTTGGCTAAGTGTTCTGTTAAAGAAATTACTCATGTATTTGCATACACATCTATTACTCATATTAATAAAATGTCTTAATAAGACCTAATAATAACTAGATGGTGATTAAAAATTGAACCTACTGGGTATAAGTAACACAAATAAGATGAACCTGGCATACAACCAGAAGTTTTCTTTTATCAAAATCAACATAAACTTGCTAATGAAACAATCACTATGTATAGTCTGATATTTAAAACTGTTTTAAAAATCCTAACACATATCTCTTAGTTTTATTGTAGTATGTAGGTAAACTAAAAGACTGAAACCAAGCATACTTACTTTATTGCTTTGGATATCAGGATGAGGTGGTGAATCAAATTTTATTATGGCATGTAGAATATCATGTGTTAGATTACTAAGGTGCAACAACGGATTGGCAACTACTGTTTTGGCAGTGGCTGTACAAGCAAAGAGGAGAGGTACTGAGGTTTGCTCTGACAGAGGGCTAGGCGGTACTGGTTCTGATGTTTCCTTAAAAACAAAGGGAAAAAAGGTTAATCAACCATTTATAGTTATTATCCATTACTTATGTAATACAGGGGTTTCTTTGAAAAACTTCAAAACGGAAACTTTTTACAGAGTTAAGGACTTGAAGAGGTCAGCATTCCACCAATTATACTGAAAAATGATGGGACAAAACCCTCTTATTACAAGAAGTTCATCTCCTCATAAGACATTCACATATGAATATGAAGTATGAATTCAGCATATCATAGTGCCTGATACTGAATTGACCTTAAACTGCAATACATACACCACTTGACAAATTCACATTATGAAGCATCACACAAAAAGGAACATTCCTTAAAGCAACCATACTATAATCAACAATTTTAATATTTAAAAACAAAAAAAGGCAGTATCAACAACATTTTCATATATGTACTATTTTTACTGCTATCATATGTTACATACCTGCTGTGATTCTTGTAAAAGCAAAATCAATTCCATTCTCACAGATGCAAGACCCCCACCATGGGATCCATGAAGTATGCAGTAACTGAGAAACATCCTTAAGAGTGACTGGTATTTCAAAAGCCACTGTCTTTTTTCCTGAAAATTTTCTCTCAGTTGTTTCACTTTTGTTTGGTGAAGCAAATCTTTAGCATCTTCATTTAATCCCAATTCATCTCCATTTGCACCAAATGCAGACTGTTCAGCATCTGAACAATAGTCACAAGTCTTCTGAAGAGCTATCACCTCTTTTTCAAGCCAGTGGTACAGCTGGTAACGCAATTTTCCACCATCTATTTCATAGCCAGTAGATAAAGTACGAAGTTCTACTGTGAGAATCTTTAAACATGCTCTAAATTTTAACTGAACTGCAATTATATCTTCCGATGGACTTAAAATGTCATTTTCATCTAGGATACTAAGAGATTCTGTGTAATTAGAACTTGTTTCATCTGTTTTTTTAATTTTTCTCTGTAAAGGTTTCAGTTCTTTCATTGAAATAGGGACATCTTCATTTTCTTCATCATTATCACTGTCCCATTTTAATTCTAAAGAGTCATCCTGAAATACAACACTTGGTTGGCTCCAGTCAAAAGAAAGAGTGGAGTTTGACTGCTTCTCTGAAGAACCCTCTGAAGATGATCCAAAACCATTCATGAGTGACTGTGACCAATCAATAGCAGAAGACTTATCTTCCCTAGCATCCAATTTTAATGGAGAAGTAGGAGAACAGTCTTTACTGGTATCCAGAAAACTAGATGTTCTACAAAGAGGTTTTGTTTTCTTGATAACTTTTGGTATCTTTGATAATACTTCCAAAGCCAGCATGGGGCAGCCAGCTTTTAAATGAGCACTGGCAGTAGTAAAAAATAATCTTCTTTCACTTAAATTAATTGTTCCTGCTAGTCCACTTTTTCCTGTTAAACTCACGTGTGTGGAAAATGTATCAGATGATCCAAAATGACGTCTCAGCAAAAGAGGATGTGTTCTTAAATAATTGTAGAAATTAAAAACTGAAGGATTACAGGCTGACATCACAGTTTGATCTGAAAGTAAATTCATTTTATGAGCTAAGACAAATTCTTCAAGAGTTGTATTATAGTCCTTTTTCTCTACAAGGGCACCTTTATCTAACTAGTCTTCTGACAAACTTTATTAACAGACCACACTAACATTGAACAGATAAGAACACATTTGTAATCAGTGTTCTAACACAGTAAAAAAAACAAAGGTTATGATTTTACCTCTCTTTAGGTAACAATCTAACAATGTAAATTAAAACATCCACCTGTACGCTCTTAGTTCTTTTTTCTCCTACTTTTCTGGACACTCTGTCTCAGTCTGCTTTGCTAAATTTTCCTCATCTTCTCTGTCTTTGAATGTAAAGTACCCTAGAGTTCACTGCTTGACTTCTTTGCTATCTGCACTCCCTGCAGGAACTCATACAGTCCCAAGGCTTTAAATACTATCTATATGCTAGTAAGTTGCACATCTTTATTACCAGTCCCAACTTTACCCCTGTAGATATAAGACCACTCTATCCAAAGGCCTATATCACATTTCCATTTATATATACATGCTCTTGCCTCAGGGCCTTTTTATTTAGTGAGCTCTTGGCCTAAACCACTCTTTACCCAGATCTATATTGACCACTAATTCATTTAAATTAGGTCTCTCCTCAAAGGTAATACAATCAGAGAAATCTCTATCTAAAGCAACACTTGCCCAAATCTGCTCCTAATCTTTCCCATATCATTTTTCTATTGCTCAAGCTAAAAAAATCAAAAGTTATCCTTGATTTTTACTCTCTTCACATTCCATAGCCAATCCAGTCCTATCTAGTCAACCTTAAGAGTATAATTCCAAATGCAACCACTCCTCTCTGCCTCCACTCCTATCATTCTGGTTCAAGTCACTGTCATCTTTGAAAATTTTCTTCTACATTACATGTTTAATTGGCTTTAAAAGTATATGATTACATATTAATTCAAAATCAAAATACACTTTTTACATGAATATGTGTAAGTATAAAATAAGTGGCTGGAAAAGGCCTTTTCTTTACCCCCTTCATTACACAGAGGCCAGTTTGGAAATCTTCAGCTCAGGTGGCTAGGAGACTAGACCAACCAAGTAGCATGGCTTTGGCATAATTCTCTCAGAAGACACATGATAGACATTTTCTAATTAAATGATGCTAAGTGAAAAGCTATGAACTAGAACCTTTCTCCAATTAGTACTACAAATGATATCACACCTCCTATACCAGCTATCATACACAATTCAATTTTACCTATGAGAAAGTATTTGAAAAGCATACCCCATCATTTAAAATAAATTTATATAAAGAATTCTATTTTATAATTTCTAGAAAAGCTTTAGCAGAAAGTATTTCTTTTTAAAAAAGGTATAAGTAGACTCAAGAGAACATTAAAAAAATTTTCTACCTCACTCATCTCATGAACAAGATAGTCAAAAATTTATTTACCTTAAGATTTTTGTTTGTTATTTTTAACCTTAAGATTTTTAATCACACCACTTAAGTCAACTTTCTTTACAACAAATACATTTTAATTATAAAAATTGTAACACTGATTACAATGCTAACTTACACTTAAGATAAATTGAATATCAGTATTTTCTTCAAAACATTTATATTCAAATGTTTATATACTTATGCTCAATACACTGATTTCATAAAAACAAAAAATCCAAAGTCCCAAGTTTTCAAAAGATTTATTTTACTGAAAAACAAACAAAAAAACCCAAGAAAACAAAAACACAACCCCTTCCCCCCCAAAAAAACACCAAACGTATATATAACTCTGTGTCCCCATAAACCATGAAGTCTTAGATTATAACTTCAACTTGCTTTTTATTACTCTTACTAGTCAACAGTATATTTTGTACGCAGGAAATAACTAAAAAATCTCTTAATCGTTAACATCTCAGAAGTGCAGCTTACCATCATCTTCTCTGATAGGTTGCTTTATTAAGGTTTCCAGAGCACTACTATAATCTTCCAAAATCCAATATGCCATACTCCGAAGAAAAGGATCATAATGCACATTGATGTTCAATGAATTGAGTTCATTGACATGAGAATCCATTCCCAAAACTTTTTTACGTAAAATAGATTTATATGTTGCAGATTTATCAAATTCAGACTCATACAGTCTTGCTATTACAAGAGCCAACTGAATGTCATTCAGTTTCTCAAGACATACCTTCAAAAAAATAATTATTTATAAATAAGCAGGGGTATCTT
This sequence comes from Lyroderma lyra, assembly GCA_004026885.1. Taxonomy (NCBI): domain Eukaryota; kingdom Metazoa; phylum Chordata; class Mammalia; order Chiroptera; family Megadermatidae; genus Lyroderma; species Lyroderma lyra. Next base: position 119,796 of record PVJL010000975.1, on the reverse strand, counting down.
TCATTTAAGATAAATTCAACTGACTCACTAATAACTAGACGAACACAAAGCATTATTAATATCTAAAATAAGCAAACAAGGACAAAAACAAACAAAACATATACTGCTTTCTTTAATAGGTCTATTTGACAACGTTTATGTTAATATCCTACAAATCTATCTGCGGTACAAAATATGTATTTGCAAAAAGAACTGACCTAATGAAGAAATACTGAGTAATTCTTACTAGAATCATATTTTGTTTTATTCTTGAACTTTTACTCTTTCCCATCCACCTCAGTAGACTATAGTGTTTCCAAATTAAAAAGCTATTTGAATCATTTGCATGAAACTCTGAGCAAAAAGGCAATTTGAGATAGAAATGTTATGGTATCTTAAGTGTTCATAATTTTTTAAAAGTTCACTGAGAAATTATCAGTTAAAATTTAGCTAACGTTCATCAACTAAGACAGAGCTAAATAAATATCAGTTCAAATATGTTTAAACTGATAGGACAAAATTTTTTTCACTTGTTCATGAATATTCTTAAGAGTCAATCAACTACCTATCTCTATCAACATTATCTAGTTTATCTTAATTCTGTATAATTATCATTCAAGCTAAATGACTAAATTTTTTTATAAAAATTTTTTATTCAGGTGTACAAAAGAGCATAATGATTAGACATTTACACACCTCAAAAAGTGATAACCCCAACAGGTCTACTACCCCATGACACCTTACAGAGCTATTACACCACCACTGACTATATTCCCTATGCTGTACCCTACATCCTGTGACTATATATTTTTTTTTGTTAATTATAGTTGACATTCAATATTATTTTATATTAGTTTCAGACAGCATAGTGGGTAGGCATTTATAAAATTTATGAAGTGCTCTTCCCGATAAGCCAGTGCCCATCTGACATCTTGCAAATGAATAAATTTTAAGAACCACTATTAAATATCATCAGTTAATCCAGGTATTTAGCCTTGTGTTATTTCCATTATACCTAAGCTGAAATAAAAAAATAAAAATTTCAGCCCTAGATAAACTGTTTAAGGATGACAATGCTATTTTTAAAAACGTTTTATTCATTACCTCAATTGCATCTCTGAGGCAACCAGCTAAAAGAAAAAAGGCTGCAGAATGTTCAAATCTTTGTTTGCCTAACAAAGAAAAAGCATTCTTTAAAGCTGCTTTATGCCATCTCTCATCTTCAAAATTGTGTCCAAAAAACTGTGTCATCTTGGTGTCTTTTTGAGATCTATATAGAAGAAAAAAAAATACAAAAATTTTGGAACATAGTGTTTCAACAACAGTACCAATTGTATAAAGTTAGCCACTTAAAGAGTTGAGACTCCAAAAAAAACATTGCCAGTTCATAAATTACTATACATCTGCTTTTCTGAGCAAAAAGGACATTTATGGTAAATATTTACTTTTTCATATATATACTTCAGAGATTATAGAACAAATATTCTTTTGAACTACAAAGAACAGTGCATTAGCAGGATTATGAGTAATTATTTTTAAATCCATGTGAAATACATAATTTATATTAACTTCCATGCTACTTCACTACTTAAAACTCTTCAATCACCTTTCCCCCCCACTTCCCATCTAAAGGTGACTTTGCTGATGAAAACCTAAACCTATCCTGATTCAAAATAATCCTAAAAGATGCAGTCACTTAGAAAACTGAATGGTATCATGCTTTTCCCCTAAAGGTTGTTATTTGTATGGATTCATCTGGATCTAACAAATGGTGATCTATTTATGGTAATCATGTTTACCAAGTCTTGTGGAGAACAAGTGAAGGAGAAAAATTCTAAGAGAGCCAAGCTCAAGAATGGGGTATGGGGCCACAGGAGGATAGCAGTTTGGAGGGACAGCCTGGTCTACAAGCTCTTAATAGGGAACAGAGCAGATGCCTGTTCCAGACGTCACTAATTCATCTTCTTCTCTGCTCCAGATGAAAATTTCTGGTTTAGTTCTTTGTTCTATAGTAGTATCACAAGAAGTTCTTTAAAAAAGCAAAAAACTGTTTTTCTGGACCAATAAACCTGAAAACAAACTAAAATGATCTCATCAAAATCTTCTGCTCTGGAAAACACCTGGACTTCTTCCTTATGAAATCTCCTTAAATACAAAGTAACTGAGAATCTACACAAATCACACTAATAAGAACAAATCCTCACTTCATACATTCACTTCTTACAATAAGTTTTCCATTTTAAAGCACAGTTTTCTCACCTACCTATATAATCCCCAGATCACAGCTTTCTTTTTCATTGCAAGGTAAAAAATGGCAGCATCTAAAGGATCATTCTTTCTATAAAAGGCTGCTTTGGCTACCTAAAATTAGAAAATATTGGCCAAAATTTCACAGAAATAGTTAATAAATAATTTCCTTCATATACAAGATGAGCACAAATTATTTATGTAAATGTTGAATAAATTAAAAACATGTAAATAGATGCATACATGAATATATACATTTATTTATTTAATAATTACAAATTAATTGATAGTGGTGGCCTTCAAGAACAAAGAGAGATGGAAATAGGACTATACTTCTCATTATAAGCTTTCAGTACTACTTTATTTTTCTAAACATGTGTATATGAGGTCAGACAATTAATTTCGTTGACTCATCCTAGAAAAAGTGCTACATACCTCATTACTGAATATCACTGTGGTGACTTTTGAAGTACTCCCCTTGGGAAGTTATGCATCAATGTCAGCGCCTATTACGTTCTTCAAAGCAATTCTGGAACTCTTATTCTGATGGCCATCAGAGCTGTCATCATCCTTAAAATCTGACAATTAAGTTCATGAACCTTGCCAAGGTCATGACATCTTACCAAGTTGTTTGTACAGTGCTGCTAACGTAAGAGCATGGTGGCAAGTTTGAAGCCATGAGATATGGAGCACTTTTTCTAGGATGAGTTCATTAAATTAACTGTCCGACCTCATATATCATTTTGTAAAAACCAGACATAGAATACTAAACAAATGTGTCAACTAGCAGTTTAAGAATTAGAATGTAAATTTTAAAATAGTATATTAACATATTTTCAGATATAAAGACTATTTAAAATCATTGTACTGCTTATAAAAAAAAGAACAACAGGAGAAGAAAGATGGAATGTCATTTAAAGAAACATCCAAAATAAATAATTCATTTTTATACCAACATAAAATACCCACCTTTTCTATGCATTTGCGTAAGATGCGAGTATTCCGGACCCACCATCCCACACCCATAGCTTTCAGTTCAGACCAAGTGGGATTGTCTTTCTGCATTGCCGGCAACATATTCAGCAGTTCTTCCTCTGCTACTGAGTGAAATGCCCAGGCAAAATGACTAGTAGACAGACCTGTATAACCAGAATAATGTTTAGAAATATAAACATGATTACATAAGGATCATCAAAAATGTGTATTCCGTTATTTGTAATAAAAAGATCTAAACTTTACCTAAGACTCAAAAAGTTACAATTAAATGTTTAGGGCTGGAGAAAATATGTTTTTCACCTCACTTCTCCAAACAATTCTATCATTTCAGTATTTTCAACAATGGACATACATATATTTTCTATAATTAAAAATATTTCTTTAAAAGACAAGGAAAAAGTGCTTATGGCAAATGTCACTGTACTGAGTATTTTTACCCATAATCTTTCCTTAAAAAATGAAAAATTAAAGCATTATTCTATATTGGTATGATTCTTCTTCAAAGCTGATTCTCATATTCCTTTGGAGAACATTTGTACTATGCATTTGATTCCATGGAATTAAAAAAGTATCAACTAGACAGCATAGGTTGGTGAACAGAACTTAAGACTCTATGTAGACTCTGGAATCAGAATGCACACATTAAATTCCATTCCATCCTTAATTAACTGTATAAATTTGGGCAAGTTACTTAGTCTCTTGATTCCTCAATTTCCTAATTTACAAAATGTGAATAATCATGGCATCTACTTTATTACACTGTTGTGAGGATTAAAAGAAATAATACAGTTAAAGCATTTAGAATAATACCTGGAACCCGATAAATATTATTACTTCATATCACCATATTAGTAAGATACTTACATATTTATACAGCACTATTTACATCAGCAATTCTGTCAACCTACTCGCCCAACATGGAGTGTTTATTGTTCAACTTTTGTCTCTTCATAGTACATTTGGTTTAATATTATTGGGTGAAGTAAATGATTAATTATAAGATGTTGCCTTGACATATATGGACTGAAAATTTTAAACTATCCAATGCCAAAGAATATAAAATTCCCACTATACCTAAGCCTTTGAAAATAAAATAGAAATTAAAAAAATCAAAAACTATACTGTGAATCAACTATTATTCTAAATTATTTTTAGATTCCTATTGTTTCTCAAACAAGTTCAACAATTTTTATAATGAAAGAATTTGACTTAGAATTTTAAGCTTTACATTTCTAAAGCTAAATACAAAATGAGGGGAAGGAGGAAGTATTAATAGAGAGAGAAACAGAAAAAAAACGAAAAGAGCAACAGAGACAGACCAATTAGAAGTTAACGTGTACATTCCCAATAACACTGTTTAAACTTATAGATACAATAATGCTGGAAGCCACATCTATCTCTTGCAGTTCATGGGCCAATAAATATTCTAAATGTAAGTATTTCTGTTACTTTGAGAAGTCATGACTAACAATATGTAACAGTTATCTGAAATGTTATTAAACTATTATCTAAAATACACATTGATGCTAATGGTAGTTTTGGGGGTTCACTTTTTTGTAAAACAATTAAAAATTAAATATATATTTTTTCCATAACAAAAATGTTATTCAAATTTTAGAGAAAAAGCTGAAGTTAGATAAATGTCGAAAAAGAGAAAAAAGAAAATCTAAAGAAATTAAAGAGAATGAAACGATATAATTGGCCTTTAATGTATGATGCATTTGAAACATAACACGAAATATCCAATGGCCTACTTGATAAATATTTTTATTTATTCATTAACTCTTTCCATCTACCCCCCAAAAAATCCAATATTTTAAGCAAAGATGATTAAGTGGAAATAAACATTAAAAAAAAATAAACTAAGGAAACTCAGAATGTGTCAAATTTGTCATCATTATAGCTGAGCAAAAACTAACTTGAAAGTGCTAAAGCTTTTCTTCTTCTTCTACTAGACTTACTTCCTTTTAATAGATTACTACCAAAATTACCTTGGTGAAGGAGTTGAGCTCGATAAGCTGGAAGGGAAGTTGTAAGAAAAGTATGAAGTCGAACAGCTAAAAGAAATTTTAACCCACATTCATCAAGAGTTTCTCCACCTACAAAAAAGAAAAAAATACTTATTTTTATTTGCAAAATCATCTCATCAGCAAAACACAAGTAAATGCTAATAATTCTGTCAAGCAGCATATCTCACAGCAGCAATTAGAAACAACATTCTGAAACTAAAAAAAGTCTAAATATTTCTTGTTCCATACAATTACACATCACAGAAAGAAGTAGTATAATTAAATAATTTGAAAAATAATAAACTGACTCAGGATTGTGGCATTTTTTTTATAATAAAATCTCCTCCTTATTTAAATTAAAATGTGACTAATTTATATAAAATAATTTAACTTTCTCTATTGTATATTTCCCATATTGATTCAAGCCATGTACCTATCCCAAATATCTGCTGCTAACACTGAAAAAAATTGTTATATGGTGGGAAGGCCTGATTTATACATAAATTAAAAAAATAAAACACCTACATTTACATTTAAAAAAATGATATCTACTAGTAATACTTCTCAAAGTGAAAGTGTCATGATTCAAGTCCAAATTTTCTCTTAAATTTTTAATTTTTATTATTTTTTTCTTAAATTTACCCCACATTTTCCTTTCAAGTACAGTAGAAGGAATGTAGCCTACTGATTTATTTCTGGTACACAAAGCTGAACTCATTAATTTCAGATCATATTTGAGATTTGATGAGAATTCCACATTCAAATTTGTTCATAACTCAGGAGATTAAGATAAAAATTTCTCTGTGTGAGGAAAAGATCTAATGTTACTATGTTTACTTTTGTTATTCTATGTAGGAGTATACATTAATGTTAATTTTTTTAAAAATCTCAATATTTAAAAATACAAATAATAGTAAATTATTACAACATGAGAAAAAATAAAGCAAAAAGTACATTTTCAGGTATCAAAAGTAATTATTTAAAAGAATGTTAACTTTTGCTAAATTCAAATGATACAGTTGGATCTTTAACATTATTAAGCAGCCAATTAAATAAAATTAAAAATGACTGGCATAATAAATCTTTATACAATGTGTTAGAGTACGATGATTTATGGAATAGTATATATTCAAGTTAACACTATTATGAGGTCAGCAATGATGATTAAAAAAACCTTCATGAGTATCATTTTAATAAAAATTGTAGGTAAGTTAAAATATTATCAATTTTTCCTCCACTTCTGTACCAAATTTAATTTTACCTTGGCTTCTGTCTCTGCTTTCTCCAATATCAGTGCTGGTAGTTGCGATTGTATCTGCTAAGGCCATCAGAGACATCTGTTCCATCCTGCTGAGTCCTGGTAAACTAGAATGAAGTAAGTGGCCTGAAAGAACCTGAGCATGCTCAAGACCAAAGTAAGTTGGACTGTATTGTGAAAGGTCAATAACCCTGGGCTTTGCATTTTCTTCATCTGTCTCTAACACGTGGCTATCAGTCATAAAATCTGAGCTCTGAAAAAGTTCATCATAACTTTCTTTTGACAGCTGGTTTGAGTTATTTAGGATACTCTGATTACTAGCTTTCTCCAAAGATGTGTAAGAACTATCATCATCTGCCGCAAGTAAGGCATATAAAGGAAGTGGAGGGACAGAATCTATTTCTGTGTAATCTGTATTTTCACTCTTGTTGAATGCCTGAGGGTCTCTGGTAGTGCTTCCACTGGCACTGATGGTGAGAGACCTTAGGCGGCGCTCATTATTAGATTCAGTTTCATTCAGAGCCACAACTTCTCCAGCAATGCACTTGACAAGATGTGACAAGATGGCCTTTGCTCTTCGAACTTTGCCAAGATCCATGAGTTCCAAAAGCTGCAAGGGATGGTACTGAGGTAAAGTTGGAGAAAGAACATGAGCTGCTTCAAAAAGGCCTGAATCCTCCATATCCACAGAAGGATCAAATGCAGTTTTCTTTCCACAGATTTTCTGTGCAAGGCTGGTCATGGATCGAGTCAGTGTTTTCTTTGGAGGATGTAATCCAGAACTTGATGAGTTACTCTGTTTTATTAAACTTATTATAGACGGAGTGCTCCCACTGTATGAATCTGCTACAACCGGTTCTTGTTTAGAAGATGGCTGCCACTGGGAATATACGTGCATTTCACAATCCATTCCTACCACCAGGATGCCATCCCGGACCCATGACAAAGAAACAGGAAAAGGTGGAAAGCCTTCCACGGAAGAAACCAAATCCACACTTCGTAACAGTACAAATTTAGAAAGAGGCACAACTTTAGTACTCTCCCAGAGAGGTAATGCTAGGCTTTCTTTACCAGTCTGTTCTTGTACTTTGCCAGCCAGGGGTCCGTACATAAAAAGTTTTGATCCAATTCCTATAGTCAAGATGTGAGAACCATCTTCCCTAGACATCCAATCTAAGTGAACTAAATGCTTTATGTTTGATGTTATACTCTCTTTACTGGATAAATATACCTCTTGTTTATTATAGGCCATTAAATTGCTATCAATACTAATGCCAGAATCCAACACTGTGTTTAACTCATCTAAATGAATTGTCTGTTCAAGGACCCAACATGAACCTCCTGTAGACTCACATTCAAAAATACTTACATGCATCACAAAGTCCTGAGATCTACTATTAGATGCAGGCCGCTTATACGCTACTGCTAAACGATTTGTATGTGCACAACTAACTTCTACAGGCCTACCAGGTACAGTTATACTACTATTGCTCTGAAGTCCATCTTCAATAAGTAATGGCCATTCTTCCCAAATGTATACTAGATCCATTTTTCCATTCTTTGATGTGGCAGATTGTCCATCTGTTACTCTACATCTCCAGAATCTTACTTTCTCATCTGAGCATGAAGTTGCCAATAAATAGGGAGCACTGCATATGGGGTATATAGAAGAAGAACTCAGATGACCTAAAATAAAAATAATCCATTAACAAAATGTCAAATTTGGTTAAACATTTCTATTTTCATGTACAAAAGGTTTTACTGTTTTATATGAACTATTGTTAAAAACATAACAGTCTATATTTAGTTTAAGGGTCCACAACATCAAAAGAAAACTTTTAATGACATCAAAGAAAATATGTAAAAAGGACAATACTACCAAAACCTAGAGCTGAAAGTGAAGTGTGAAATAATTTACTTCAATTCCTGCATTTTATAGGTAAATGTGTTAAGTATCTCATGTGTTAAGTATCTTATGCCTGAATCAAACAGCTAGCCTAAGGTAGAAAGAGAAAACCAGAATTCTCCTTCTGGTTCGCAACCAAATATTCTGTTCACAACTCTCGGCTAGTTTTACATAGTATTTTAAGTTTCATTTTAAAAATATAAATACATTTTTAAAAACATGTCAACATTCACAGCTCCTTCTCTTTAATATTTTTCAATATAATTTTATGAATGGGCCATGCTTACCTAACAACTAAATGGGCTCTCAATGATTGAGGAGTATTGGATAAAAATTATGTTGAAATAGTGAGATACATTTTCTAGGCCTTAATGTAATGACAAATTCTTAATTTCCTGAACCAGAAGCCAGGTAACTTTTTCTTAAACGGACAGATAGTAATAACTATTTTAGGCTTTGCTTGACATAGGGTTTCTGTTTCAACTATTCAACTCTGCCACTGTAGAACAAAAATAGCCATGTACAAAAGTAAATAGGTGTGGCTATGTTCCATTCAAACTTATCTGTAAAATAGGTAGGTGGTCCACAGTTTGTCAATCCCTGTCCTAAGCTACTCAATATAAATGACTAATTAGAAGAAGTGTTACATAGAATATTTATCTTATTTTAAAAGCGTATTTCAACATAATTAAAATAAAAACTTTTTAAGTCCTCAAAGACTACAGCAGAACTGCAAAAGGACACAATTAGCATTGTCCATCAGTTTCTCTGAGCTGAACAAAGTTTAAAAGTTTACCCTTTCCAACAGACTTGATTTTAAAAAATTGTTACACTAGGAAAAAAAACTTTTACAGTAGTCCCCTCATCTGCAGTTCACTTTTCAGGGTTTCAATTATTCACAGTCAACTGCAGTAAAGAATATTAAATAAAAAATTCCAGAAATAAGCATTCATAAGTTTTAAACAGAACACCATTATGAGTAGCATGATGAAATCTTGCACCGTCCAGCTCCGTCCAAACCAGGACATGAATCATGCCTTAGTCTATCATATCCACACTGAATACGCTACCAGTCTGTTAGTCACTTAGTAACCATCTCAGTTAGCAGATGGACTGTTGTAGTACTGCAGTGGTTATGTTCAAGTGACCCTTATTTTACTTAATAATGGTCCCAAAGCATGAGAGTAGTGATGCTGACAATTCAGATATGCCAAAGAGAAGCCATAAAGTGCTTCTTTTAAGGGAAAAGGTATGTACTTTAAAAAAAAAAAAAAAACACAGCAAATATAGGGTTCCATATTATTCTCAGTTTCAGGCACCCACTGAGGTTTGAAACTTATCCTCCAAGGATAAAGGGGGAGTGCTGTACCATATACAAGGGCTGTCCAGAAAGTACCCAGCCAAGTAGTATGAAAAGCAAGAGGCATTTATGGCTGTATTTTTTCTGGAAAACCCTCATCCTACTGTTTTGCCAAACAAATTTCTTCTTTTTCCCTAGAACTTCTTTTCTTCTTCCAAACTCAACTTGGGCCAAAGTTAAATAAGAGAACTGTTTTAAGAAATACCTTCAGTTTCTCTTAACATTTGCCATATTACTTTAATTGGAATTCAGTAGTGAAGATCATACTGTTCTGGCTCTTAAAAAGTGAGTCAATGTAAGTCATTCTTTTTTCAAACTTTAACTTTCCTTGTACTGATGCCTCTTGCATTAAAATATACAAAGCAGAATACAAACGTTATCAGAATACTGTTAATACACTCACAACTAAATTCATCAATTTGAAAAGAACATCCTCCTAACAACATGGAAAACTGAAAAGCATTCGAAGTAAACAGATTAAAAAAAAATGAGAGAGAAGTAGAAATGACCAAAACCCACATTTTAGCTGTGGAAATGAAAGAACTGAGTGCTAAGAAGATGGATTTTTGTCTTGGTTTTCTTGATACCCTGGAACGTGGTTCTTTATCTTTTGTATACTTAGAACCAACAGGGAAGACTTGTTAAAACAGACCACAGAGTTTGTGATTCAGTTAAGTCAGGGGTGTAGCCAAGTATTTTTATTTATGACAAAATTTCCAGGCAATATTGATGCTGCTGGTCTAGGGACTGCATTTTGAGAACCTTGAGAACCACTGCTGCCTTAAGATAAAGATGATAAATATATACTTGTGTATCAGGAACCACAATCAGACTCCTTTACACAGCACATGCTCCAGGTAGCACTACCAATATTATCAAAGTTGGCAAAAAAGGTGCAACCACATTACTCTGCCCTTGAAATTTTCACTTTATCTTCACAAAAGGTAATAAAAATTTGTTTTAGAAATCAATATTTAAGACTACAACTGGCTTACAAATGTCAGAGTAATCTGAAAACAATGAGAAATTTAAGTTTTCAGTTTATGGTACTTAAAAGATATTCTTCGTATTTCTGCTTCTGTGTAGATTTAAAAAGAAGTAGTTGCACCTATCTTTAAATACCTAAGTGAATTTCTCATGGATTACAAAATTCGATTAGTTTCTTCTCAAAAAACGTACAAACCTGCTGATGGCTTAACACTTATTATATCAACTCCTTCTGGCAAATTCAATTCTTGGCTATAAACCATTTCTGAAGACAGAGTCAACTTGCTGGTACTCTGGAGATTTGCTCTGCAAGCCTGATACTTCTGTGAAAAAGGAGATAGGATCCTCTCTGGAGAAGAAGAATGTTCTTCTGGCTGCCAAACTGCTTCAGATACTTTTGTATCTACTTTTTCATCTATAAAACATAAGAAAAGACCCAAAAACCATGATGAGAGCAGAATGAGGGTAGGACTCTATAAATATAATAACTGTTACATTTCATAATCCAAAACTGCCATGAGAAATACAAAAAAGTAAACATATTAATGATTCTTTATAACAAGAAAATCAGAAAACCATTTTGCTTTTCTAATTAACTGAAGAAACTATATTATCATCACAATGAAAACGGTTTTAAAAATATGCATTGAACTGTCTAATCACATATCATTTGTTAATTTAAGCCTACTTGAAGTTAAAAAAAAAGCACTTACCCAATGAAACAGGAATGGACTTTAAATGTAAATTCCACATGTGTAACAATGAACGGTTGTCTTGAGTGCACTCTATCACAACTAGGTAGAATTTTTCAGAAAATCCATTAGGTGAGTTGCCTGTTGGTATTAATGACACTTTTCACTATCAATAGGGATAAATGAAGACAACTTATTCAATACACCAAGTTAAAATAATTAAATAAAAAAAAGAAGTCTTATCTGAAGTTCCAAATACAAACTGGAATTATAGAATGCAATCAACTTCTTTACCATAGGAATTTGTATTAACTTAAAATTTTAACAAGTATACAATGCTTAAATTTCATTTTTGAATTGACAGGCCTAAAAAAAAAAAATCACATATTACTAATACAATGCTCACATAAATTAGATCATATTAAGAACATTTGTGAACAGATAGAAACTACATGGTACATACTTTAAGTCAACATATCGTTATGAAAACTGTGTTGCTAAACATATTTCAAAGTAAATTAGTCCCATAATGAAATGACTTATTAGCAATACTTATCTAAATACTCAAATATAAGAGCATATTATTTAGGAAAAGTTTCCTTAGTAAAAACTGTAAATTTAAGCAGCACATAAGGTGCTCAAAATAAACTTAAAAATGCATTCATTTGAAATATATTATAAAATCAGTGGCTCATTACTGTCTGAAAAAAATAAACATTTTTAAAATGATAAATTTTAATCCAAGTTTTTCTTAATTATAAGGTAGTCTTCATTATGTAAAAAATTATGAAAAGAAAAATTATAGAAACTATGAATCACAGAACATATAAAAATCAGAAACTATTATTAGAGTGCAATCATTTCGTCGTTTTAATTTGCACAGGAAAAAAGTTTTCAATGGAACGCTAGGAAAGAAAGATAATGTGTTCTGGGTAAATTAGGCATTTAAATTATAAGAATTAAGAGAAAGGTAGGCTTCGTTCGGCGCTGTCAACGCTGTGGCCTGGGTTCGATTCCCAGCCAGGGAACTATCCACATTAAACAAAGAAATAAAGAAACAAACAATTAAGAGAAAGGAAAGGATAAGAGATAATACCAAAAGAAAAAAAAAAAAGATCAATCTAGTTCTGATAAATATACTAACAAGAAAGAATGCCCTAATAATGAAAGCATCTGTAAGACATTTCTTCTCTTCTTGACATTAAAGGAAAATAAAATGAAAACATAACTCATTGGGTATATTCTGGACAACTCTTATAATAAAGATAATTGCTCTTGAGTAAAACTCAGTAAGAAATCCTTGAATATTTTAAGAAAAACTAGGACAAAAAGTAGTCTTCAAGACAAAAAAAGTTAAAAAATGAAGAATCACAGAAAAGAAAAATAATTCTAGAAAAGATCATCACCACAAAACTCAACCTTAAGCATAGTAGAGTAATTTCTTTAGCATTAAGCATTAATTAAGATACTTAGTCTTTAAATTATAACTTTAAGTTTTAAGCTACTGCTTAAAACTATAGGTTTCTAAAAGGTCAGATGTCCATATTATACAAATTGTTAGGGCAGGATCCTACCCATGCAAAGAACACTCACACATTAATGACAAAAAGCATTTCTATTATATGCTTTTAAAAATACATAATTGAAGAACACTTCTATTTTTTTATGTTTATTTCCTGGTTAAGAATAAAAAGATACTGATATTTATGATATACAAAATGTCGCATACCTACACACAAAAAATTTAATATCAAATAGATATGAAATATTATATCAATTTCTTTATTAAATGCCTAACATACTCTATAGAATTTTCTCATTACATAAAAAATTCTTACCTTTATCCAATAATATTCTGTCTTTTCCCAGACTTTTCTTCTCAAGGTTATTCAAAATGAAGTCTTCTTGAAAAACATGAAGCAGCTGAGTTTTTCTGCCTTGCTGAATGTAAATAAATAGGAACATAAGTTGACATAAATGTAATTTACCGAATGCTAAGTGGCCAGAAAAATAGTACTTACAAGTTTGGTAATGGAATCTAATGCGATAATGCATCCCGGTCTGGCTGTTGACTGTTGACTTACGATGTTAAAAACTTCGCCAACATATTTCTGTTTTCAAAAAAAATTTCTTATCTTCATTATTAAATAATTAAATTTTAAAAATTAATAACAAATAACAAAATTTCAGGCATAACACATCAATAATAAATATGTTCAAGTGGGGCTAAAATAAGTTCACAAGACTCTTTCATTATAAACATTCTAGGACTTGAGCTTATTAGGGAAATACAAAATGGAAATGATTAAGAATTACAGGTCAGTTGATGCAGAGAAAAACAAAAGCAATGCCTGATTATTGTAAGGAGGAAAAAGTATTTTATATCCAGAATGTGAAAGACTGACTTCAATTTCATAGAAATAGAAGATTCAACGCTTTTTTAAGTATTAATTTTGAGGTGAGGAGGATGGAGCTAAAGAAACATGCTGATGTACTGTTTATATATGCTGATCTCTTGAGCTACTTACATCCCCACTGCGCTAGTCAAGATCACATTGTTAAATTCAATCTTCATCGTACTTGATTTTTAGGGGCATTTGATTCTGGTGATCACTCCCTCCTCCTTGAAATTAATTTTCTTCACTTGGTTTCCATTATACAACTATACTCATACCACTTTTAACAATATAATGCCCCAGGGTTCTATCACTTCTACTTTCAAATTACATTCTCTCCCTCGGTGACTTCGGTCATCCAGCTCCACCAATTTAAATTTATATTCTAACACAACTACGTATTTTATATCTTCAGATCAGCCTCCCTCTAAATTCTAGAGACTAGCCTACTGGGTCTCTTAAATGTCAACAGGCATCTCAAAATTAACATACTCAAAACCAGGCTCTCAAATCCCTCTGCTTCTCAAAATCTGCTACTTAAACATTCGTCTCAACTAGAGGCAATCCTATTCTTCATAGTGCTCCAACACAAACCTTGGGAGTCATTCTTATTCTTACACAAACTCCATATCCAGTCCAATCCTGACTATTTGTTGTTTAAAACACATCCAATTCTTATTATCATTATTTATCACTACCACTTGCTGACATTCTAACCTCCTTTCACTCTCTCCCAGAATACTGAAATAGCTTCCTGAATTGGTCTGATTTCACTTTTGCTTCCCATGTCTAATCTATATAGCAACCAGAGCGATCCTTTTGTAATGTAAGGGAGTTCATATCATTCTGTCATTTTCTTCAATGGTTTCTATGTTATTTAGAGTAAAAGCCAAAATTACCACAATGGCCTATGAGGCCTTATATAATCGTGTCAGGCTAACTTTCTGACTCATCCCTGATTATTATCCCTGTACCTTATTTACTCTGCTCCAGTCACATGGTCTCTTTGCTGCTCTGTTCCTCTTTCTATAATATCCACATAGCTAGCTAGCTCCATCATCTTCTTCAGGTCTTTACTCAAATGGTACCTTTTTGTGAGGATTCCTCTGACCAGCACCTTACTTGGCACTCCCTACTACTTTAGCTACACTGTTTCTCTCCACTGTATTTAGTAATATATTTTTACCTTTCCCCCCTATATTCTTTCACTAGAATGTAAGCTCAGATTTTTGTATTTTTTACATCTAAATTCCCAACATTTAAACAATTCCTAAAACACAGAAGGTTCTCAATAAATATATGTTTTTACACTAACACTATATACATTATTGAAAAACTTTGTGTTCTACAGAACTATGCATTAGGAATAAAAATATCTTAGGAATAAAACAAGATTGGGGCGGACCACTGATCAGAGCATAACAAAAGCCATTTACTGGTAGTTCAGGAGATGGCCTGAATTTCCTAAAAAGTAAGCTCAGTCTGACTGAAGATTATCTCAAGGGAGATACCTTCACATCAAAACCAAAAAAGTGGAAATACTGCCTTGCCGGAGGTGCTGAAACAATGCAGATGATGAATTGTTATTAACTGAGCACAAGACAAAATGCTGGCTGTCCTAAGACAAAAGCTTTGGAGTGGTGTTGAAAGACTCCTGCCTGTACTGCAATGGAGCTGAGAGCTTTGTTCTCTCTTAGTTAAGGTTAAGATTCCACTCCTGTTATTCCATCTCACTCATGCTTAGAAAGAAACTACACACAAACCATAACTTCCACGGTACAATGTCATTAGTCTATATTTATCTCTGAGCAAAAAGTATTACAGAAACACATATTGTGGTGAGTTTCCTAGTGGTGTAGTGGCTAAGGCTTTGGCGCTGTCAACGCTGCAGCCTGGGTTCGATTCCCAGCCAGGGAACTAACTACCCACATAAAGACAACAACAAAAAAAGAAACACATATTATGGGGCACTAGACTATTTCTGAAATGAATGAAAGAAATAGTTTCTTTTTCAAAGATCTCAGAATCACGGTAACCATACAATGCAATTATGAAAAACTGCAAATATTTATTACAATTTATATGTAACAATTTTAGAACATGCCCAATAAGTATAAATTAAGTATCTAAAACGTCATATAAAAATACTTAGTTTCAAAATCCATTTACTTACAGAAATTTCAGGGTTGGAAAGCTCATATAAAAGTTTCTTGGCATCAATAACTGCTTGATATAATCTCAGATATTGTCCATCACTTGCTACAAAGCATGCACTAGGAGAATTGCAGTATGCACCTACAAAGCATTCACAAACATTTAAAATTTAATCCTTAAGCAATGTGAGAAAATCTAAATTCATTAAATAAAAATTAAACTGCTTACCTAGACAGTAACTGGGTATAAGAGTGGGCAGCCATGCCACATTGGAAAATGCAGAAACATGAAGAGAATTAATCCGGGCAAGCTCAGAAACACCTCCAGAAAAAGACAATGGCCCAACTGGATCAACCCTCCAAAGAATAAGCTCACTATAAACTGTGTTGGGATCCTGAAATGTCACATCAACGGTGCTTTCATTCTGTTGTGCCAAAGAACATTCTTCAATATTTACAGCATCATGAGTTTGTTTTTGGTTTTCAACATCTGGTGTTCTTAATGCATTATGGTGTGATGTTGTCAACAATAATGGTAATACTGAGTGGCAAGCTAAATCGTTAAGATGAAAGCGATGACCACAATATCTAGATTTGTGGGAAATACTGAGAACTGTAGAAAAAGCAGATTCCTCAGCAAAACTGACTAACCACTGATTCAGAGAGCCATCAGCATGCTTTGAAATCATCATAACATTTGGGGTAAAAATACTTAATTTTAAACTATTTGTTGATTTACTGTGAGCAGAAGAGATAAGCATTGATGTGGAACGCGTGAGACTAAAAGGTTTTTGTTTTCCTTGCTGAATAGCCAAGTCAACGTTCTTGGTACAGGCATACATCACTATGCTTTTACAAAGAGAGTTCGCATCACCTGTGGGGAAAGCTACAGGAATTCTGGAAACAAAGGACACCTAGAATTGAGAAAGGGAGCATTAGAACACATGAAATTATATAAAGAAGTATTACAAAACTGTACCCACATTTAACAAGAAGTAGCTTCTACAGATCACAACAACAGTACCTGTACTTGGCGAAACATACCAGGCTGGTATTCATCCAGCCAATCCACATGCCAAACCAGCAAAGAACCATCCACGGGATGAATACTGAATAGCATGTCTGCATTTTTACTCCACTCAGACAGAAGCACTTCAGTCTGATGATCAATGGCAGCCGATGGTAATGGTATAAAACTTGAGTTTGGTACCATTTTATCACCACCAAATTCCCTCTTTTCATGATTTATTTTCAGATCATCAACACCATCATCTGTTTCTAGAAGCAAAAGGGTTTCATGAATCAAGTAAATATAATCAAGCTATTACTATAAACTAAGAAATATCTTTATAAATTCATTCAAGATGAAAAACATAATAGTTTTCATATAAACAGAAAATGGGCTCCCCTTTAAAACTAACTTTGCTCCAGGAATATAAGGCCACTGGAGTTCACTCAGTAATCAGAAAGCCTATAGGATCGAGTCAATGGATTGTTGGTAGAAGGAATAATATGGACTAGAAGATAGGTAACCGGTTTCTAAACCCAGATGTACCACAGTTGATTACTCCAAGTAAGACACACTACTTCTCTGGACCTTAGTTTTGCTCGTGGTAAAATAAGGGAGTTGAAACTATAATTCTTGGCTGAATTTTGAAAATATATTACTGAAACGTAATTTGTACTTTCTTCATAATATCAGATTTATCAAAACCTGAGTCTCCTATACGAGGGCTGTCTGGAAAAAATCCAGCCATAAATGCCTCTACTTTTCATATGGCTGGACACTTTCTTTCCACACAGCCCTCATATTAGCTACCCTCTAGGTATAAGCATTTATAACTGATATGACATCTTAAAGAAACCATTTCAAGAAAATACATTTCTAATACCCAATTTCCAGATTTTCTTCAACACATAGATAATGAAAAATAAACTGGTATATCAACTGAATACAGTGAAATGCATATAGTTGGACCTCTACTTCAAAAATCTCAGCCCCTACTCCTGTACAGAAATATAGGGACTTTCTTAAAAGAGACTCTCAAAAACTGCTATTGACCAGATTTAAGAAGTCAATATATTTAATCATTAAGAAAAACATAATTCAACAGAAAATTAGGCAAAGGGCACAAAGAGGCAAACCACAGAAGAGCTAAAACAATTCTGTTCAATTTGCTTTAAGAAAATGCCAAGTAGGGAGTTCTCTGGTGGTGCAGTCGCTTAAGGCTCCGGTGCTATCAGTGCTGCGGCCTGGGTTCGACTCCCATCTAGAGAGCTACCCACATACAAAAAAAAAAGGCAAAAAAAAAAAGAAAAAGAAAAAAAAGAAAATGCCAAGTAAAACAACATGCCATTTTCCCCATATTGATTGGCAAAAGTAATATAATTGAAAAGAACCAGTGGTGGCAAGGATGTGTAAAAGGGACATTTGGGTCTACTTAGATGAAATATAAACCGGTAAAACATTTCTGCAGGGCATTTTGGCAGAAGTTATTGAAATTTAAAATGTTTACACTCTGATTATTCTACATCTAGGAAATTATACAATAGAAAAATTTGAAGATGAAAAGATGTGTCACTGTACCATTATTGATATAGTGAAAAACAATTTAAATCAATTTAAATGTCTATCAATAGAGGAAATGCTGAAGTTTTTCTCTTGACATGGAATATTCAGGAACCATTAAAAAAATTAGATAGAAAAGTTCACATTACTGAATTTAAAAAGCAGCTTGCAGAATACTAATTTTATTTAAAAATGAACTCCCATAGAACAACTTATTTTTTAAAATTGCCTGTATAAATATGTTTGTATCAGCACAGGAAAGAATAAATGTGGGAGGACACTCACCAAACTTAGTAATATGGAAACTTTATACTTGTCTGTACTGTTTAATTTTTTTTTTCCCAATGAGCATGTGCAATCTTGTAATTAAAATGAAATTAAAAAAAAAAATTTATGAACCACAAACTGTAGCAGAGATGGCTTGTTGCCCACCCTTCCTAGTCCTTAAGATAGAATGGATATCCAGTCAGGGACTACACAGGCCCTGTGATTAGTACTTTTCAATGAAATGAGAAAGTGACATGTGCCAATCCTGAGTCAACAAAGGTGAGAAACAGCTATATTTTTTCCACTCTATCTCTCCTCATCTGACTAAGGCTGAGTGCAGAGGAGTTTAAGACCCTAGTGCAATGTTTCTGAAACTTTAATGTACATACAATTCACCTGGAGATTTCATTAAATTGTGGATTCTTACTTATAAGAATTGTAGCTGTAGGTGGAACCTGAGATGGTGTATTTCTAACAAGCTTATGGGTAATGCAATGTTACTAGTCCACAGAGAGTAAGGCCCTAGGAGCTGACAGAAACCTAAGTATGTAGAATCCCGAGTCCTCATATCACCATGTGGAAGAAAGCTACCTGGAACAGGAATATCTACACAGGATTATTAAATAAGCTACCCAAATTTGTATTATGCTATTACAGTTTTGAAGTTTATATCTGACAGTAACTAGTGTTACACTAATATAAAAATCTTTGCTATTTTGAACAAAACTTTGTATTTGTGTTCTTCTTAAAGCTTTACCTTCATCAGATTTTATATCTGCCTGATTAGAGTCTTCTACACTGGTCTCTGAAGATGACTGTTCCAAACTTTTCCTAAGTTGCTGTAAAAAGACTTCCATGGACAAAGTAAAATGCAACTCTTTATTGTTTAGCCAATGTACCACAAAAGGTCCACTCTTCTCTTCATTTTCACTTAGACTTAGAGATGTAATAGAGGGGAGAAGCGGAATGTCTGTAAAGAACAATAAGAACAATAACAAAATTATAATTTCCATCATTCTAGCATAAAAACCATCCAGGTCTCACATTTTCTATTATTGATTGTTACATTTACCTTTAAAGCTCTGCAATACACATTGTTTAACCTATAAATAAGATTCCCAAAATAATGTATGCCACAATTATTATTAACAGACTTAAATGGTACATTTAATATACTTACTATAAAGGAGATAAAATTATATACTCTAGGTCATACAGCATCAACACATATGCATACATATATTTTAATTCCAAAAATGTTGTCATTAAGAAACATCTATAATTTGTAGACATCTTATTAGAAAAGTCTACTTAATTTATACATAAACTTCAGTAAGAAACATATTTTAACCTGATCTACCCTGAAAAATGCCATCATCATGTTGTCAAAGTGCTAGTGATTTATCTCAATAGCAACAACTTTCCCACCCAATTCTAAGACAGACCTGCGATTTATTTATTAGCATCAAGACTGAAGCTGGAAAGGGACACTGAGGTTCCCCTTTCGTACTCAAGACAGACAAGCCAACTAAAAACGACACTGTCCTGGCATTGTTCTGAAAATCCTTGCTAAATTAAGTGTACTGAAGCACGAATTCAGAGTAAATTTGACAAATCATACTCCTTAATCGAGGTGAGGAAAAATTGCTAATTCCATTGTTCCTAGATCAATACACTTATGCCAAGAATTGAGAGAGTGCCCCCAAGAATCCTAATGGGTAGGATTTTCTGATTTTTTAGTTAGAATCAACCCAAAAGAGATCAGCAATGCCTTTAGTAGACCACAGGCCTACTTGTTAAGTACAAAAGAAGAAGGGGCTGATGCTGGCGTCTGTAGTAGTAGAAGCATTCTGGCTAAAAGGAAATTCACATTTCTATGTCTCCTAACCTCTTGTCTCCTTACCAGCTTCTCTACTGTATCTATTTCTACTGATGAGCAAATAGATGAAGCGAAAACTGAAAGTTGGCCTTAAACAGAACATCCAGAAAGGTCATCCCAACAGAACTAATTTCAGGAAAGGAATTCTCCATATGGTCTAATCTATCTGCTAATAATATTATTTTGCTTTGATTTGTTCTGTATGTATGGATTTTCCTTAGGGACCTATAATCTAAAGAAAGGTATCAGAGTTTTCCTTATTGGAAGGTAATCAAAGAGATGCTACATTGGAACTTAAGGGTTTCCTCAGCCTTTTCCATTAAAAGTAAAAGTTCAAGCTTTCTACATTCTCAAAAGACTGTCCTTTACTCAGCAGAGGCTCAAAATTATAATTTTGTCTCTGGGTATGATAACCTCTGTCCAGAAAGTATCCAGCCACATACTATGACAATGTTATATAGACAATGGTTGGACAGCCCTTGTATATTTTGATAAAGGTAAAGTATTTCCCAAGCATATACATTTTTTTAACAAAAATAATTCAATATTCTCCCCTTTACATTCTCTTGGCTCATGGATTCTTTTAGACCTAGCTGGGACTGTTGTTTACCAAATAAAACCTAAAAGAATAATAAATACTCTTCATTCCTACAGGTATCACTATATTTTAACTTATTAGAGCACTCCTCACTTTGATTCAAGTAACTAGTGGTTACCTGAATATTTATTGCTATGTTTCTTTTAAGAATGCAATATAGCAAATCCAGTGCGTTACACAGAAATAAGTGATGCTAAATTTATGCTTAAGGATATCCCAAAATATATAAAAACTCACCAATAGTGGTAATCTTCTGGGGAGAAAGACTAGGGTGATATAGAGGTGGAAAAGGCCTTTACTTTTCACTTTCTGTACAGATGGCATGTATATAATATATGCAAGTATTGTTTTTAATTTTTTTCCCCAGTAATACTCTTGGATGCCATTTTAAACGCCCTAACTGTGATCACTTGGCTTTTTCAACTCACAGAAAATAATTACTAAAATAATGAGCACTTAAACTCTTCAAATTCAGACAGATCCAGATATTCTAGAAATGTTAATCTAATAGTACACATTTGACTACAGAGAAAAGTTTTTTAATTCTTCCAGTTATAAGTTATACACATTTCTCCTCTATTTCTGAAATGGTTCCAAAGGCCAAGTACTAAACACATTTTAGTTTCATTTTAACTACACAATAATTATAAAACACTACTCTGCGTTAACGTATGTTATGAATTAGCTTAAAATCTCAACTTTTTAATAAACTAATAAATAATCTCAATGACTTATCAAGATCTTAAATCAAACCAAATCATAGCCTTAAAAAACAAACAAATACACCATCACCTCTTTTTGTGTAACCAGTGAGCTGGCAACAATGAAGTTAATTAAGAAAGTCACTTTCTATTTTTAACTTATTTGTAAACTAAAAGTATAACTTATTTGTTGTAAAACAAATCCACTCAATTCCAAAACATTTTTTGAACAGGGCTTTATTACCTGTGGCTGGGTTGATGCTGGCTGCAATATGAAAGTGGCAAAGTGCATTGGCATGCAGTGGAGTGTTCCGGTGCACGTGATGAGGATCCTGCTGATGTGGCAGGTATCCTGTATGTGCTACAAGTGCAAGTGATCTCCTCTGACCTCTACGAAAATGTCTCAGATTTACCTGTGCGAATAAACAAAGTAAAGCTAATGCCTATATTGTCATTGGAATGCATGTATAGGTAACATAATGATCATTAGACATCACAAATATTCTATTTCAGATTAATTTATATGTACAAATTTCTTTCAGTATTTTTGTACAGCAAATTTGAAACTGGAAGCTTAGAACTTAAACTGCCTGACACTCTTTTTAACCATCACATAATATACTACAACTTTTACTTGGTTTATTTTCTACCATTAATTTCTGAACTTAAAAAAAAAGTTTACAATAATGTGTCTGTCAATGATGTCTCTATGTATACTGTTTTTTTGTATATCCACAGCTTACTCCCTATGACCATAAAGCACTGGATAATATTAATATTACCATAATAAATTCAGGTGATTTAATAATTTAGAAAGCACTTTCAGAGATCGTCTTATTTGACACATTAAGACAGACATTAAAATATTGTTATTCTCATCTTTTATATAAAATAGTTTATACAGAACCAAAGGTCACCTAAAAGTAGTTAAGAATCTTCAGATTCCTAGTCAAGGACGTTTTTCAACTATTATTACATATAACCACTCTATGAGTTGTTGAGTCTCTTGCATTATATATTTAATTATATTCTGAGCCATGAGAATACTACATAAATTTGAAAAACAGTTGTTCGATAATCATAGAAAGCATTCAAAGACAAGTCATTTTTAGATCGCTTCCTCTTTTCAATATTAAGAAAATAATCATCTGTATTACCGATCTATGTTCAATTAGTATAAACATCAAAAATTGACTTTCACTTTCTACACTACTTAGTAAAATAAATACTCCAATTACTAGAGGTTCTAAAAGTAACAAATGTAGGACAGAATCTGATAAACTACCACAATCATTTTTGTAATTAAGAAAAAACACAAATTCTACAGAAATGGTTATTTTTACAGTCACATCTCTGCATTCTCAGATTTTAATTTATTATATTTTAGTTAAGACAGGTATAAGCATTCTTTTGTTATCATCAGTTAACCTAAGATTAACTTTATAAGTAGTTTTTTGCTCTAGACAAAACATTTAAGAATTTTTGAAGCAAATAAAACTAAAAATTTTCTGAGAATTATTTTCCTAAGACATACATTTTTTTTATAATTCCCCATATGACTTTGAATATTAGGATAAATGTTACAAAGAAGGCAAACCACAAAAAGGTGTTAAAACTTGTAGAAAATAACATCTAACAAAAACACTCACATCTAAAGAGTTTTGAACTCGTTCTTTATTGGAAGCATTTCTCTCACAGTTATTTGTTAAATTCACTGGTTCAGTCCAATGGCTGCTGTCACCTCCATATAGCAAAGAATCATTCGGTAAAAATGTCTCTACCCAAAGACGACACACATTATCTTTGCAGCAAGTCAAGAGCACATTACATACAGAAGCCCTAAGGAATAAAAAGATTTTAGAAGCAAAAATATAAATTTCACACAGTATTACATTCTACAATGTTTCTATAATGCACACAACTAAGGTACCAATAAAGAAAATGTCAATATACATTTATGCAATGTATTTAGTAAAAATCATTACAAGTGAGTGGGTATTTGATTTCACCACATCAAATGCTTGCTAACCTATTTCTTTCCTGCCTAGAACTCACAAGTTTTCGTTTCAGTAATCTAAGATTCCTCTTACATCTCAAGAATAAAGACCGAGATCATGCCATAATCCCTCAATTAATAAGAAAAAAGACCCTACATCAAAATTTTCTGACTTACTGAGTAGACTGTTCTTTGAATAATTCCATAATGCTTCATTTTTACTTCCTATAAAGGCACATGCACACTGGTCACCAGCAAGCTACTATAACTATTTAGTATACGCATTCTCTCCTTGCCTAACATATGCAAAAAGCAGAAAGTGTAAGAAAAAAAATCCATGATAAAACAGGTACCAGCTACCTCCTTCCTTAGTCACTCTTGACTTTCAGTGAATTTACTGTCTTGCCACCCAGCAAAAGAAAAGCAAAATCAATTAACAAGCAAATAACCAAGCAACATCAAGAGTTCAAAGGTTGAAACTCTATCAACAAAAAAACTACTTCCTATGGGGAAACTTCATATTTAGAAAAAAAAGATAAAGAAGTCACAATATCCTGTAAAAGATACTTAATCAAACACATCTGATTAAAAACCATCAATAGGCATCGTCCATCAAGTAACTCAGTTAAGTTACATAAAATAACAAAGAAACCAAAGTGTTCTGCAGCAACCACTTTGTTAAACATATTTACATGATTAAAAAAGAACAATAGCAAAGGTGAAGAAAAAGGAGAGTGCAGGTTTTGTCTTGGCTGTTTTCCCCTTCAGCTTTTCTCTTCTCCCTCACTTCTCTACCACCCTCCCCCTTCCCTTCTTTCTCTCCCTACCTTTCCCCCTTGCCACCCACTCTCCTTCAACTTTCTGCCTCTCAGGCTCTCCAGGCTACCTTCCCTTACCACTTCCCCTCCTTCTGTCCCCTCACCTAGGACCCTTCCTTCTTTCCTTTTCAAACCCTCTGTTTCTCCCTCCTTTCCCCATCCTCATGCCTCTACCTCCTCCTGCAGTTTTTTTCTCCCTCTTTTTTCTCTATTGCCCTCTGCCATTCTCTTATCCCCTCTTCCCTCTCTGCTTCTCTCCAGTAAATTCACAAACACAAGCACTGGCAATAAGATTAAAGTAAGCAAATAGAAACAGAATAAAATACATCGAAAGGCAATATGGAAAGTTCATGGTTCATAGTGCCAATTAGTACCTGGCAGATGGGAAGGCTTATAAAATAAGGATGAGCAGAAGGTAGTAATGCCTAATAGACAGCAATCAGAAGAGGTAGAAGAACTTAGACAAGGGCAACAAAGCAAGCAAGAAAGGTACGGTTCAAAAGGATGGAGAGGGCTTTGACCCTGGAGTGCTGGTGGCCCCAGGTAGCTTTCCTCAGGATTCTATGCCTTACTGACAGTCAGTATTAACAGCTGGCAGGTAATATAAGCAGAGCATAGAAGAAATACTCTGATCTGTTTGAGGAATTTCTCTAGCAATACTTTCCTTCCTCACTTCTTCATGACGGTAACTTATTCCCTCTTCAATGGCATGTAATTCAGGTATAGCCAATTAAAAAAAAGAAGAAGAAAAGAAATATTACCATATTATATAAGGCAACCATGTGATAGGTAAGTGTCCACAATACCTGTCCTATCTTGGTGTAACAACAGGCGGACAGTTTTGAAACTAGTTATCTAGAACTAACTTCTGGAGGTTTTTGGAAGATATAACCAAATCTCCCAGCCTGTCCTACATTCATTAATTTTTAATTAGTAAAGAATTAAATGTTTATTATAACCAAGTCTCCATTCTTCTCTCAAGCCAAAAGTCCCTTGCATAAACTATTACCATTTCGTTGAGCATCCTAATTTTATATAAAAAACAAACTACCTGTATGGCCTAGTGAAAATGTCATATCAGAAAAAGCAATGGTCTTTTATGGGATCTCTCTCTCTCTCATAAGAAAGAGTCAGTTTTCCCCCTGTTATCCCAGCAGGCAGTTTGTGAAGCAAAAATGAAAACTGAGAAAGCTCAGGAGATTAGCTGATTCTTAAATGATACGGATCCAAAAGTGAAATTCTGGAGAACGCTGAAAGATGCCGTAACAGAGAATTCTAGTTCTGTATCACATTCCCTATGCTGCAGAATTCTGTTGATAAATCAAATGAACAAAGACAGAAAAAAAAAGCAAACTGGTATGCCTCATTGCTATTTCAGGCATTCGCAATGGCCTTGTTTAAGGCAACTGCCTTTGCCTGCACTGTGACCACTTTTGTCACTGAGTGCACCAGATCAGGAGCAGATGTGACTGACAGTCCCTTCTCTAAAAGATACTTCATAAGCCTCTTTTTCAGTATGCGGGTAGTCTAACCATCAGCAAATGAAAGCACCTGGATATATCAAAAGAGATCAGCCCGGCTCCTGAGCCATTTTCTTGCTCGAGCCCACTCCTACCTCTTTGGAGTGTACTTTCTCCTCAATAAACTATCTCTTTGTTTCACCAAAAAAAAAAAAAAAGAAAAGAAAAAAGAGATCAGTCCCTGAAATGATGTAATTTTCAGATAGTTCTAAAAGGTTCAGTTTGTGATGATAGCTACTTTTATTGGGGTCATTTACAATTTTTAAAGGAGAGTTACCATATGCCACAGCACATTCTATTTTAAACACGCTTTTACATATGTGGGCAATGGTCTCAGCAGTAATAGAGCAACAGTTCTCAAGGTGAAGCTGGGTACTTTTGCTAACAATATTGGTTATCTACTCTACTCTCCCTTTGCCCAAAGACTTTAACAAATCCTCCTACCATAAGAACCATCACTGTTCCTCGAGTGCCCTACTTCTATGCTTTCCTATAGTTAAGGGCTGGGGTAGAAAGAATGGCAACTACTACACTAGAAAATAACTCAAAAAAAAATCTAGGTATAACAACGATGGATACATGCTATTATACATTTGTCCAAACCCACAGAGTGCATAACATCAAGAGTGAACTGTAATGTAAACTGTGGAATTTAGGTGATAATAATGTGTTGATGTATGTTCATAAACTCTAACAAACACAGGGGATGCTGACATCAGGGGAGGCTATGCATGTGTGAAAGGAAGGAGTATATGGGAAATCTCTATGCCTTCCCCTCAATTTAGTTCTGAAACTTAAACTGCACCAATAAAATGGTTGTAACATATATATATATATATATATATATATATATATATATATATATATATATATAATTTTTTTTTTTTTTTTTTAAATCCAGGTATCCTCTGCTGGCTCAGAAGAAAAAAACTGAAGCAAAAAAATGATCCAAGTATACTGCCATAGATCAGTTTAAGACATCTCAGGTGACAAAAAGGTTAAGGGGAAAAGTAAAGCTGCATTGCTCCACAGTGTGGCCAAAATTGAAAATGTCCTTGTGGAACAAAAAGGGATTTCTACTAATACTTAAGTAACACATCTCTATAACTTACCAAGTATGGGTAAAAATTCAATGGGATATTAAGTATTGCAAGTACTACAGGAAAGAATGGCAACATTAATAGGTGTGCTTGTGCATGCATGTGTAGGTTAAGCTAATACCTAGTTCAGGGCATCATAATGTATTAACCTACTCTCTTTTCCTCAAAGATGTTGGGTAAAATTAAAGAAATGTTTGAGGTCTCATGGTGCATCCTCTCAATAAAGGTGAGTTTGTTTTTGTTTTTGTTACCAGAGAAGATATACATAGAAAGTACATGATGAGGGAGTGAAATGTGAAAAGGTTAACGCCAATGACAATATGAGAATGATGAAAAGATAAAAGAAGTGGATACATAACACAGAAAAGAAAAAGATGCACAACTCTGTCACTTAAAAGCATGTGATATGAAGGTAAATTTTTCTTTCACATAGCTATCCTCTTACGTGTCAATCATAGCTGACCTGTAGTCAAAGGTTTGCAAGCCAGGGACTATTTAATATTACTTGAATCTTCATAGGCAAAAGTCCTATAGCTATGGATTCTCAAAGTAAGAAAAGCAGTAAAAAAATCACAAAGATGATGTTCTATTAATAGATGGGAAAAATTACTAATCCACTGACCTAGGCATATATTTGCTTGTTTTACGCCACGAAAATCCATTTACAGCTCGAGGATGGGCCAGATATACAAAAGAAAAGTCAATTTCTCCTTGAGATTGCTTTTCTGAACTTTTATCTGGAGAGGTAACAGCTGTCCGCCAGTTTTCTACATTATACCATACCTTTAAAAGACAGTCATCCTAAGGAAAAAAACCAAACAAACAGAAAACCATCCATGTCAGAATTAAATTAAAAATTAAGTCAAATAGCAAAAGTAAGACTTGTCACCATAATCACAAAAACTGAGGGAAGAAAGAAGGGGTTGGGCATGGAGGAACTGCGAAGAAAATGTGTGATTCTGATAATTTTCTATTAGCATTCCTTAACTGTGCTTTGAGAATTAAGGTGTGTAAATGTATTTTGCAAGGGTTGGTTCAAAGAAAATTCTAGTTAGCATATGAGGGGGGACCCAAAAGAACCCAAAATTTATTTACAAAAAATTGTGTATTTATTCCTACATGTTTAAACTTCAGTCACCTTCAAAGTACTCTCTGTTTGATGCATTACACCTATTGAGATGCTTTTTCCACTTTTCAACACAGTTTTTGAACTCATCCGTTTTGATGCCATTTTTTGTTTCACCTCTTTCACATTAGCAAAATGTTTCCCTTTGAGAATTTTTTCATCCAGGGATACAAAATATGTCGCTCAGGGCGACACTGGGTAAATAGGAAGGGTAGGGGACAGGGGATCATGCCATTTTTTGGTTAAAAACTACACAACACTCAGATGCATTGTCATGCCACATGTTGTGTAAATCACCCATCATGAAACAGGCAAATGCATTTAAACAAAATTCAGTGAAGCCAAACACAGCTTCTCACAACAATGCCAGCTCGTACACTGATGCAAATGGTTCCTAGAACACTTACCTAGTGGGAGAAGCCTGTACTATAAGAGTCCAACCTCAAGAAGATAATTCTGGCTTTTTTGGAGGGTCCTCCCTCTTATAGTATGAAAAATAGAGTCTTTTAAGACTGAAAGATCAAGTTAAGGGTTCTTTTTCCATTTAGCCAAATTTCAAATAAGAAGGCATTACCACTAGCAGACTTCAAAAGACTGCTAATTTTTGAAAAAAGTTTTCATGAATTATCATATTAAATGTTAGAAAAAAAGTTGATGACAATATGTGGTTAACAACTACTACTATTAACATATAAAATAATCTAAGTACAATCAAAATAGCATCTCCTAATTTGGGAAATAAGGAAAGAACAAGGGAGATTAAAATATACTAGGTTTTGCTCTTAAACTATAATTGCATTCCCACCTGTAAAGTCAATCAGAATAAACAGCTCCAGTTCTCTCCTAAAAAAACAACACTGAGGAATTAGGGTATCTCACATTCTTAACCTGCAGGAAGTTTTGAGCTTTCATGGTAACAATAACTTCAGACTAGTAGTTGTCTATTAACTGCTCCGTGAATCAATAATTAAAAATTTCAAGACAATACATTGTTCTAAAATCAACAAATAGTTTTAAATGTCCTTCTAAAAAGTCTGTATATTCTTATTTAAAATTAAGCTTAATATATCTGTCAGTTTAAAGATAGTATAAATAGCAGCAACAGTTTATTTAAAGTATACTAGATAATATAAATCATAGCCATAGTTTATTGATAGTATACTACATGCAAGATACTGCATGGATCATTTTATATACACTGTCTAAATTAATCCTATGATGACTGACCTATGAAGCAGGTGTTACTATTCTGATTACACATGAGAAAACCAAGGTTCAAAGAGATTAACCAGTTACTCAATATCAAAAATTAGTAGAAAGCAGATTTATACCCAGATTACCTTTGTTTATGTTGTTTCAATTATACTGTACTGCTTTTTAACATGATTAATATTGAGCAAATGTTTGCTATTTAACATTTTTAACAGAAAATACTTTCAACTTAAATAAATAAAAGAACAAAACCAGTAAATGTTTTTGAAGTTTCAAAATAAACCATAAGCACAATTTGACAATAGCATTTTCACAAATTACCTTCCCAGCAGTGGCAAAAAATTCTCCATCTGGTGAAAATTTCATTAAATGAATTTGGGAAGCAGTTCTGTAAAATAAACAGATAAGAAATAATTTTCAAGGAAAATTAAATAAGAAAGAATGCAGTATTACTTCACTAAATTATATTCAGCAATTTCTTCAAATAATATAAATTTCTGATAACACAAATTTAACACTCACTTTTAACCCATTTCCTGTATGTGGCTGCAGTGTTTACTCCAAGATAACTCGTGGATTACAATCCTAACCTTAACCCCAAAGTTTGCCACACAAAAAGAATTATTAAATAATGATCATTATATACATTTCTGTTACATTAGGATTAGAGACAAGAACAGTTTTTATATTTTATTTTCACAGTGAAAACCAGTCAGATTTGCTTCAGCCTCAAAAAGTGCATTTATGTAAAATTAAATGAATACAGCAGCATGCCACATTCTTTTTCTAAACAGAAAAAGGGTTAAGTACACCTTATAAATGTAAAATAAATTTTAAAATGTAAAACTTTTAAGCATAAAAATTATTTTATGCAAAAGTATTCATATATAAGAACCATGTGAGGAACGACTTGTCTTTAAAATTTAA
Organism: Lyroderma lyra; assembly: GCA_004026885.1. NCBI lineage: Eukaryota > Metazoa > Chordata > Mammalia > Chiroptera > Megadermatidae > Lyroderma > Lyroderma lyra. The sequence goes on along the minus strand of PVJL010000975.1, from coordinate 89,100 downwards.
GACAAGAGTCATAGTTCTCATTTCCTTAGAATGAGAGAAAAATGGTTTTGTTTTCTAATCTGAAAATCTAAATTCCAGAGTCACAGATTATCTGTATTCCAACAGACATTTGTACGGACAAATCAATATTTTAAAATAAATCTGCCTTTAGATTGCATTTGACTACTAATTAAAGATTATGTATGGGTTAATCACTATCACAGACTCAGCCTGCCAGCTTCACCCAAATACTTGGAGCTTTGGCACATTTCCCTTCATTGCCTTCCTTTCTACCTTCCTATATATCCTGATCTCAAGACAGTTCTCACTATCTTTGCTTTTCTTTTTTTAATCCAAGTTCATGCTTAGATTCAGCCTGCATTTATTTGTAAACCAGGCCAAAAATGAATTGTCACAGTTCATTCCAAATACAAATAACTTTTTTCCTGATTTTATTTTATTTTTTTTCCTGATTTTAAATACATAATAGAAAATATTGGTACAGATGGATGAAAAGAAGAAAATGAAATCATCTATAGTTCCAACAATACCATGACAGCAATTGCCAGGCAAACCCTTAACATTTTAATGCAGACTTTCAGACCCTTCTCTCATTCTCCTTCTCTATATACTTTCAGGGGGAGGGTGTAGGGTAGGAAGGGATGAAAACTGAGGTAATATTTATAATTTGCTTTGTAACATTTATTTATTTATTTAAAATAAGTTATAAACACTTATGCATATCAATGTATATATACCTGCATTATTTTATCTGATTATGGTATTCTACTACACATATATGCAATGATTTTAAATAATTTAATAATTCTCTGTTTTCTCATTTTTGCTGCTACAAAAAAAGGGGGGATGCAGTCAACATTCTGGCACATGCATTTTTATGCATTTGGTTAATCCTAAGGATGTCCTTAAGACAAATTATTAAGAATGCCTGGTCTCCATGATTGTGACCTTGTCCCGGGTCTCCACAGGTTTTTCTCAAAAGAGCAGCTAAAGCAGTCCTTTTAAAAGGACTCCCTCTGTTTAAAACCCCGACAGCTTTTCAACTCAGAATAAAAAGCAAAGGCCTCACAAAGACCTATAAGCTGATTTCTGACTAACGATTTCTCCTTATCACTCCTCACCTGTTCACTTCCCTCCAGTCACAAGCTAAGCACACTCTTACCCTAGAATCTTTGTACTTGATGTTTCCTCTGCCTACAACATACTTCTTCCACAGATAAGCACACATGGCTTACTGCCTCACAATTCCTTCAGGTCTATCTATAGTCAAATGTCACCTCTACTCTTCTTCCTCTTACCCGTTTCTCTATCATAGTTACTGATCTTCATCTGACATGTAAAACCAGTGTTTTAAATTTCTGCCTACCCTTAGTGAGTTATAGAGACCTATTACCTAAATACAGTTAATGTGATCTTCAGCTGACCCTAAACTGAAACTTCCATAGTTTCTAGTCTCATGGCTTTTGTTTATATAAATAAGTCATCTCAAATAAATTAGCATATCTAGTCCAAGTTGTTACTGTATACTCTGATCTTGATTTAACTTAAGATTCTTTCCCTCTCCCAAATAAATGAAACACATTTCAAATTCTCAATTTAACCCAAGGAAGCCTCTTAACTAGAGCTGCAATGAAGTCACTTTGCTTTTCTCCTCTTCCCAACTTTATATAGAAGATTCCAAAGCAAAGCCATAGCTCTTTCTAAAGAACGATCTTTGCAAATCCTATTCCCTCTCCACATATTAACCCTTTTTTAATACTCATGACCTAGCTAAGGGGTACAAAATACATAGAACCAGCTCCTTTGAAATCTCCTTTGTAAATTCTATATACAGGAGGTCTGGGTTACTCTCACTTTGGTATCTGATATATATCTCATTACTGCTTCATATAAAACTAACTCAGGAAGAATGGCCTTTAACATCCTGTCATACCAGTTTATAGCTTTATTGTTTACTCTCCCAATCTGTTCACCGCTATATTCCAAGCACTTTTACCACCACTTGGAACATGATAAGCACTCAACAAATATTTGTTGAATGAATAAATAAAACCTAAAATTGCTATTAAAGGATATGACAAAAATTAAGCCTGCTACTTCATACTTCCAAATTGCTCTCTAGAAAGATAGTAGCAACTGCACTCCCTTATTAACATTATATGAGTACCTGTTTCTCCAAACACTCACTAGTAATTAGTATTATTCATTCTCTTCTTTCTGAATATTTCACATTTCTTGACTTCAAGTTAAGTCAATCAACGCTTGATATGATTATTATTTACATGTGATACTGTTTAAATTTTTTCTTTATTGTTCACTTTTATTCACTAGTAAGGTATCTGTTTTTTGTAATTAATTTTTAAGACCTCCTTTTAAAAAAGGCATTAACCCAAAATTGCAAATACTTCCTCTCAAGTTTTTGTTTCTTTTCCTGTGGTCATTATTTATGGAAATTTTTTATTGATAGAATCAAAAAACTATTAATTTCTTTCCTTTTTGTTCCCCTTCCTTTCTGCCTTCCCTTTCCATTTCTAGTTTTGGCATACTTAGAAAGTCTTTCCGTAACTCTAAAGCAACACTTTTCATCCAACAGCAATAAAACATAAATGAAAAATTTTAGCCAACTATATCATTTTAAATTTCCTAGCAGCCACAAAAAGGTAAAAAGAAACAGATAAAATTAATTATACTTTATTTAAGCTTGTATTTCAATGTATTATCATTTAAACATGCAATAATAAAAAATAGGGTGTTTTGTCTTTTTTGCTAAGTATTTGAAATCCAGTGTGTATTTTATATTTACAGCACATCTCAATTAAGATTAGTTACATTTTAATTGCTCAATAGTGATATGTGGCTGGACATTATAGCTTTAAAATATAAAAATTCACCTATATTTTCTTCTAATAAAATTTCATTATATAGAAATTCAATTTTTCCTTCCTCTGACATTTATTTTGGTGCCAGGTATGAAACAGACTCTGACTTCACTTTCTCCTTCATAGAGCTGGCAAATTTGCCCCACTGTTATAAAATGCCACCTTATATATTAAATCTTCATGTGGAACTGGGCCTAATCCTGGACCCTAATCTATTAGTTCTTATATTAACAATAAAGTGCTTGATGAGCTATAGCTTTTGAATTCATTTTCCTATACTGTATTGTCTTCATTCTTTTTATCTTTCAGAATTTTCCCATATTTGTCTTTTTAAATAAAGTTTAGAATTATTCTCAAAAGTGTAAATAACAAGAATTATGTTCAATATATATGATAATTTCCAAAAAATATATTTCCTCACAACAGAAAAATTCTATTTAAAAGCATGGAAGGTGTCTCTTCTTTTGTATAATTTAGCAAGTTTCTATTTAATGATCCTTAGAGAGGCCTTACACATTTCTATGTTTCCTTGTAGTTGTTTCATTCAGCAATTTTAAAAAATGGATCTGTAGAATATAGGAAATGGTAAATTCTCTGTATATAGGAAAAAGAATGTCACAGAATAAATCAATACTTTTACGTTAATGTGGCTTTATACAAACTAAAATACATTTATAAATAACAAAATCACATGGAACAAGCCTGCCAATCTAATCCTCCAATTAATCCTTACTTGCAATGCCAAATGCATCTCCAATCCCCAAAATTAAGATCTGTTTTATCCGGAGTTTCATCTTCAGTTGGCTTCTCCAAGTTAGCACTGGACCAGAGTTGCAAACAGCTAGAACCAGTTAAAAGACGATTCCCTAAAATATATATATATTATTCACCATTTATTATTTAGGTATTTAATTAATGAGTTGTTACATACTCAATAGTTTCATATAGTACTATAAAGATAAACACAACCTCTAAGAAAAGCCAAATAACAAAAAGAGATTGGAAGGAAGAGGAGTAAAACTGTATTTTAATTTTGTTGAAGCAGCTTGAGGAAAAAAGGAATCTCATAATCTTTCATTCAACAAACATTTAATGAGCATTTTATTTGTACCAGACATTATGCTAGGCATGGGGGATACATTCAGAAAACACTGTCCTTTTTCATGATGAGTTTCATACTCCAGTAGAGAAATATTATGAACAGAGACATGAAGACATGTGAGTTCAAATATATTCCCAAGAATGCCTTGTAATCTGGTATGGTTAAGAAATAAGGTGCATAGCAGACCTAGAAAAATAAATAAGGTTGGAAAAAATTATGAGGTCAGACTATGAAATATTTTTGGTATTCATAGGGATTTATAAATAGTTGGGTATTAAAGGTTTTAATGTGGGGTATGGGGGTTACATAAGGAAATCTGTATTTTAGAACAAGGGGTCTCATCTGGGGGAGATGTCAACAGATAGACTTGAAGAGGTCTGTGAACCTCCCTTCACTGAGATATGCAAAAGTTTTATGTATATAATATGTACATTTTTCTAGAGAGATAATCCATAATTTTCACCAAACTTTCAAAGTTCCCCTTCAGAAACTAATTCTAGACATAGACAAGATTAGAAAAAACATAAGGCACAGAAGCTTGGTTAATAGACTATAGTAATACAGATGGGAAATTATGAGGCTCTAAACCAAATACTAAAGAAGCAAGGATGTGAAAGACATTTCAAAAAGCAAAAATTTTAAGGCTTGACACCAACTAAAAAACAGGGACATACAAAAGATTTTAAGAACAGATTCCAACTTTATGATGTGATAACTGAGTAGAAAAATGTATTATCCTCCAAACAAAAATGATAAAGGAGGAGATGCAAAATTTGGCCAAAAAGCTGACAATTAGTAAGGAATTCACCTAAGCAATTAAGACTATGGATCAGTGTCTCTCTGGAAAGATCATTTTATTTCAAAAGGAAAGTTGGCCTATGGGACAACATAGACTTTAGATCAGAAATCCTGTGTCTAAGTCCGAAATAAGTCACTTAATTAGCCATGTGTATTTGATCTTGTTGGGCAATCTCTGAGCCTCTGTTTTTTTCACCTATAATATTAAAAATTTGTATAGAGTTGTGGTAAGAATTAGCTATAATATATATGATGTATTTAGCACAGGAGAAGCACTTAGAAGAAGCTCAATAATCAGCAACTAGGTGGAAAGTCGCATAGACAGTTAAAAACAGCCCAGAAAGTACTAATAAAACATTTAAATATGACTATTATTTCACTATTTAGCTTACCAACAGACACAAGTTTCTTTTCTTTCTTTTTGTTGAGATTTAATCGACATATAGTGTTATATTAGTTTGAGGTGTACAACCTAATGATTCAGGATTCATATATTTTGGGAAACGATCATTACAATAAATCTAACATCCATCACATTACACATGGTTATCATTTTTTTCCTTATGATGAGAATTTTAAGATCTACTCTCTTAGCACCTTTCAAATATACAACAGAGTATTATTAATTGTAGTCACTATGCTGTACATTAACTCCCTAGGACTTATTTTATAACTGAAAGTTTGTACCTATTGACTGCTTTCATCTATTCTGCCCATGCCCCACTCCCCATCTCTAGCAACAATCAATCTGATATCTGTATCTATGAGTTCAGTTTTTACAAGTTTTCTTTAATGTAAACTAAAACAAAATTATCACATGAAGGATTAAGAATTTAATACAGAACACAAAATAATTAATCCCATATATGGAATGCAATAATAATAGGTTAAGGTATGGTTTAATATACTGATCTGAACACAAAGGGTGGCGGTATAGATATTAAAATAGAAAAACACACAAGACTAAAACAGTAAATCGTATGATTTAAGCAAGATACAATAGTGGATTTGGAGACAGCACAAAAAACACTATAGTCAATTTACTAATATCATGTGAAAAAAATTTTTTTATATTGTAATACCTGGCATATGAATATGTAAATATTGGTGAAAACCAAAGTACTAATATTTCATTTAAAACAACATCTTTTAATAAATAATGACAAAAGTAATAATACACTACTAGATCTCAAATACTTATGGCAGTGATAACCTATTCCTCAGCCAAATACTAAATTTTAAATTTTTCAATAAGTAAAATAATTAACTTTTTGTGAATTTTATTTCAATTACAGTTAAACAGATAACAATCACCAGATGCTGTCAATCCACTGCCTGATAAATGTTAAGAAAATAACTAATTATCTTTAAATAGTACCCTGTAATGATGATTTTACAGGAATTTAACATTAATGCTATCCTCTGAAGCATTAGTACTCCGAGACCAGGGATATAAAAATTCCAAGCCACTACTATGTCATTACTAAAGAAATATCACTCAATTTAAATATTAAATGTTTTTATTGCAGTTATTAATATGATACTTCAAGTAGTCAGTTCATATGCTAACAATATTTCATGGGATCCTATGATTTACCAACCCTATGATGACATATGACACTGCCATATATCATCATTAAAAAATTATCCTGTGAAATAAATATTATCTTAATTTATGAGTTAACCATTCTTGATCTGTTAAATAATGTTTGTGACCACAAAGCTTGTAGTCAAATATGTGACCATTTATTTCGAGCTTAATATATGATGGGCCCCTGATGGTAAATAAAATACTGAATAAAACAGAATCTCAGCCCTAATAAAAAAATTAACCATGTAAACAAATAATTACAACAGATTGTAGTGTTATAGCAGAGAACCATATAATTGATTATCCAAGTAAGAACATTTTTGAGAGTATAAGTTAACACTATTAATAATATGAGGACAAAAGGCATAAACTAGGACATAGTTCACCCTATCCAAAGTAGAGTTATATACAAAATGCTATACTAAATGTTGTATTTGAACCCAGGTCTGATCTCTTTTCACTGTATGCATAGAACACACATATAGGTTACCAGTTAGTAAGCATCAATCTTAAAATCTTACTAGAAGAAACATTTAAAAACACTGTGTGATTAAAAAAAAAAATCACAAAGATAATCTCTTTTATCTTCTAAAATAATTTCCAAAGGTTCTGAAATCTGAGTCCTAAATTAACAGGTTTTCCTCAGCCATTTCATCTACTACACTGAAATTTAAACTACCTTACCTGTCTAAACTAAGGATTCTAGTTCTACATTCCAAAGATAACGTCTTTCTTAAATTCTAGTTTAAAATTTCTATCTATTGAATATTGCTATAAGATATATAAGTATCTCAAATTACACATGTCCAAACAAAACCTTTGTTCTACTCTTTCTAACTCTTGCATACCACTCTTCTTCTTGTGGTCATAGAATCTTCAAAGCAATCTGAAATCAACTGCCAAGTAATGTCAATTATATTGCATTTCATATCCATGTAATCCTTTCATTATTCATTCAACATTAACTGAGTACATATGCTGTTAAAGGCACTGAAACAAGTTCTTATCTTACTCAGACTATTGTGAGGCATACTTTCTAAAGGTAATATAATTATAAATAACGTACTGTATTTTGCTGTGTATAATGATTGCACCCCCACATATAAAGCACACCCACTTTTTTAGCTCAAACTTGCAAGGAAAAGAATCCTTCATTTTAATTTTTTAATTCAAATTTTTATTTGTTTATATTTAGGTACTTGTTTTTTGTATTATAAAGGAATTTTAGCATTTATTTTTAAACATATTATGGTACAACAAATTTTATATAATTATAAAACAAAAGAACAGAGACAAGGTACAAAAAAACTTTATGTATAAAATTATTTTTATACCAAAAAAAACAATGATCATAATCCAGGGTATTCTTTTGCATATGGATATTGTTATTGATTTCTAGAGTTATACTTTTAACTCATAAGCATAAATAAAAGACTTAAAAACATTTACATACATAAAGAATTAGTACTATCCATATATAATGCGCATCCTAATTTTTCCCTCACAAATTTGGGCAAAAAAGTGCTCATTATATATAGCAAAATACAGTAATATTTATCCTCCTGTTCCTCCTGTCTCCAATCCTTCTAACTCAACTACCAGAAAATTCTTACAAACCATTTGTTAGCTGCTACTTTCAAAAACCTTTAATACTTTTTGGACAAGTAAAAAGAGTTAAATTCAAATCCCTTACATGACTTTAAAAGCCTTCTATAATATGCTGCAATCTTACCTTATCACTGGACCCATTCCAGCCTCAATGAAGTATTAACTATTATTAGAATCTGCCTTATACTTTTTCCTTTGCTCAATCTGGTAGATAGACAAAAATGGCTTTGGGATCATTTTCAAATGCAGAAATAGTTCACGAATACATATACACATTAACTATTCTTAGAATTCACTTCTTTTTCCATTCTCCATCTATTCCTATCCTCATTGTTAAGCTCTATCTACTCTCAGGTCAAAAGTCTCCTCTTCAACCAAACTGTGAGACAAAATTAATGTCACCTTCCCAAAACAACAGGTAGTCCCACTATAGCTGGACATAATTACAGTGCATGTTTGTCTTCACTTAAGCATTATCTCCAAAATACTACAATCTGTTTGGCATACTTTTGTGTTCCCCACAATCTCACACAAAGCAGAATTGAAATACATGAAAGTAATCAAAGCAACAGCCTAGGCAAGTGATACTTCATTTCAGTTAATCCTGCTTGTGTTCTTACCTGCAGGATCCCAAGTTATATTGTGTGCTATTGATTCCAGAAAAAATTGACCACTTTTCTGCCATTGACTATGTAATTCCTAAAATGAAAAAAAAAGTCATTTATCCAGTTATCTTTTCTCTGTCAACTGTTTATATTCGTCCTTATTATTCTTAATAATAAATGCAGCCATTTTGTTTGTTTTTTTTTGGGGGGGTGTATATTGACTATGCAGTCATTTCTAAGGAGAACAAAATGTTCAATTCTGTTAAGAAAAATAAGGAATAAAGTGATGGAAGAGATTAGTGAGAGAAAATCTATTCCTGGAGGTCCAAAAGTCTGTCTTCAGTATATTTAAACAATTAATAAGTATATGCCACATTGAACAGCATAATTATTAACCTCAAACTTTTAAAGATTCTCTGAGACCATATCCTGGAATTACAGACTTTGTGCACCTTCCAAGCCTATGACTTTCCCATTTAATCCAGTTTTCCTCTTATTCATCAGGCTTTTTTTTTTTTTCACCCTCTCTGCAAAGTCAATGCTGCCCACTAATAAATCAGCTTCTTCTTGAGGTTTTTATACTGTTTTATTAAATAATTATAATGAATACAAGAGCAAATGGGCAAAACTTGAAATCCTCAATTATACCCCTACTAACAAAGGCATTTTAACATAACATACAGATTCTTTTTTTTTAGAAGTCAGTTATTTCAATCATCAAATACTTGAGTATTATTGAAAACGTATTGTTCCGAATGGAGCAACCACCTTTAAAATTAATTTTAGTTCTGTTAATTACTAATTCATAAGGCTACAAGGGCTTCTAATATTGGATCCTTTAGATAATATACAAACAGAAATAAAAATCAAAGGAGAATTGTTAACTCTCCTTTCATAAAATTTAAAAATCCATATAAATTATTCAAGAGAAAATATTTTTCATTAACAAAGGTAAAGAAAAGAATACTCACATCCAGGAATCAATATAACTGGTTTTACTTTTAGTTCTGTGTCTCAAAAGCTATTTCATTGGTCAAGTCATTTATTTTGGGGCCTCTGCTGCCTTATTTATAAAAAAAGAAATAGGGAGTTCCCTGGTGGTGTAGTGGCTTAAGGCTTCAGCACTGGCGCTGTCAACGCTGCGGCCTGGGTTCGATTCCCAGCCAGGGAACTACCCACATCCAAAAAAAAAAAAAAGAAATAATAGCTGCCAACCTAAGACAAAATGTATTTGTAAGATACTAATGAGCTAAGTGAAAATGAAGTGAGAACTATTAAAAAATATATAAAGATATGTCTATTATTAAAACAGTTTAATTCTTCAAATTTAAGGTATTTCTACATAGTCTCTGACATCATGTCATCTTTATAATATCCCACAAAGAATGAATAGATAGTAACCAATTTCAGAATTGAGCAAAAAGTCTAATAAAGCTCCTTGCATAGGACCAAATGGCCAAAAAGCAGCATGGAAAGAAATCCCAGTCCCCTAACTCCTCCAATAAATGCTCTTTGAACTACACTATGCTAATACTGTTTCACAGGGTTTAAATCACTAGTTTAATCTTCAGTAGAGATGGGTAAAATAACCTGACCAATCTGTCAGCTTTAAAAGCATTAAAACACCCAAGAAATGTACTTCATGATCTTAATATTTATAAACCAATGTTTTAACCAGCTTTTAGAACAATTCCTGATACACATTCTTTATTAAAAAAAAAAAAAAAATTCACTGGCCTGTTAACAATTATGTTAAGGCTCTGAAATTAAAACATGTAACTTTAAGAACAAAACACATAAGGCAGAAAAACTATAAAATGCAGATCATAAGAACAAAGAATTATCAGCTGGCACTTGGTGTAAGATTACCTTGGATTAAAATTTTAAATAAAGGAAAAAAAAAAAAAAAAAAAAGAACAAAGAATTAAGTACCACATATGACTGGACAATGGTGTTTGCACTAGCAATAAAATAAATGCCAAACTTAGAGTTGTGGACTCTTCAAATACTTATTATATAAAAGAAAAAAATGTCAAAAGGAAAAAAAGTAAAATATTCAACACAATTCATCAGCACAGTTTAGTTAAATTGTATTTCAATGAAAGGGTTTAACTTACTTTTAATGTAAATATGGCATTTAACATGTATTTTGAATTATAGTGTATAATTTATATTGATATATTTGATGATCACTCTGATTTTGTATCCTTAAAAATAACATTTTCTATTACTCAAGACAGTTCAATTCCTAAAAGGAAAATGACAAATTACTAACCAAAATTTTCTTTTGCTTCGGTAGGTTAACTGGTTCAAAAACAGAGATAACATTTCCGTAGGATGCTGCAATCTTTGAAAAAGAAAAAAGAAAAAAAAACTTAAGGATATATTAACTTATGAATTAAAAAAGTAAAAGAAATTAATAGTATAACTTAAAATATGTCCCCCCACACAATTTCATGCACTCATAGTTGAAAATGTCAGTTTTAGAGACCACCATTGATGGATCAGAATCCCAGTACATACAGTAACTTACTGTGTAACTAGTAAATTAATCTCTTTGAACTTAGTTTCTCTAACTATATTTATAATATCAGGGCTGTCCTGAAAAAATCCATAAATGCCTCTATTTTTCATATGACATGGCTGATACTTCCCAGATGGCCCTTGTATGTATGCTACTATCTTCCTAATAGAATTATTTGGGGAATTGAAATAATATTTGTAAAACATCTAGTATATCATTATCTGTAAGATGCATAATAAATGTTAATTCCTTTCCTCACAGAAGAATATGTATTGATGTATTTCTCATCAAGTAGGGAATTTGACAGGACTTAAAAATCAGTTTTTAGGTTATCTGTCCTCAAAGTTCACAATTCTGTCAGTGTATATTTAATTTTTAAAAAATAACAAAGCTATTCCTTTGTGAATTCTCTAAGGAATATTTTTTCCAATATTCTATCTTATTTCAGTACATTTAAAATTTACTCTTTAAATCAATGGTACAATAACCCTTCCTGACTCTGTTTTACAAGGTAGCTATTACTAAAGCTTGAGTGAGTCACAATGAAGAACATGAAACATCAGAAATCAGATAGGCAGATAGGTAAGTAGGTAGAGAGAGTGAATTGGGGATAAAAAATATCTATAATCTAGTGAAGAGGGGATAAAGAATTAAGATATACATATAAGGGGAAAAAAAACCTTTCAACTGATAATTTTAAGTGTTCCGAGTTCTTAGGATGTAATAATCATCTGCACTGAGTTGGTCTGGGAGGGAGTGTTATTAAAAATGTGGGTAGAAGTTCTTCAAAGAACAATGAATATTCAATTTTAAAAACAAGGCATAAAACGAACACAAGTGTAAAGATTAAAATAGGCAATATATGTTTGGAAGTACTTGAACACCAGCCCAGCCAGAAGACAGTGTACTTTATAACAGAATAATGGACATGAGACCAAAATGGCACAGGGCCTAATGCCAAGGTGAACTACTAGAATTTTCCCAAGGTAATGGAATGTTTCAAGCAAATGAATAAAAAGATAAAAGCAGATGAATTTTCTCAGGAAAATTAATGTGGTAGTACTACAAAGAAGAAACAGTAATGATAAAATACTGATGCCTACAGTATCAAGGAGCATTTCCCTCTCAAAGGCAAAGAGAAGTTCCCAGCTACCAAAACTTAACAAATTTTCTTCCTGATACCCCAATGAATCATTTGATTATACTGATACTTGTGGGAAAAAATCTGCCTTTTATTAGGATGATTATAAAACCAAATGACCTCTTCATTCTAACTTGAACTGTCACATAATCTAGTTTAACACAAAAAGGTAACTCACTATGGAAATTATTAAAATTAGATATCCGACATTAAACAGGCAGTCCTATGTGAGTCTAGGTAATATAAATGAGTTTTTACACAATAATGAAGATTACAGAAAAAGAACTAGGAGAACAAACATAACAGAAGGGGGAAAAAAATCTCAATAATTTTTAGCACTCCAAAATGAAGATCATTTTTGTAGTACACTGAGAACAGAAGGTGTGAACAAAACTAAGATAATAGATAACTTTAACTATATGAGTATTAAAGGGAATGGGACACAGAAGTAACAAAAAGAATACCAGTCCAACAAACAGGTAAACATTGCAAGAATCAGAATTCCTTTTACCATGAGTATCTTTAAATTAGTTCTGAAGAAGTAACTTTTCAGATTGGTAGCTCTAATAGAAATGATTAGATTTAAAAAAAAAAAAAAAAAACAAAAGGAAAGAATATCTAACAATAAATAAATCTGCAAAGTTCGGCCCAGTCTAACTACAACTATACCTAGGTCTGGCCAACTATGTCTGTGTGTTATTATATTAAACTACATACTATGCTGCCTACTAGTTGTAACTCTCCCAATTCTGGTGCTGTATAGAACTGTATTTAACCTGAGATAATCATGATATACTCAGTTTCTTTTGTTGTTCTAGCTGTTTTACTTTCAAGGTTACTTATACTTTTCATATGCAAATACAAGTTTATATAAAAATATTCCTTTTTCTTATAGACCTGAAATAAATTTGTAAAATTATAGACTCTTTTAGTACAAAGGTTACCCAGAAGTTACAAGGAGATAACTACCTATTTACAGACAAATGATTCTAACAAATGATTTCTCTTTAGGAGTCTATTTATAAATAGATTAAAGATTTATTATCGGTCCTTTCCCTCAATCCAATCAATTTTTAAATAAGTCTGCTTTAGACCTGTTCTACAGGTAATAAGTAGTACTAGATCTTGATAAACTCATTGAGAAAATTATGCTTTATTTCCAAATTATGTAAGAACAGAATTCTTGACAACTCAAAGAGCCAAAGAAATTTGTAGCTACATTATCCTTGAAACAAAGCAAGTATCTAATTCAATAGGTAATACTTACTTTGGAGACTATCCTGGTAAAAAACACATTCAAAACAAATGTTATATTACCACAATATTACAAACCTTGCCTTGTTGCATTGAACAATCTACACATCCTACTTGAATATTTCCATGTTTAGCTCCTGGGATTATTTGTAATCTTTCAAAATCACTTCCCAGTATAACAATGTCACATCCAGATGCATAAGCCTAAAGAAAAAAAAAAAAAAAAGAAACAAAATAAAATAAAAATGATAAAATTGTCAATAAAATATTTGTCGTATAGAATACTAGCATTAAATATTAAATATTTTAAGACTAATTTTAAATATTCTTTTTAAAAAATCTATTATTTAAAAATATTTCCCTTACCTCCCATATGCAGTCCCACTAACAAATTCAATCAGCCCTATCTGCAAAAAATATACTAATTCTGTTTACTTCTTTCTTCTCTACTGAATGCTACTGCCCTTGTTTAAGTTATTATCATCTCTTTCCTGTACTATTAATAATCTGACTGATTCCATTCTTGCTTCCCTTTAATTCCTTTTCATACAAAGAGTGATCTTTTAAAAATGTTTATTACACTAAGTAATTTTCTCTGCTTAACCCTTTCACTGCACTGACTTCAAGCTTCTTTTCAAAATCTGTCAAAAATGTAAAAAATTGGTATTTTGACTACTTTATACATTTAATAACAACATTCTGAGCTGCTCTGTATATAAATGCCATTTTTATTTTAAATTTTTGTTACATGACAATAAATTTAACATTATATTGAATTTTAGCAAAAAATACTCAAAATATACTAAGTGGCATCAATTAGAGTTAAGTATAGATAAATAAGAATCTAATGGCATTGATGACTTAAAAAATTTGTTACAAAATGTTACACAATATGGCATACAAACATCTTTGTTGATAGTGCAAGTCACGAGAAAACATATATATTTTAAAATCTTATAAATGGAGAAAAGTCCTTGAAACAGTTTCATACTAAATAACAATTTTACAATAATTACAGGGATAAACCACTTCAAGAATTTTCCCACTGCACTGAGAATAAAATCTCAACTTCTTACCATGGTCAATGCCATAAATGACTGTCTAATTCTTCAAAACCATCTCACGCTTCTCTCTCTCTCTCTCTCTCTCTCTCTCTCTTGCTCTCTCTCATTACTTTCCATCACATTACTGTTCATTATTCTACATAGAATATATCATGATTTATAAATGTCTTATATATTATTCATTTCCACGACTAAACATTAAGTTCCAAGACAAAAAGGTAGAGTTCCAGTTTACAGTGTTCTCTGCTCTAGATCCCAATTCTAACTGAAGGCCTTACTTTATAAATACAATAGACTCTCAGTTAACCAGCATCCATGGGAATTGGTAGATGCCAGATAAATATAAGTAGACTGTTCGTTACCGGAACTCAAATAACTAGCAAAAAATCTTGCTGGTTGCTTGAGAGGGCCAGTTACTTGAGTTCCAGTTAACAGAGAGTCTTCAGTACCTATGTAATAAATGAAGTATTTTCTTAAATTTTACTCGCATTTATTTTTGGCTTTTAGTGTGCTCACAGAAAATTAGAACACCTTAAGCAGGAGTTTAACAGGAATTTTTGCAAAGTTACATTCCATCTAAGTCAAACTGGTCAAAGCTTCTCCAGTATTTACAAAACACAACAGACAAGATGCTACACAACTATTGCATCTGAAAATTTTTTCTTTTATTCTCAAAGATAACTGGGAAAGAATGCATTTTCTGCTGTAATCAGAAACACACTAAATGAAGTGTTTAATTTCACAAAAACAGCCACCATAACAAGACAAAATGAAAAGGCTTCTTGGCAAGTATTTTATAGCTCTTTTTGAATTTTATAGTAAGCAGAATTCTTCAATCATAATTATTTTTGTGTCCTTTTCTCTACTTTTCTAGGTCACAGGAGTTTCTTCCATTAAAGGGTACATAGCTGTCCTTCTAGAATTCATGCAGTATAATACTGACAATAAAACATCTATCACAAACTGTTTTCCATCCTAATAAGCTTTTAAATTTTAATAATTCTTTTTTCATCACTTTTACACATGAACATATACCATACTTAATATAAAAAATATCGTAGTTAACATATACTTTATGACCTTGAGTCCTACCAAAGCCAAAATGGTCCTGTACAAGCTATCACAATAATTTCAAAAGAGACTTCAGAGAACATACAAATAAATCTGCTAACATTACAAAGAAAATGATGTCTAAATAGGCTGACAAAACTTCTTAGTAGCAGAGTGGGCTTGAGAACCTTGATCTCTTGATTATTGATTTAGTTCTATTTCCATGGCACCACCAGGACTTCCCTTGTTAATCATGCTTTCCTAGAATTTCCTAAAAGGAATTAGGGATAATCAAGTCTGGTTCCACAAGTGTCATATAGGAAAAAATTGTCTCAGTAAACAAAAAAATCACATGATGGTCTGCTCACCTTATAAATATCCACTACAGGATCATAAGGCTTGTCACAAGACCATCAGCAAGAATAAATTCCTTATGGGATGTAGAGTACAGCAGGGACTATAGTCAATGGTATTGTTATAGCTATGTAAGGTATCAGATGGGAAATAGACCCTTTGGGGTTATCACGATATAAGGTCTAAAAATGCATAAGCATTATGTTCTCTTGTACACGTGAAATTAATTAAAAAAAAAAAAGAATGAAATCCAACAACAAATTTAAGAAAATTTTTCATTCATAATACTTTAAATATCTTAATATTTTAGAAACCCATTTTTCAATATTAAATTTTGAAAAAAGAGTCACTGTTTTCCCAAAATACTGTGTTAAATTTTGAATGTTTACAACTTAGATTTATTTCTTCCTCATTAAGCAATTCTTTTCAGTTTCCATTAAATGGATATTCTCTCTCTCTCTCTCTACACACACACACACACACACACACACACACACACACACACACAGTAGACTCTCTCAGTCGACACCCTTGGGGATTAGTAGATACTGAATAAATGTATTAATACTTGTTGGTTGCTTGAGAGTTACTATTAAAAACAGGCCTAATTAATATTATACTTGATACTATACTATACTAGACCACACCATAAACTCTGTATTGTCTTGATATTAATACTGAAATATAGTAATTAAAAACAAATTAAGAAAAATAAAAACAAAATAATTTAATGTAAGTTTTATTATATGAAAACAGCTTTGTGAATGCAGTGTGCAATTTTAGTTAAATGGCAGTCAATAAATTTTTCAACTTGAACTTCACTAACATAATTTTAACTTCAAGTAACTTAGAAAAAACACACATATACATACTTAAAACTTACAGTTGGGGTAGAGAGTTAATGGGTAAATATCGCATCATGATCATTAGGATCTGATGATGTAGCTAACTAAGACAGGATCAGGAGAAGTGGATGTGAATATGGATGGTTTGGGAATTACATCAGTAGTTATTGCTATACTGGCAAACTTGCATACAGATTTCTTGAAAAAATGAACAAATATCAACTTGCTTTGAAGCCCATGCCTCTCATGCAAAGTCAGGTTTTACATGATGTGCAGCTGCATAACATGCTGAGAAGTGAAGAAGAGTTGTTGTTCCACAAAAGCTATTACACTTTCAAATGCTGCAGTAACTCTCTACCAGGATACTTTTTCCACTTCACACCCACTGTCATCACTCTCTTCCTCTTCAGCAACAACTATTTTTCCTCAATTCACAACAGCTTCTATGATGTCTTCCATACTAACAGACTACAAATAGGAGGTTCCCATAACCTTCTCCCTGATTTGATTATTTGCTAAAACAGAACTCAGGGAAATACTTACTTGCATTTACCAGTTTATTAAATTGGATACAGGATACAAATGAATAACCAGATGAAAAGATACATAGGGTGAGGTCAGGGAGGGTCTCTACCACAGGAGCCCCTGTGGAGCTGGGGTATGTCACCCTCCTGAAAGCACTCTGCACCCTATACTGTTGGAATTTTAATGAAGTTTCCTCATGTAGGCATGATCAATTAACTCCACTTTCAGCCTATCTCTCCTCTCTGGAAAATGGGGAGTGGGACTGAAAATTCGAAGCTTCTAATCATGGCTTGGTCTTTATGGTAACCAGTCACAATCCAGGAACAATCCAGGAGCCCACTCAGTTGTCTCATTAGAACAAAAGATGTTCCTAGGGCTCTTACCATCTGGGAACTTACAAGGGTTTCGGAAGCTCTGTGCCAGACATGGGGGTGGGAGGAAGGCAGTGTACAGACCAATACCTACATTTTAATATTATCTCCTGAGCAGGGTAGGGAGCAAAAATACAAACAAACCCTGAACATTTTCTGCAGGGTTTTTTTTTTTTTTCTTTCTCTGGGCTTTTGAATTATAGTGGTACAGATGATATAATTCTCAAACTATTGTAGATGCATTACAGAAAGAGCCAGGGTTCTTAATGTACTAGAAAGAACAAAGATATGAAATGAGAGAAGACACAATACAGTAATGTAAGGTTGGACTGGAATTGGAAATATTGGAATAAAATCATGCTTTCCAAAATACACATATACTATGTCCTCACTTAACATTGTTGATAGGTTTTGCTACTTAAAGTGAAACTACATATAATGAGACCAATTTTACCAGAGGCTAATTGATACA
This sequence comes from Lyroderma lyra, assembly GCA_004026885.1. NCBI lineage: Eukaryota > Metazoa > Chordata > Mammalia > Chiroptera > Megadermatidae > Lyroderma > Lyroderma lyra. Next base: position 70,917 of record PVJL010000975.1, on the reverse strand, counting down.
AACAAGTTACATTTCTATGGCATTTCATCAACATTATAACCACATGACATTGAATGAAATGTTATATGTACACATGTAAATATGATTATATATGTATATACTACATGTATATTTGCTAGTTCTTTCTGTCCAATGAAAGGGTCAAGAGGCAGACATTCCAGTAGCAGTAAGATTATCAAGTATGTATCTTAATTTTGCTATCATTCCCTACTAAAAGAAACCAGGGTCCTCAAAAAAATGGCTAATTACAGAGCTGTATAATTATTTGGATGGTAGCTATAATGAGAGTCTAGAATACCCTGTTATGCCAGAAAGAAAGGAAATACTTTAAAAGAAAGAAAAGACCAGGCAAGAATCATAATCAAGGGATGCTCAACTTAGGAAAATTTTTATGAGGATGAGGATATTTTCATGGTCATAACATGTCTCTCACACACTGCTTATTGTTACTAGAAGAAAAAAAAACAGTTTTACAATGGAAATACTGGGCAACACCTTTATGGGTCATCAAAATTAATATCACTAATGATAGGATAGGTATCTTGTCCCTCCAAATGTGATACCTAGAGAAGGACACAACCTCATTTATGCATAATTTTGCCTAACAATGCATAACCTAAATCTAACTGAGAAGAAATATCAGACAAATGCCATGTAAGAAAAGGGCTGCTTTTTTTTTTTTAAAGGGAAAGTACTATATCCTTCAAATGTCAATGTCAAAACAAATAAAGAAAAAGGACAAGAAAAATGATGCTAAAGAGACATGAAAACTATATGTAATACCTGCCCATGGAATGGATCCTATACTGGAAGGAATAAAAATGTTACAGAGAACACTATTACATCAACTAATAAAACTAGAACATAAATACTACATTAGATAAAAATAATATATCAATGTAAACTTATGAAGTTGGCAACTGTAATGTAATTAATTATGTAACAGAATATTTCTATTATAAAGTACAAACTAAGTTACTTAAGGTACAGAGTAATGACATATATTCATATAAATTGTCCTCAAATCGTTCAGAAAAAAAATATGTAGGTACATACACATATAATGTGCAAAAATGATAAAGAAAATGAGGTTAAATTATTATCAAGAGTTAATTTAGGTAAAAAGAATATGAGTGTTTCTTGTACTATTTTTATTTTATAAACAGCTTGTCAACCCACAGGCCAAATGCGGCTGAGGATGGCTTTGAACGTGGCCCAACACAAATACATAAACTTTCTTAAAACATTATGAGATTTTTTGGGGGACCTTTTCTTTTAGCTCACCAGCTATCATTAGTGTTAGTGTATTTTATATGTGGCCCAAGACAATTCCTCTTCCAATGTGACCCAGGAAAGCCAAATGATTGGACATCCCTGTTTTACAACTTTAGGTATGAAATTATTTCTAAGTAGTTATTTTCATTGTAGTAATGAAAACATAGTATCTAAATAATTATTTCTTAAAAAGTTAAAACAAAAATTGCTGTCACTTTCTATGCTTTCTTCTCTTTGACAAACTATAATCATCTCAGTCTGTTTTTTTCTCTTTGGCATTATGCTGCAGGGTCAATGCTTGTCCCTGGTATTCCATTTAATCCTCACAAATCCTGTGAGGTTTACCATTTACATTCCCTTTTACTGATAAAGGAAACTCAAATTTAGAGAGAGACTCGGTAATTGGCTTAAGTCTCAGAGCTAACATAACATGCAACTGAGATTGAAACCAAGTTATAACTAATGGGAAAGAACATGCTCTTACTCCTTCTGCTATGCTGCCATACAATGTCTTATAAATATACACTGGGATGAATTTAATAATTTTTCTCTAATTTCTTTCCATAAGTAAAAATGTCTTATTTAGGGGGATTCCCTGGTGGTGTAGTGGCTAGGCTTCAGCTCTCTCACTGCCATTGCCTGGGTTCGACTCCTGCTCAGGGAACCAACCAAAAAAAAAGAAAGAAAAAAAAAATGTCTTATTTAGATGTGAAGCAACCAGAACTACCATAACTGCTGGTAGAAATGCAAAATAAAATTGTACAACTACTATGGAAAGCTAAATACATGCATACTCAATAATCCAGCAATTCTACTCCTAAATTCATACCCAACAGAAATGCACCCATACGTACACTAAGAGACATGTACAAGAACATTTATGTATAAAAGTCCCAAAGTAGAAACAACTCAAATACTCATCAACAATAGAATGTATAATTCAAAGATAACTGGTTTGGGGAGATGTCATATAATTTTAAGTTTTACTTTAACCTTCATGCTGCAATTGCTTCTTGGCCTGTTGGCTAAAATCAAGTGTTGTAACTTCAAACTGCAAATGTGTTTTATGTTTAAGTAGTGAGAAACATTTTTTTTTGAAATGTATAATAGAAAAAAAAAATGAGGGGGTTCCCTGGTGGTGTAGTGGCTAGGCTTCAGCACTCTCAACACTGCAGCCTGGGTTCAATTCCCAGCCAGGGAACCACCCCAAAAAAACCAACAAAGAAAACAAAAAAACCAACAAACAAAACAAAACGATGGAATGTATATATTATAGTATATCAATGATGTATTATAGAATTCTACACTTGAAAACTATATAATTTTACTAGCCAATGTCACCCTAATAAATTTAATAATAAAAAATAAAGAAAAAAATAAATTATGGTATTATTATACATGGAATACTATAAAGCAATGGTTACCAAACTTTCTGGTCTCAGGAATACTTTACACTCTTAAAAGTATTGAAGATAACGACCCTCGCTTCCCCATAACCAATAGCTTTAGTTTTTGTACATTATCACTATCAACATTTACTCTTTTAGAAATTAAAACAGACAAAACATAATATATCAATTGCATCAGGTATCAAAACCTCCCAACATACAAAGGCCCAGGACAAATTTATCAGTGAAATCTACCAAACATTAAAAGAAGAATTAATGCCAATCTTCCTCAAACTCTTCCCAAAAATTCAAGAAGAGAGAATACTTCCAAATTCATTTTATAAGGCCAACATTACCCTGATATCAAAGCTAGACAGGGACACTGTAAGAAAATTACAGATCAGTATTCCTGATGGAACACAGATGTAAATATCTTCAACAAGATACAGTACACTCTCAGTTAACCAAATAAATGTAGTGGTTTCTTCAACTTTTTTTTTTGCCAGTTGCTTGAGAGTGCCAGTTGCCTGAGTTTCAGTTAATGGACAGTCTAGTGTACTAGCAAACCAATTTCAACAACATATTAAAAAGATCATATAATCAAGCGTCATTAATTCCTGGGATGCAAGGATGGTTCGATAAAGGCTATATAGGACAAGCTCACAGCTAACATCATACTCAATTGTGAAAAGCTGAAAGCTTTTTACTAAGATCAGAAACACAATAAGGATGCCCATTCTCACCACATCTATTCAACACAGTACTAGAAATCCTAAATAGAGCAATGTGGCAAGGAAAAGAAAGAAAAGGCATCCAAATTGAAAAGGAAGATCTAAAATTGTGTCTGTGCACATGACATTATATATTAAAAAATCCTAAAGATTACACTAAAAATCTGTTAATAAATAAATTCAGCAAAGTTGCAGATACAAAATCAACAAAGATCAATCACATTTCTATATACTAACAACAAACTATTAAAAAAATTAAGAAAACAATCCAATTTATAATGGCATCAAACAGAATAAAATACTTAAGAATAAATTTAACCAAGGTGAAAGATCTTTTTTTTTTTTTTTTTTTTTTAATTCATTTTTATTGTTAGACTTATTGGGGTGACATCTGTTGGCAAGGATTACATAGGTTTCAGGCATACAATTCTACAGTGCATTGTCAACTTGTTGTATAATAAGTTCACCACCCAGTGTGACTTCTCTTTCCATCACCTTGTATTTAGCTTCCCCCCTCCTCTCCCACCCCCTCCCCGAAAGATCTTATACAGTGAAAACTATAAGACATTGACTGAAAAAATTGAAGATGACAAAAATAAATAGAAAGACATTTTCTGTTCTTGGAGTGGAAAAAATTAGTATCATGAAAATGTCCTTACTACCCAAAGCAATCTTTAGATTCAGTGCAATCCCTATCAAAATTCCAAAGGCATGTTTCACAGGGAAAAAAAAAAATCCTGTAATTTATACGGAACCACAAAAGATCCCAAATAGCCAACGCAATTTTAAGTGAGAAGAACTAAGTTGGAGTCATTATATGTCCTGATTTCAAACTATATTACAAAATTATATTAATCAGAACAGTACAGTATTGGCTTAAAAACAGACACATAAATCAAAGGAATGGAATCATAAGCCCATACAAACACATAAACCCAAGCATATATGGCAAACTAAGCCATGACAAAGGCACTAAGAATAACTAAGGATACATGGAGAAAGCATTGACTCTTTGATAAACAAAGCTGGAAAAACTGGACAGTCACAAGCAAAAAACTAAAATTGGACCCCTCCTTTACTTTAAACACAAAATCAACTCAAAATAAAGATCTGAATGTAAGGCCTGACACCAAAAAACTCCTAGAACAAAATACAGGGAGTAAACTCCTTGACGTTGGTCTTAGCAATGATTTTTTGGATGTGACACCAAAGGCACAAGCAAAAACAGTAATAAATAAGTGGGACTATATCAAACAACAAAGCTGCTCAGCAAAAGAAATGATAAAAAAAAATGAAAAGGCAACCTACAGAATCAGAGAAAATACTTGCAAACCATATAGATAAGGAGTTAATATCCAAAATATACCATACAACTCAATAACAAAAACCAAACAATTAGATTTTAAAAAAATAAAAATTTGGAAAGATGTAACAAAATGACGATGTGAGAGGGACCTCCAAAACACTCCTCTGGAGACTACAACTAATAAAACACCTATACCTCAACCAAAGACCCTTTACAGAATGCACAATCACAGCTAAGAAATCCACGGTTCACAATAAGGTACCTGCAAGTGAGCAGAGAGTTAAAAAAAGGAGAAATAAGGGGAAGAGTGGGATGCTGGCTGCGCTGTCCCCGCTTGGAACTCTACGACTGGTGTGGGAGGATGAAGGAAGCGGCAGGAGAGCGCTCTGAGCCTCACTAGGTCCACAGGACAGAGGAAAGGAGGCCCACTGGTGGGACGTGAGATACTACAACCAACTCACTTCGGCCCCAGGAGGTGCAGACCAGTCTGCAAACCATAGCGGCTGGACTTCACTCCAGTCCTTTGAGGAGGGGGAGTGAAGGGGCGGTGAGTAGCAGCAATGCAAATGCTCTGGCTGGGAAGGAGGAGAGAGGAGACTGCCTGCACCTGTTTCTCGGTCCACAATCTCGATGGTTTGAAAGACCAGCACACAGGTTGGCTGACCCCAAGGCTCAAGGCAGAGTCCATGCACTGGGCAAACCGAGAACAGAAAGGCGCAATCCCACCCAAATTCCTTGCATGACCCTGGGAGCCACAGGAAGAAAACAAAGCCACAGATGCCCCTCACCCACAGACCTCTGCCTGCCCAGTACCAGCAGTGATCACAAACTGTACCTGGTAGGGTCCAGAGAGGCTGCAAATATGAGAAACCAGAGAATTGAAGAGAGAGGGATAAGATAGATGACACATCAGAAACAGGGCTCAAAGCAACGATTATAAAAATGCTTAAGGAACTGAATGATAATTTCAACAGAGAGATAGCAAGCATTAAAGAAGACTTACAAACCATTATTAAGGACCAGAGAGAGATAATGACTACATTAACTGAAATGAAGAACAGAATAAAAGTCACCAAACTAGATAAAATAGAAGCACAAAGCAGTGATTTGCAGGTAAAAACAGCAGAGAACACCCATTTAGAACAGATAGGTATGAGAATCTAGAAAAATGAGGATGGTTTGAGATTTCTCTGGGACAATTTTAAGTAGAAGAATACCAGAATCATAGGAGTACCAGAGGGACACCAGAGGAAAAGCAAGGGATCAAAAAATTATTTGAAGAAATAATGACTGAAAATTTTCCTAACCTGGTGAAGGAAACAGAAATACAAGTCTAGGATGCACAGAGAATCCCAAACAAGATTATCCCAAATAAGAACACACCGAGATATATCATAATTAAAATGGCAAAAGTTAAAGAAAAAAAGAAAATTCTAAAAACATCAAGAGAAATACAAGTAGTAACTTATAAAGGGACAGTCATTCAATTCTCAGCTGATTTCTCACCAGAAACTTTACAGGCCAGAAGAGATTGGCAGAAAATATTTAACATGATGAAAGCCAAGGATCTACAACCAAGAATAATGTATCCATCAAGGCTAGCATTAAAAACTGAATGACAAGATGGAGTAATGGGGTGGGAGGGAGGAGGGGGTGGAAAGGACGGAGGGGAAGCTAAATATATGGTGATGGAAAGAGAAGTCATATTAGGTGATGAGTTTATTATACAACAAGTTGACAATGCACTGTAGAATTGTACACCTGAAACCTATGTAATCCTTGCTAACAGATGTCACCCCAATAAGTCTAACAATAAAAATAAATTAAAAAAAAATAAAGAGCTTCTCAGGTAAGGAAAAGTTAAAGAAATCTATCACCACCAAACCAGTACTACAAAGAAGGAAGGAGGGATGGGAGAGTGGGTAAAATAAAGGAAAGGGATGGGGAAATTTAGTTTGATGATTAACAAAATCGAAAGCAACAAAGAAACAAAACTCATGGACAGAGTCAATAATTTAGTAGTTACCCAAGGGTAAAGGGGAAGTGGGGTGGGAGAGAAGGGACAGGGATACAAATACATGGTGATGGAAAGAGAACTGACTCTGGGTGATGAACACATAATACAACATATAGAAGATGTAACATAAAATTTTACACCTGGGACCTATGTAATTTTTACTAATCAATGTCACTCCAATAAATTAAAATAAAATAAATAAAATATCGAATTACCATATGATCCAGCAATCCTACTTCTGGGTATATATCCTAGGATGTTAAATCACTATCTTGAAGAAATTATCTGCACTCCCATGTTCGCTGCAGCATTATTCAAAATATAAAAACAATTTAAGTGTCCATCAACAGATGAACACATACAGACAATGGAATATTATTCAGCCATAAAAAGGAAAGCCTGCCATTTGTGACAACCTTGAGGGCACGGTGCTGAGTGAAATAAGTCAGGCAGAGAACATCAAATACTATATGTATGTATCCCACTTACATGTGACATCTAAATAGAAACAGAGAACAGAATGGTGGTTGCCAGTGGATAAGGGGTGGGGGAAATGAAAAATGCTGGTCAAAGGGAACAAACTTTCACCTACAAAATAAGTTAAGTTTGGGGGATTTAATGTACAGCATGGCACTATAGTTAACAATAGTATATTGTAAACTGCTGTGAGGAGTTCCCTGGTGGTGTAGTGGCTTAAGGCTCCGGCACTGGCGCTGTCAACACTGCGGCCTGGGTTCAATTCCCAGCCAGGGAACTACCCACATACAAAAAAAAAAAGCAAACTGCTATCAGAGTAAAGCTTTAGTAGTCTCACCATAACAACAAAATGGTAATTATGTGAAGTAACAGATGTTAGCTAACCATACTGTGGTACACATTTCACCACATATGTATCAAACCATCACACTGTGTATCTTAAACTTACACAATGACTTATGTCAATATATCTCAATAAAACTGGAAAAAGAGATGAATCTGTACAAATAATCCAAACTGGGTATATCTAAAATCACTTGAAATGCACCTATCTTGTTATAATAATTATTAAAATTAATTTACTTTCTAGAGTTATACAACATGATGATGTAATTCACAAGGAAGTACACACAACACACACACACACACACACACACACACACACACACACCAGGGAAAACAATCTTTAATTTAAAATGGGCCGTGCATAATTTTAAAAATAATCCATCAGCAATTATTTAATGAAAAGAATCCATCTACCAGGTTTTAAATAAAAACCTAAGATGTAATATAACATGCAATATTTCTAGAACAAAATCTAAAACTAGTTTTACAGATATTTCTAAAATAAAGTATTTTCAAAAACTTTTAAGGAGCCCTACCTAGTAAAAACAAATCAAAAGGAGTCCTACAGGTGCACTGGCTATAATGTGTAAGGTTATCAAAACAATAAAAATAGCACTGGTTTATCAAGCTACTTGCTCTTTAAAATTAATATACATATATTACAATTTACACTAGCTGCTTCTGTAAAAAAAAAAATAGTAATTAGAAAAATCTATTACTAATCAATTAAAATTAAATTAACAAATGAAAATCCTTTTGCCAGGCACACATAACGTTATGTTTACTAACTCTGAGACTAAATAAGATGTACAGGAAGACCTGATTTCATATGTGTGATATCACGTATGTAACTGAAACATGATTTTTAACTTTAAATTTTGGCAGAGAACCTTTTAGATATTCTAAATTTCTAAAATTATCCAAGGTGTAACAATCAGCATTGTAATTTGGAAATCCTATGACGTCCATAAAACACTTAGATTTCCTATTTTTACTGTTTATTTTAACCAACCATATCTCAAAGAAGTTTTTCCTGATATATTTCCTGGTTAAATGACTTTGGTCTGGTATGTAGTAATTAACATTATTTTTGCTTTTAAAAACATTAAGAATTAGTATTACTTCAATAATCTTAAAGGTACTTCCACACTATTTAAAACATAAACCAGGCCAAAATTTTAAAACTAAGTTCCAACTTAGTACTTATAATGAATGGCATATGAGTACCACAAAAATCTTTGTTTCTTCAGGCACGAACAGTATTAAACTTTCACCTCCCATATTCTCTCCATCCAGAAAGACCCACATTCCCCCTCCAAAAAAAAGACCCTTTCCAATTTCCCATCTTTAAAAGATTCACTGGAGTGAACAAAACAAAAAGATAAACTAAAAAGATGCTCACTATCACAGAAAACTTAGGAAGGAGAATGATAACTAAGTCTCCAGTTCTCTACCAACAACCAGACAGCTGTAGTCAGTCTCTTGACTTCTAATTTGAGTCCTCTTGGGTGGGAACACAGGTTTGTCTAATACAAAAGGGAGGCTGGACCTATAACCTGTTTACTTTCCCTCCTAAAGCAAAGTTGTTTAAATTGTACACTAGAGACAGAATGTCATAAATATTAACACAAGCTGTCTGTCTTATGGAAATTACCTCCCTTTCTATTTTATTTCAACACTAAGTATGGATAAACTACAAAATGAAAAGGAAAAAAAAAAAAGAAATTCAAAGTGTGTAAAAGAATCTGCCATGGATATACAACTAGCTGTAAGGGACTAGACTGGAAATAAAATCCAGGTAATGAATCTAGTATTAGGTATCACCAATACCTCAATCACTGTTTTAGATGCTCACAATGAAATCTTAGAAGGCAAGCAAGACTGGTTATTGATACAGTGAAAGTACAAATAAAGTGCTTTGGAAGTATAAGAGATAAGTATAGTCACTGACTACTGAAAGCTTTCATATTAAGAGCAAAGTCAAAATAGTTGATGCCAGTTTAAATAGTAAAAATGTATCTAATTCTTATACTAACCATATTAGTAATTGTATATTTTAAAATCTAGAATCCATGAGAACTGGCATTCGATTTCATTTCAATTTAAAACCTGTCAGACTTTATTTGGAAAACGGGATCTCATCTCTTGAATAGGTAAGTTACCTGTAAACATAAGTTATCTGCAAAGGGAAGAATTACAAACACAGGACTATCTTCAGAGAAGGCATAAAGTACAAGGAAGAATAAAAGAATTGTTCAAGGGGCCCTCCAAGAGGAAGATACCATGTCACTACCTTAAGTAAAACTGAAATGTAGAGAGATTTTTTATTTTGTCTGCACATACCATCTACCATTAATGCTTGCTTTTTTCCTGTCGAAGAAAAAAAAAAAAAAGAACTCAAATTCAGTAAGTTAAAAATAAAATTCTAGGAGTATTACTCCTAGAGTAAATAGATTCTGCCTTTTAATATGAAAAAAGGTGATTTCAAGAGAGATAAATTTAAGATGTATATAGTGTCCAGAAAACTGAGAGCAAGAAATTCTCTTTATAACAGAACTACTAATGTTAAAGGATCAGGGATAAAGTAGCTGCAAAGGAAAATGACTGTTAACCCTTAAACTACCACCAAAATTACAGAGAGTTGGGATCTCTTTACACTACACACAAAAATTTTTTTATCTTATTTATAGGAATGCTTCCTGAGATCTGGAAGAAATCTGCAGTGGATTTGGTGAGAGAAGATTAAAGCCAGTCTGTGGAAATGAACTTCAAATTCAGCAGGAGGGAGTAACAAGCTACAGGATGGTATAGGATGACTATATAATCTGGCATATTAACTCACTTCTTTAAAATAACATGGAGGTATTCATCAAGATTTTATATACACTTTGAGGGGTCATGTAAGCATATAAATAGGCCAGCATATGCTTTGAAGTTCACACTACTGCTTAAACAGATTCTGAATGCCTTCCCAGAAAAAGGCCTTAGAATTTACATTGGAGAAAACACACAGATAACTTTAGGAAATGGGAGACAATGCAGTATTATCATCCTATAAACTCCCACTAGGAAAACCTCCTCAGGATACTGTTTATTCTCTCACTCTTAAGCAGCAAGAGCAGAGAGCAATGTCCAACCACATTTGCTCACTGAAATCCTGTGTTCACTCTTCTGAGTATTCAGGCTAAGTTAACATTTAGAATTAGAATTTTTAAAACTGCTAGTGTCAAGGACAAGCTAAGGTGTGTATGTGTCACTCTACAAGGGTGCTACAAACTCTATTTTAAAGCAAAGTACTTGGTTGACACAGATCTAAAAGTATAATTCAGGAATTAAATACCCGCACCATGTTAAATAATGACTTTTATGTACTGTATTATTCATTGTGACAGATAAAAACCACGGAAAAAAAAATCAAAAGTAGACAGAAAAGTTGGGTATCTGCCAAGCTGTTTACTTCATTTCACTTATTTATGTAAAATTTTGTTTTACTTTTAATCACACTAAGAAAGAGCTACACAGTTGTAGCAAAAATCCCCAGCATTATGTATATGTTTAGATAAAGAGTATCACATATGCAATACTAACTTATAGTTTGAGGTTACTATAAAAACTATAATTAAGGCAGAAATTTAGGGCCCTCTTCCTTCCAATACCTGGAGAAGATTAATGAAAAACAAGTCACTTACAATAAACCTTAATCTTGTATTAGCACTACATAGCAAAGAGGAGTTTTAACTGAAAAACAATAATGCAACTTTAGTAATTAATGTGAGCAATCTAAAATAAATAAAACTTCCAGAACCACCAAACTATTACATATGGAATTCAAATGATGGCAGGAGTAAATTATTAACGAAAAATACCTTTTACTTTTGAAAGTCATTGCTCAGTGAATTTGAAGAAAAAAATGAAAAGCACTGCTTTGTCTATATTTTTAACCAACGCTAGTTAACAATTAGTAACTATCTGAAGACATCCACTCTTTTTAACTACAAGGATACCTGATTTTAAATTGGAATAAGAAATAAAATCATCTCAACTATTAATACTTCAAACATGACAATGTGAGCCTATGGAGTGGGGTAATAAAAAGGTTCCCACCCCCATCCCCCACACACTCTACACAACAATTTTTGTTTAAAAGACTGACAAACCACCTCAACCCAAAGACTCAGACTAAACACTTTATAAATACTACAAAACGTTAATCTTTCGAGTTCAGGCTCTGTACACTAAGTACCTCAATGATCGAAATGTTTTTGCCTCCTTCGCTCTCAAAGGCCAGATCCACCCGGCCCCAGGGGGCGGGAACCTCCCTGAGAGACCTGGGGACCCGCGTTGGGACGACGAACCGTTCTTGGCCTCTGCCCGTCTTTCTGGGGACAGACCGGCTGACTCAACGTAGGGGACCCACCACAGGCGACGCGGAAGCCTCTCTAACTCACCGTGAAGCGCTGGTCGCCGACGCTGCCCACGGAGAAGCAGTGGTCGCCGGGGTTTACAGCCCCGGTCAGCACCTGGTGCAGGTTCATGTCGGCTCCTTAGTTCAACAACCGACACCGCGTCCGGCTCATACCCGGGGTCAGCAAAGATGTTCCTCCCTCCTTCCCTCAGGGGCGGCGGCCACTCTTGGGCGGCGACCGCGGCAGCGACGGGCGCCAGAAGGCGGAGGCGCTCAGCTGGGGCCCACCGTTCATCCCGAGCCCTAGCGGGCGAGAGCCGGAGGGGGCGGGCCGGCCGGCGGGCGGAGCGCCGGGCTTGTCTGCGCACCTGTCACGGACTGCGCAGGCCCAGGTGAAGCTTGGGGTCGACTCAGCGGACGCAACCCGGGCCGACTCACCGGCCAGGAGGACCGCACCGTCCACACACTTGTTCTGGGTTCTGGGTGGCTGGTCCTGATCGAGACCGAGTAGAGCCGGCAGCACGCACTCGTCCTGCCCCTCGCTCCCTAACCTGTTTCTTTTGACTCGGGTGCCCGCCACCCCCACAGGCCTTGGCCACTCACTACGCGTCGCTAGGACCTTTCCTCCGAAATATCGCGAGATATCCCGCGGCGAAGCGGAGTACAGCGGTAAAGGACTCACTTTTTTACCACAGTACAGTATAGTGATCAGCAAGTGGATATGAAAACACCTCTTCTTGTCAGATGCTGGCCAATCCCGAGCTCCAGTCCACCTAAGGCTCCTCCCACTACTGAAGACAGATTAACTTCTTTGAGGTTTGTGAGTGTTGAACCTGAAGGGCCTAGTAGAAACATAATGAGCCTAGAATGAGGTGACAGGTTTTAAGTTATGCTTTACGGTAGGGCTTAAGCTGACTGTAGGCCAGAAAGTTTAAAAGGGAGGAGTGCATTAGAAATGGAGTCGCAGGGTCGTCTATCCCGGTGGAGACTACAAATCCCAACAAGCATCGCTTCCGTAGAGATCCCGCGAGTACTCCAAGTAAATGTGACGTCTGAAGCGTCCTTGTCCCGCGGTAATAGTTACTCCAGTAGTGTATGTGTTTTCAACTCGCTAAACAAGTTGAAACCGTTGGCAAGTACTAAAATGAAATGTTTTAACCCAAGTTTACTTTAACAGACGTTTTAAAGTAATTCTGTAATAATACTGCATCAGTCCCGCGTCGAACATTTGTTTTGGAAAAACATTAAGAATTCCAAAATGATTGTTGTCGTAGTTAAACCTGTAATTCCAACTCTCCTTGTATTTTGACACAGTTTTGTATGGTTATTGATAAATTTATGTTTATATGTCTTCTCCAGTAAACTGTAAGCATTTTAGGGACTGTTCGTCTCTGTATCCCAAGTGTCTAGCACACTGCTAGTTTCACTTTATAAATTTCAACTCAGTAAATGTTAAATGAATAAATGTAAATAGGAACTCGCCATCTACACAGAGTAGTTTTTTTGTTTTTAATTACTAAATTTATTTTTATACTTTCTTTTGATTAAAAAGAAAAGCCTTCACGCTACAACTTGGACGCAAGGAGTACTAATCATTTTATTTCATTTTGCGTTCCCAAAGTTTTTGGCAATGTACATTTACTTACCTTTGAAGTAAAAAGCTACTTTTTAAAATTTAAGAGCCATCTCCCTTTTTAAATTTTTTTCATTTTTAATTTGAAAGATGTAAATTCCATTTTTAATCTCAGTCTCTTCATAAAAATGAGAGACTAAAACTTAATTTGTCTTAAAAAATATTTTATTGCCATTTAACATACTTACAGTTTAATTTGTGTTTTAATTATTCAAATTTTATTTAAAGTGACTTTAAGTTAATTTTATACTTTAGACCATAAATCAAGATTTTTTCATGTTCTACATAAATTTTGTGTCTTGCTGTAAAGATTAACATGTTTACTCCCTATTCTGCTCAGTTTTTGGTTTTGAAGGACGTGCAGTATAGCAGAATAAGAGAAACTAAGTGACCTAGTAATTAGGAAATCTGAAATCTTCTGGTCTGACTGTGTGACCTTGGAAAGTCTTAGTAACTTTAAAACTTATTTTCCTTATCTGTACAATTAGCAAGTTTAACCTTATTATTGGCAACATTTTGCTTGACTTTTTCATTCCTGTAATTCAGCATTTCTGTTAGTTTTTATTAAATTCCTTCAGCGTTGAGATAAACTATCAGAGTTTGAATTCTGGCCTAGCCACTCAAATTACTGTATTTTGCTGTGTATGATGCGCTCCCATGTATAATGCACGAACCCACGTTTTTCGCTTAAACTTTCAGGGGAAAAAAATCTTTTTTTTTAATTTTTTAATTCAAATTTTTATTTGTTTATATTTAGGTACTTGTATTTTTGTATTTTAAAGGAATAATTACAAAACACAAGAAGAGATACAAGTTATAAGAAAATTTATGTACTAGTAACAAATTTATGGTATTATGCATCATAAAGGCCAAGAACTCTTCATCATTGTCACTATCAGAAGTATCATCTTCTTCAATTTCTACATTATTGGTGTCTTCTGAAGAGCCACTTTCCTCATCCTGTTAAATTTCATTGTCTTCAGTTCCATCCACTGCATTGATGATGCCGCATTTTTTAAAGAATTTCACAACCACTTCCTTCTTAATACTTTTTCACGAAATTAGGATCCAATCACAAATCTGAGCAATGGATGCTTTATTGATTCTGCCTGTAGGTGTTAAATCATTACCAGCTGACTGCATCCACAATGTCCACTGTTTCTACCTTAGGGCCTTAAAGGGCTTGTTTACTGACACAATAAGAGGTTGCAAACTAGTTATCATATTCCAGAGTACTATTTTGCATACAGATATTATTGATTTCAAGAGTTCCACTTTTAATTCACAAGCATAAATAAAGAATTAAAAACATTTATATACATACAGAATTAGTACTACCCATGTATAATGCACATCCTTATATTTACCTCAGAAATTTGGGCAAAAAAATGCGCATTATACACCACAAAGTACAGTACTTAATCTCTCTGTGTGTTACTTTTCTCATCTATAATGTGGGAACAGTAGTGGACTTTCTTCATATAATTGTCATGAGGATTAAATGAGAACAGTGTTGGCATATTGTCAGAAGTCAATATATATTAGCTATTATTATTATTCCTAAATAAATCTAACTTTTTCACATGTATTAATTGTTTGTAAAGTCTTCCAAATAGTGTCAAATCTCAGTCCAAATCAAACTTTATAGGGATGTTTAAGACTGCCACAAATGTGTTTGAGGTTATTTCAATCTACATCCAGAACTATGGAACTACAATAGCTATTGAAAAGCAAAGACTTTTTTTTTTTTTTTGCCTGTTGACTGTCAACAAAAAGCAGACTAGGTATTCCACCAGCAAAAAAAAATTTATTCGAGGAAAAGAACAGATTGCAGTTCAGTACATGCAAACACAATGAGCCACATCCAGGAAGAAGGAAGTTCTTATTCAAAGGGAAACCAAAGTTAAGAGGAGAGGCATTCTAACTGTAGAGCTCTGTTGTAAACATAGAGTTCTTTCCACAGGGCTTTGCTAGTGTCAAAGGGTGTGAGAGCTCCTCCCTCAGGTATGGATTCCTGTCTTGGTTAAGGTCTCTGTCATAAATTTTGACACCTCTTACTCATCAGAATTACTCTACTACTTTATTAAGTTGACCATTAAACCACCTATCTTTGATATACAACAGATGAACTATTTCAAATAATCAACTAAATACTTATAATTTATCTAGTTCTTCCACTGCAACTTTGGCCTGTAGTCTGGTTTTATACATCCTTGAACTAAGAATAGTTTTTCAATGTTTAAATGATTGGAAAAAATCCACAGTGGCATAATATGTCATGATACATGAAGATTATATGAAATTCACATGTCCATAAATAAAATTTTATTCAAACACAGCCATCCAGTCATTTAGGCATTTCTATGGCAGCTTTCACTCTAGTTGCAGATTTGAGTAGTTTCAACAGAGAATATATAGTGTGTAAAGCCCAAATTATTTACTATTTGGCCTTTTATAGAAAAAGTTTGCTGACCCCTGACCTATAGGAAGGATCCTCTACTGCTATATGAACTATGAATTAGTTTTTGCTATGTAGCTTCATTAGCAAAATTTTTCATGTTAATGATTACACAAGCATCTTTAAATATATCTATTGTATGTATCCCTGATTCCCCAATAGTTATCATAGTACAGAGTAGATACTCACTAATAGTTGAATGCAAGGATGAATATAAATAAATAAGACCTGACATATGTATACAAGTATATGTTTTCTGAAAGAACTACTTCAGGGAGGTAGCCATAGATAATCCCTTTGCTTCCAAGCAGCTGCTTCTCAGATAACCCCCCAATGTCACTCACCAATCTTTAAAAGGGGTCTGTCTAATCGTAAATCTAGTCCTGAGATCTTGTGCAATTTGACTGTCACTCTGCCCTTGTGGGAAAATGTATAAGGCAAGGAAATGGAGAAGGCAAATTGTACATGTTTGCCTCTCATCTTCTCCTCCCTGTCCCCTTCAGCCCAGAGAGGCAAATTCACCTTTTAACACAAAAAGTCCTGGGAAATTCTTGAATCTAATTATTCCCTGAACTGTAATTGAACTTCATCATTCTTTCCTTTGAATGCTCAAAGGCTGTATACTTTTATATATTTTTCCTATAGTTTATTTCCATTTTTCTTTAGCTTTATTTCTAAAAGATGAAAGAGGAAGGGATGGCTCTAAAAAAGGAAGTCTTTTTTAAAAAAATAAAATTCTGTATATTTTGCATTATTACTAGCAGCAAAATTTCTTAGAAAACCAAAGTGCTGTAGTTTCTGGGACTGGCAGGCCAAAGAGAAGTTATGCTCTTTTCAGTGCTAGTCTGAAGGGGAAGGGGAACATTTATTAAAGATTCAGTGGGTGGTGACAGTGTAAACAAAAGCAAACAGGCTAACCTCTGAGATCGTTATGGGCTGGGGGAAGGGGAGTGAGGGTAAGGAGCATATGAGAAGCCAGCTCAGATTGAGAAGTAATCATGCCTCTTCCTCACTGTTTCCTGAAATCCTTGTCATTACCTCCCTCCTTGCCACCTCCATCCTAAACTCATGAATATAAATCCCTATTCTCCCAAGGTCTGTGCTGCAGGAGCCACCAATAGAAGCTTCAGTCCCCACTGCCAACATCCAATAAATGAAGCAGGTTAGAAGTAAGGGAGTCCCTAATCCCATAACTAAGGCTGAATCAGGGGGCTTGTATTGCTGGAATCTCACATAGCATTCCAAACTCCTTACCTTGTAAGAATAATATGAGGGTCTCATACAACTTAAGACATTGATTGCCCCAGGAACCTGCCTCTACTGCCTTGCTATAACAAAATCCATCAGGAATATTGTAAATAGATTATTTGAGCAATAATACAGGACCTTAGCCTTCATTTATAATATTGTTATTATAGAAAAATTAATTCTAATACTTCTGAATTTGGAGATTGTCATTAAATACTCTTGGTTCATATTCACTAAAGGGTTCTCCACCCCTAGGGACTTAAATTTATTTATAAAATCTATTGTCTATTAAATAAGGACTGTACACTGTAATAGGTATTTTGTTTATCTTATTTAAATCTCAACAAATAAAGAAACCTAAATTCAGTGAGATTAAATAATTTGCCCAGGTCACATTAGATTTGTGTCAAGTCAACATCTAAGAATTTGAACTTGGATCCTTTGGGTTGCAAAGGCCCTCTAAGTATTCTCCAAAGACCCCTGAATCCCAAGGTGAATACAATCAGAGTCTACCCCTTATCCCCTACCTGACAAGGTGAGAAGAAACAGGGAAGGTGAGTTGACTTCTTTAAATTGGGTCTTCAGTGATCCTCTAGTTGAAAGAACCATCTTTTAAAACAGTTTATTCCTCCTCTTCTTCATGATGAAAGGAAAGCTCACCTTACCTTGACCCACTCCCAAACTTGTTAAAAGGTAAAGTAAACATCGCCAACCAAAAAACCTTCTGGTACTTAGCCAATTAGGTAGCTATTCACTCAGTTAAAAGCAAATGAGTCACATACATTAGTTGTATCTTTATCAGATTGTGGCTCTTCTCATACCTACTGGAGTTTTCATTTAGGGGGAGGCAGAAGTCAAGAGATGTAATTTTGTTGTCCCCTCCTTTGTCTGCCTTTGCGTGTGTGTGCTTTGTTCCTTGCCATGTCCTCTCATAAAACTTTCAGGATCAAGCAATTACCGGTCAAGAAACAAAAGCAAAATCATCCCAGTTCCCAATGCATTCAGATGAAATCTGGTAATAAAATAATGTACAACTCCAAAAGGAGGCATTGGAGAAGAACCAAGCTGGGTTTATAGGGAATCACACGTGAGCTGGCGCACGTATTTATACTGTTTCAAGGTCACTTGCATTTTACCACATCCCTCTGAAAACATTAGTACTATCTGGACAGTTAAACTTGTTTTATTGGGAAGGTGATTTTTCTCTTTTTTTCCATGCTTCTGCACTAATAGGTTGTCTCAGTAATAAGTATGAGAAGTTTTGTTGGGGAAAAAAAAAAAAGATGTGATTCTGAAAGGGAAAGACGAGGCTATGTGGAAGACAACAGCAGGGAGTTTTGTTTAACCAGAAGCAGCTAGAGGACAATGGGCTCTGGGGCAGGAATGAAGAAGAGACTAACCAAAACAATATTGAAAGAGAACAATACTACCCAATTTCAAGACTTAGTATAAAGCTACAATGATCAAGACAGTGTGGTATTGGTGAAAGAATAGGCAAGTAGATATTAATAGATCAATGGAAAAGAATAGAGAGCCCAGAAATAGACACACATAAATATAGTAAACTGATCTTTGGCAAAGGAGTGAAGGCAATACAGTGGAGCAAAGATAGTCTTTTCAACAAATGATGCTAGAAAAACTACAAACGTGTCAAAAAAATTAATCTAGAAAGAGACTTTATACCCTCTTCACAAAATGAATTCAAAATAGATTATAGATATAAATAGAAAACACAAAACTATAAAGCTCCTACAAGATAACATAGAAGAAATCTAGATGACTTGAATTTGAAGATAAATTCCCAGATACAACACCAAAGGCATGATCTATAAATGAAACAATGGAAAAGCTGGACTTTATTTATTTATTATTTTTTTTATAGGCACTTTTTCTTTTTCTTTTTTTTTTTTTTTGTATATGGGTAGTTCCCTGGCCGGGAATCGAACCCAGGCCGCAGCCTTGACAGTGCCAGCGCCAAAGCCTTAAGTCACTACACCACCAAAGAACTCCTAGACCACCAGGGAACTCCTGAACTTTATTTAAAGAAAGAACTTTTGCTCTGTGAAATACAATGTCAAGGGAATGAGAAGACAAACCACAGATTTGGATAAAATATTTTCAAAAAACACATCTGATAAAGGACTGTTACCAAAATATATAAAGAACTCTTAAAACTCAACAATAAGAAAAGAAAAAACTTGATTAAGAAATGGACCAAAGACTTTAATGGATATCTTACTAAAGAAGATATACAGATGTCAAATAAGCATATGAAAAGATGTGCTACATCACATGTCATCAAGGAAATGCAAATTAAAACAATGATGAGATGCTACTGGATATTAAAATGGCCAAAATATGGAACACCGACAACAATTACTGGCAAGGATGTTTAGCAACAGGAACTCTCATGGTGGGAATGCAAAATGGTACAGTCACATTGGAGGACAGTTTGTCAGTTTCTTACAAAACTAAACATATTCTTACTACATGAACCTGCAATCACAATCCTTAGTATTTACTCAGAAGAGTTCAAAACTTATATCCACACACAGATGTTTACAACAGCTTTATTATAAATGGGTAAATTGGGTAAATGGTACATCTAAATAACAAAATATGCATATTTAAAAACAGCTAAATTTGGTCAGTAACAACCACTTTAGGAAAGGAGCACAATCTCATGAGATAAACCAGAGTAAAAGATGACCAACTACACAAGAAGATTCTGCTGAGGCGTAGTGTGGCTCTACTTGCATCTCCCAGAAGCAATCCTTGAAAATTAAAAACAAATTATAAGGGCTCTTGAGCCATTTTCCTGCTCGAGCCCACTCCCACCTCTTATGATTGTACTTTCTTTTCAATAACCTATCTCTTGTTTCATTTCTTAAAAAAAAAAAAAAAAAAGAACAAAAAAAACCCAAAAAACAAATCATAAGAAATCTCAAATAATCCCAACTTTAGAAAGTTGCCTAAATAGTGGAAATAGCTGCTGGGGAGAGGTAGATGAAAAGAGAAATGAATAGCCATAACCTGGACTGCCTCTCCCTGGTCAATGCATGGACTCCAGGGCCCTGCATGGAATTGGGGGAATGGCAGTTGTAGTTCCCATAAAAATGGAATTTTGAGCCTGGCAAGTATCCTGAAGTATATTAAAAGTAGATTACATGAATTTACAAAATCTCACCACGGTATATGCTTTTAACCACTGGACAATCCTGCCTCACTTTAGGTTCCCTGACTATAGTAATTGACTCAGAGGTGAACTCTGGCTGTTCCATCAAAATTCTCCTCTGGGATTTTTCTGCTGCAGATACAGGGGACTTTTGCATTTTTGAAAGAAAGGACCATCATCCCTGAACATAGAAGATACTTGAATGTTTTAGGAAAGAACAAGAGAATAAAGTAGAACTAAATTCTGTTTTTGACAGGGAGGAAGAGGATGCCATAACAAGCTCACCTGAACCCTTGGTACATTTCTGTGTAATTCCCATCCTACCCAATTAGGTGGGTCCAAAGCTTTCCCACCTGCTTGCTTTTTTTTTCTTTTTCTTTTTTTTTCTTTTAGCTTAAGTTTGAGGTTTAATTCTATACTATCACCTTGGATCACAAGATTAATACACTCCAACCAGTATGAGAGTTTCAATTTTCCTGAATCTTTGGAAAATATAAGCATGTGAATTAGCAGAAAGAAGGGTATCAGATATGGGAGAAAGGCAGGAAGAATACCATTCCTGAAAAATACTTTATAGTACATAACTCGATATAACTCAATTGCTGACACTAGGATTTAAAAAAAAAAAAAGCATAGGCACTAGATAGAAAATTAATTCCACAGCAAAACATCTGACAGGGCTCTGAATAAATGAAAATAAGCAGAGTTGGGGAATGGATGAATTAGTTTGATTTCACCTAATAATTTTTCATTTTCTATATAGCAGAGGAAAGAAAAAGAGAACTTTTTAAAGAAGGAAAGTCAGTAAGCATCTTTCTAAAAGCCCTTGTTTCTGTAGCTTGAAACTGCTAGAAATTCAAATGACCACAATACCTTTTCCTGTGTTCTGGGACAACACTGCCATAATCTTGGTGCAGGAGCTTTTGATTATATGGATCAGAAACATCCAGAGAGAGACAGAGAGAGAGAGAGAGGAGAGAGAGAGAGAGAGAGAGAGAGAGAGAGAGAGAGAGAGAGAGAGAGAGAGAGCGCTCCAAGTTGTAAATATGTGCTTTAATTAAAGCACATATATCTGAACCAGTAATGAATTTTCAATAAATAAGGTCTTTTACTTTTTGAATCTTCAGACCTAGAGGTAGTTAAAAAAAACAAAACACTTGTTACATACAAAAAAGTCACTTTCATTTTATGTATTTTTGAAAAAAATCTCATCCTCATTTGTGTTTTTCAAAAATGAAATTAAAAAATAGATTTTTTTGCATGTTTCTAACTTTCTATTATAAATAATGAAGTTTAGTGTCTGGGATTGTACATTTGCTTAATATTCTTACTAGCAAGTTTTTATCCTGGCAAGAAGGGAGATATGATTTTGAAAGTTTCTCACAGAAATGTAGGAATGGAGACAGGCTGTTGATTAACAGGGCTGGATGACTAAGGACATGACATTACTAATGTGGTAAAAATAGGGAGAAAATAGTAGGACAAGTCATTTGGGGTAGGTGAAGCAAGACTGATTTTAGTATTTGAATTTGAAGTAATCATAGGACATCCATGGTAGAACATAGTTGAACAGAGGGTTTTGGAGTTCAGGAATGATTACAGAGCAGGTCACAGAAAACGAAGAGATATTCACTAAGTGTCGGGAGTTTACCATGAAGAAGGGAGACAGGATGAAGAAAGCAAGGTGTGGGGAACCAAGAACTAAATGCTTAGTAACTGCCCAATAGCAGTATTCAGGCCAGCTCCTCCAGTGTAGTCAGGTAGATGGAAGGGACGGGGAACAGTAGAAGGAGCGTTAAAAAGTATGTTTCTTGGGGAAAAAAAGCCAACAATAAAACAACTGTGCTGCTCAGATTGTAAAAATAATTAAAGTCCTTGGATTTAGGATTTAGGAGGTTGTTTGTGACTTTCAGGAATGCACGAAAAGGACATAAGGAGGCTTTTGCTGGCAGCAAGGCTGTAAATTGTCTTTGCCTTAGTATTTATTCATTGTTCTTTTCTCAAGCTGAGTCCTGAAAGAGGAAAACTATAAAAGAAAATTATAAGAATCTGAAGATTTAGCACAGCATGAAGGACTCAATCCTCTACCAAGCCTTAAATCTGACTTAGACACTTACAATTTTTGCATAGATGAAGACAGACTATCTTGCTTTTTCTTTCTTTCCTTTTTTAATTTTTCTTTCCTTCTTTTTTCTTTCCATACTTCCTTTTAAAAATCTGTTCATTCTTTGTTCTTCTAACCGGGAGAGGTGCTGACTAGAGAATACCTAGACTACAATAGATAAAAGTGCAGTGGTTTCCTAAGCTTCCGTCAGAGAACAAATTCTAGCACTGAGTCCGAACTACCTTCCTGAAGAGTCTAATTAGTTTGCTTCTCTGACCTTTATTGCTAACCTTAACAGAGGCCTTAAGCCTGTTCAGTCTCGTAAATTTGCCAAGCCCTGCTGCCTCAGTCTAGTCAACAATCTCGCCCTGCCCAGACCTCTTGCTGTGTGACCACACTGCTTAGCTAACCCCATTTATGTCATACTCTATAGCATATTCCTCCTTTGCAAAGGCCCACCAAAGAGCTAGCTCCTTATAAAAATGGAAAGATGTTAAAGCTTCTTGATGGAGTGAAGACCAAGGATTTTCATGAATCAAGGGTAGAGGGTTTAGATTTGTAAAGTTTAAGCGTAGAAATAGAGATCTTTGGCTAGAGAGAGTGGAGTAGGAAAGGTTAAACTTGATGGTATTTATCCTTTCTGCAAAGTAGGTTGCAAATACTTTTCAAAGGAGAGTGTGAATTATATAATTACTATATAGTATGTCTCAACAGCTGTTTTAAAAAAGAAGTGAATGTAAGAGATGGGATAGGATGAAAAGTATTAAGTTTAAAAGTCACATTTATGTTAGCATGGCAGTTCCTAGTTATGGGTCCCTAATGATGTTTCTACATAGAATAATCACAATTGTCTATGTATGTTCCTCTCTTCCTTTCTCATTTGCTCCAAAGGTTTCCACAGAACCTGCTCAATTTTCTAGCATTCATTCCAGGGAAGGAGCAAATGGAACATAACCATAGTTTTCCTAATCAACAAATGCAAACGATGTATATACTAAATATTCTAAGGCATGGATACTATTTATATAGGATCTTTTAGGCTGTACATATAGACTATGCAACTGACAATGGCTTAAATAAAAAGACATATAATTGTGTCATACAACAAAGATGGTTCCAGGATGGTCCCACAACAACTTTCTCCTGATAGGCACACATTGGCTATGGTGGCTTCAAATTCTCCCTCACCACAAATACATACAGGAAAGCAGGAAGGATGAGGAAGGAAAAGGCATTCTCCTCACTTTCTACTTTTTTTTTTTTTTTAAACCAGGGAGGAAAATCTTTCTAGGAAGCTATCAAGCAAACTCCCCATTGTGTCTCACTGCTGAAAGTGGGTCACACTGCAAACTCCCAGCTTCACGGGAGGCTGGGAAAATTAATAACTGGCTTTGTAGCTGTAGAGAAACAAGTACAGGAAAAGAGGGGACTGGAAGTGGCTTTTGGGTAAACAACCAAATTGTCTGCTACATAATTGACTGGGGGAAAAGGTTAACAAAACTAAAAAATATTTGCTTGAGGGACTTGTGAGCAGATTTCATTTAAACTAAGGTAAAGCTTAAAAACTGAGGACTGAGATCTGAGAAAAAAATAGCATACCGGAATAGCAAACAAAACTGCAAAACCCAAAACACGAGCATATGAAAATATGTTATGAAAATAAATTTGATTGAGATAGCTTTGTGTTTTGAATCCACTGAGTTTGGGAGGACTTTAGAGTTCTTGTACTACTGGCTGTTCCTGGAATTCTCCTCTATCACCTCCAGAGTAGATGCCTAGGGGGCCAAGAGGCTGTATATTTCCATCTCAAACAAGTTAGCTGGGAGCGTTTCTAAAAACTACTCCTAATAATGACATTTCTTTCCTTTCCATTTTAATTTTGAGTTGGATCACCTTTAACATCTCTATACTTCTCATATCCTAAGTATGGTACTAGAGGATAAAGAAAAGTGTTGGTATTTGAATAAATGGAATCTAATACTCAGACCTTGGATCCTTGCAAAAGTCTAAAATTTAGGGAAAAAAATAACAAACTTTTCCTTGCAAACTGTGACCAAGTCATATGTCATGAAGGTAATACTCCCAATTAGTAACTTCTAAACTCAAAGAATATCTTTTTATGTTTTTTTATTATACAAAATGAGAAAAGAAACTGTTACTGGAAAATGGTGATTTTTTCCCCCTCAGCTCTTATCTTCTTGAAGAAAGAATTGAGTCAAGGGACAGAGTTTGTTAAAGTACAGGAGAAGAAAGTACACTCCCATGGGTAGATCAGGTCGACCCAAGAGAGGGGAGCAGCCTCTCCTTACATTGTTTGGGCGGTTTTTATATCTATGTGTGGAAATTTCTCCCTCCCCTCCCTCTTTTGTGATCCTTGGGAGAAAAGCAGAGAGCTGCATAATAATCTGGTTTTGGCAGTAGGATTTATAATTGAATAAATGGGGTTATTTCCCCTTTCCTTATCCTTTTAATTTGAGAATAGTTGATAATGGGCCAGAGCTAATTCCTTTTCCTGCATTCTTTTTAGATGACTTTATCTTTTTAATTTAGAGGCAGCTGAAAGTGGGCTGGGCTAAATTCTCCAAGGGCTGGGTGAGGACATGGGTGATGACCTTGCTCCTCCTGTCACTCATGACTAACTTCTTACCTAACAGAATCACATTGGTTTATTCAGTGTTATTAATAAATGCAGATATTGTTCATACATTCTAGTTTTAACAATTTTGACTGCATTGACCCTTGGATTTTTACTTTTTGAAAAGGAAATACAGAACTGATTTAAAAAGAGCATTATATGCACTATTATGAGAACCTAGTATAGAAAAAAAGTTTAGACATTCAAAACTTAAGCTTTAATTTCTGTGTCCTTTCTATATGTCATGACGACCCCTTCTAAGCATAAATTTTAAAAAGTTATTACCAAATGCTGCTTATAATTCTTTTCAAAGATTGTACACAAAAGATATTAAAGAAAAAACTATATTCATGATAAGTCTATGAAGACTTATTCGGAACCCCTAAACTGGTATGAAGATTATTATAAACTGAAAACATTTGGAATTCAACAGGTGCAGAAAGAAGCAACTTGGAGCTTCCCTTATTAAAAGCAGGAACTTTTGGAAAATGGGGTTGCCATAAATTTCCTCGTCTGGCAGCTCTTACTCCCAGGAAGGAAGCCAAGTGTAAACCTAGCATAAATCCCCTCTCTGAGGACTTTTATAGCCCTGAAGAAAAAAAGACCACCAGTATCTGCATACACAAATATCACCACAAGCTTTTTATCTCTCCTTTGTTCTCCTAAACCCATTGGTATCTCTTAAAGAAATTTATTTGTTCTTTCCATAGAAGGCTTTTCCCTTGCTAAGTTAGATATTAGAGCCTCTGACTTTAACTGTTTAATGAGCTATATCTACTTCTTTTGTTAGTTCTCTTACGCATGCAAATGAACTATTTTTTCTTGTTGATCTGTCTTTGGTCAGTTTAATTTGCAGGTCTCCAATTACTATAGATAAGAGGGTAGAGGAAAAGTTTCTTTTCCTCCCCACAAATCTGCTAGTTTTCACAAGCGGTACAATTGGCATTTTTGGTGGGACAGTTCTTCATTGCATGGACTATCCCATAATTTCAGGACATTGTCGCTGGCCCCTGCCCATAGTGCTCACACACCACACTCCCTCCCCGCAAATCTCACAATGTATTAATCAAAAATACCCTACATATATCCTAAGTAAGGTTGTCAGATAAAATACAGGAAGTTCAGTTCAATTTAGATTTCAGATTATTTCAGAATAATTTTTTTGTATAAGTATGTTCCAAATATTACTAAAAAATAATTTGTTGTTAGTCTGAAATTAAAATTTAACTGGGCTGTGTGTGTGTGTGTGTGTGTGTGTGTGTGTGTGTATACACACACACACACACACCCACACCCACACACACTTTATTCTTTTTTTTTTCTTTCCATCACCTTATATTTAGCTTCCCACACTTTATTCTTTTAAAGCAATTTTAGGTACACAGCAAAATTGAGAGCAAGGTAGAGATTTCCCATCTATCTCTTCCCCCTCTCCCCACATAACTTCTTCATTATCAATATCTTCTACTAGGAAGGTATATTTCTTGCAATTGCTGCATCTACATGGACCCATCATACATTAGGTTTCACTCTTGGTAATGTACATTTTATGGGTTTGGATGAATTGTAATGACATATATCAACTATTACAGTATCATACAGAGTAGTTTCATTGCCCTAAAAATCCTCTGTGCTCTAGATTCCTGTGTTTTTTTATGCTAAATCTGGCAAACCTAACTCAAAACTCCTTAAGGAGGTGGTACATCTCCTCCTCATGAGAACTACCTTCTCTCAGAAAGTCTTGTCAATTTGCAGTTCAAAATATTTTGAACATTCTGCTGTTCAAAATATTGCAATCATTCATTCATTCAGCAGATACTGATTTGCAACATTTTAAAGTGTTTAGTAGGTTTCTATGCTTCACTAGATGTTGTAAAACAAAAATAAATAGACATAATTCCTAATCTCCCGGGACTATTGAATGCTGGCTCTCCCAGTCAACTAAACAACCTCTTGATAAGATCAAGCTGAATTTATTATTTACTGCAATAAGAGAGAACATTCTGGCAACAGAGTCTTAATAGTGTCTCAGAAAGGGAAAGGAAATCGGAAGATTTATTGAGATTTTGAAGTGAGAATTAAGGTAGGTCTTTTAACTCCTGGAAAGGTGGGCGTTATTAAGAAGGATTGGGTATGAATCCTTATATGAATTACTTGGTTTAGAAGCAGTGGACACAGCAAGTGAGAATTTTGTGCTAAGTCTTGGGATAGAAAGTGTTGTTTGATACCTTCTATTGAAGAACTGAAGAAGGAAATTCCACTGTTTGATGTTTTCCTAAATTTAGATCAAGCTTGTCCAACCTGCGGCCACACTAGGATGACTTTGAATGTGGCCGAACACACATTCGTAAACTTTCTTAAAACATTATAAAAATTTTGCATTTTTGCTAATCAGTTATCATTTGTGTTAGTGCAGTTTATGTGTGGCCCAACACAATTCTTTTTCTTTCAATGTGGACCAGGGAAGCCAAAAAATTGGACACCCCTGGTTTACATTAAAATAGTTAATGCTTGTTTTCCTTATCCTGGGAAAATCAACAGTTATTCTAGACCATTACTCACAGAATTTCACAGAGACATACCTTTTGTTATGTTCTGAAGATGACATAACCTAAGTCCTAAGACTGATTCTATCTCTCTACTTACTGTTTTAGCTCAGAAAGCTCATAAGTCTCCCAAAAGAATTTATAATTTTATCAAAGTCAAGTTCATTAGCTAGTTCATGATTTGTACTTTACTTCTGACAAACTCTGTATAGGCTGCTCGAAACTTTGCCATGCCAGTAACTAAGACACAAATAAGAAGATTACTTGGTGGCACTGGCTTTTTCAAGCAGTAGATTGCCAGTTCTTCTGAAATAACAATGTCTTCGAACAGTGTCTGTGAAAAGCAGCTATATGACTTAACTAAGTCCTTGGAAATGAAACCTTCTCTTTGGGAACCTAAACATGAACAGGCCATTTGTGAGTTAAAATGAACCCTTCGTGAGTTAAAATGAACCCTTCAACAGCTTCTCACTGTGGTTTGTATAACAGTAGTCACAGCAGCTAAACTGGTAGAAACATCAGCAGCTTGTTTTGGGGACCTCCTTTAAATTTGATGTTCCTTTATGCTCTACAATCTTTGATTCTCACTGAAAATACACACACTACATCTCTTAGTAAATGTGCTTATCTCCTAAGAAATTCTATTATTTTCTGTTACATATTTCTGATCATTGTTATATTATACAGAGAGTGCCAAAAATGTAGACATTTTAAGAAAAGACAAAACTGCATTAAAATTATAATAATATATACCAATAACAAAAGATGAATACAAACCACATTTGACTTCTGCAATTACAAGAGGTGCTCAAAGTGCATCAGTATCTAGACACTTCTGATTATAGTGAACTATTGCTTGAGCAACATTGACCAAAGTGTCCATCCACTTTGGGTTTATCACTTAGGGGTTATCACTGTGCATGCTGTTTAAGTTTTGCCAGTGTAGCCAGTTTTCTATGGTACACCCATCCTTTAAGGTCCCCCCATAGGTAGAAGTCAGGAGAACATGGGGAAAACTCAAACAGCATTCTCAAATTTCAAATGCCATTGCAAAATGATCTTGCACTCCTGGAACAACAATAGAGCTTCCACAATTTTCTTTGAATGTCCTGCCTGACTCATGGGGACGCTAGCATTTATTTGATTAACACCATCTTTTGAGCGAATGTCATACTACACATTGCTACAGTAATTCAATTCAACTTTGGAAAGTAATAGATAAATAACATCTCTTAAAATGTTTGTACTTTTTTTTTTGGCACCACCTGTATTTAAATCCTGCTACTGTACTTCTAGTACCTGAAGAAGAGGAAACTTACCATTGCCTAACCTCTGTAAATCTATGTTCTGAATATGTTTATTAGAAATCCCTTTAGAAAATGCAGACTTAATCTTGTTTTTTGATGGGTCATATTTTAAAACTAAAAAAGAAAAATATCAGGTAAAATACACTGCAAACTCATTTTACCCCTAGAATATAAACCTTTGCCAGAAGGAAAAATCTGCTCTGATGGCAGAACTCACTGTGCTCACTGGAGCTTACTAGCTAGATAAGAGTGTTAACATTTAACAGGGGTAGTAGATATACTTTTGGGGTAGTCCATGAAGTTGAAATACTCTGGAGAAAAAAAGGGTTCGTAACTTCAGGGGGAGCCCAATTAAGTATGGTCAGCAAATTAAATAATTTTTTTTTTTTTTTACCTCTTTGCCTTTTATTTCTATTTCTGGACCCAGGGTATTAATTTCCAGTACAAACAGAAACAAAGGCTGCTTGTATGTTAAAGCTATCTCCTCTACCCACCCCTGGGGCAGCCCACGTGGCGCAGACAGAAGCACACGGGTTGGTGGGTCTTGAGGCAGGAGGCCTGCTGTGGCCCCAGACGGCTAAGTGCTTAACAGCACAGGGCACAGTAATGTACAGAGCTGGGCAGGGTCTAGTGGCCCAGCTTAGTGAGCCTGGCTGCCCTGACCTTGGCTGGGCATCTGTGGGGCATCTGTGGGGCATCTGCGCTTCAGTGCTATGGACCTCACAGAGCACTTGAGGACAGAAGCTTTGGGGCTGCTAGAGGCAGTACCTGTGGACAGATCCTAGGTCAGCTTAAGGGTAGGGGTTCTCTGCAGGGGCTGGGGAGCCCCTTCTCACTCCCTGAAGCCTCCCTCTTAGCCTCCCTCCCCCAATTTGTGGCTCTGGGGGAAATGGGCAACTCACTCTGGGCCATCTGCCTTTGGGCCACGGGTCTCCCACCTGAGGTTTTTCTGGCTGACCCAGGACCTCTCTGCTTCCAGGACCCTGGCTTTCCTGCTGGGCACAGGGTGAATTCCCGGCAAGATCCCCAAGGCCCCCCTATAGCACTGACTTCAGGAACAAACCATGGGCTGGGGCCACATGGTTTAAAGAATTTTAATGGTGCTTTAAAGAATTTTGAATGTTTTGTTCTCTAAGGAGATAGCTATGTAGGAGTTATGCAAAAGGCTAAAGGATGTGCTCTGGCACTCAATTGAGATCCTAGCCTTTATGACACATAAAAAAAAAATCAACTAAATCTTTGGAGAGGTACAAAGAGTATATTTTAGAATGCCAGCATTCAACAGGGCTTACAATCTAGTCAGGGAGAGAAGCATGTAAGTTAGTAAGTGCCATAAGGGGTGTAAGTACTATGGCAGAAATAACACGTAGGCAATACGTAGAGAGGTGCAACATGGAGGAAATGGACAGTTCTGGAGCAGAGATGGAGAGCAGTAAGGGATATGGAACCGTTTCTTAGAGGAAGGGGCAAGGTACTCTTGAGGTACATCTTTGGAAGATGAGGGTGAGAAGGGAAAAGGGAGAACAGTCCAGGCCAAGTGAACAGCACATACAAAGGTTATGAAACAGGTTGGCCAGTCCAGGGACTTGCCAACATTTTGGTGACTAGAGCAGTTGGGTGACAAATATGTGTAAGAGATGATACATTTATTGTGGAAAATGTGTGTACCCTGTCTCAAATAAAGCAATTTAGAGGAAAAAAGTAATTGGGTAAAAGTGTAATTCTTGATTAATAGTGTTTTACCTGAAAAGTTTCTATTTTTACTATTATAAATATATCTTCACCCTGATACATAGCCTTATTTGTTTTTTAACTGCCCTAAGACTTAGCTTTAAGAAAAGAATTATGCCACATGTTCAATTCTGCTGATACACTTTCTCCTACCACAATCCAGTTGCTACACATTTTTGAAAAACCTCATTCTATATCCATGTACATTTGTGCAAATGTGTCTACTTCTAACCAGATTTTATTTAATTGGTAAAGCAGTCATGTTCTCATATTCAAGTGCACAAACCAATTTATAGACATGGCCAATATTTTTATACCTGATAACAAATATACATTTGTATGTGTCTGTGCATGTTCATTATATGTATGTGTGTACCTGCAAGTATCATTTCTATTTTTGCAATATCCTTTTATGACCTAAAACCAACATTTCATGCTGCCGCCAATGGTTTTCTAATTATTATTATTAAGCAGCATTGTTGTTATAAACATTGCACATGGAGAGAAGTATTATAGTAAACTAGCTGAATCACAATTCAGTTCCCTTACCCAGTAGGCTTTTATTTAGAACATAAGCAATGTAGAATCTAATGATAGACAACAGAAACATGTCATATCCTTGTTTCCTTTCCTTTTGTTTCCTTTCCTTTTCTTTCCCTTAGGTTTTAGAGGGTTAAACTAATTATCACACTTCCTTGTTTATGGCACATTGCAATCACTTGTGCAACCCTTCCCCCATTCCTTCACTTTTAAAAATTTTAGGTAAGGGGAATATTTTTCATGTATACACCCATTCCCTAGGGTTTAGATGGAAACACAATCCTAGGAGTTAGAGAGATCAGAGTTTGGATTCTAATTTTTTTGCCATTTAATAAACATGCAATCTGGGTAAATGATTTAACCTGAGACTCCATTTTCTCATCTGTAAAATAGGAATCATAATAATAGCCTCATAGGGTTGTTGTGAGAATTGGATTATGTACCTAGAATGCTTAGCACAGTGTCTGGTACATGGTAAGTGCTCAATAAATTTTTGCTGCTGTTATTAGACCATCACTGGCATAAGAACTTTGAATGTGGATGAAAACCAATCCAGGAATATCTACTACCAATATACTATGTAACTTTAAGTAAGTCATTTTGCCAAACCGATAACTTTGTTTCTGCAACTAAGTAATGGAAATGACATTGCAATTACTTGTAAATAAGACTGTGAAGATTAAGAGCACCAAATAAATGTTAATATGTGTCACTCATTAAAACATGTAGTTATGTTTATAATCCTGAAGATAAGTACAATTAATATTTTGTATTAATAATATACCTTTCACTCAGGAATTAATGAGACATTTCCAAGATGAACAAGCATAGACTATTGAATCTACCCAAATAGACTCAATAAGACAGGAGTAGATGTTCTGTAACTGACAGGCAATTAAAGAAATTTATGTTCTCTGAAGAATTTTATTTCTAAACAATAAATAGTAAGCCCTCACTGAACCTTACTAACTTCTCCATTAGGAAGTGGGTGGCACTAATGATCAGATCTTCAGTGGGAGCTGATACTATGAGTCTCTAGGCCACTTGAATAACTATGGCCATTCCTCTCCCCTTTGATCCCTAATTCTCACTTAAAATTTAGCTCCCCCAAGGGTTAGCAGCAAAGGAGGAAATGTTCTGCTGTAAAAGCAGTGGAACTCCTGGGTCTTCCAAATCCCTCTGCTTTGCTCCTCACTTTTCAAGGCACAAGATTCATCATTGTTATTCGCTCATTAGCCTCTTTTAGTTGAAGGGCTGTGTTTGAATCCTGGCTTTGGGGCTCTCTAGCAGTGTAAATTTAACCCAGCAGGGCTTTGGTAGGGATGACCAAAAACAGTACCAACGTCATGCATTAGACCAGCACTTGGACCATACCAAAGACTCAATTAATATTAACTCTCACTTCTACAGCCAGAACTGTATGCCTAATTGGAATTTGTGGTTCACCTGAAAGATAAAACTAGAGGATGAAGTTGGCTTATCTTGAAATAATTTTTATGAGCAGTCACCATCAAGATACCAATGTGAATCACTTCATCATTGCATAAATAACACCAGGTTCTTTTCTCCTCATTGCTAAAATTCCAAAAACTGGTACAGCACATGGACTTTTAAATCAGTCATGACACTTGCTTTGTGTCCTTGCCTTAGTTTGCCCACCTGTAAAATGGTTAAAAATAGTATCTTCTTCATGGAGTTGTGATGGTTAGATGAGATAATGCACATAAAGTGACCTGCATGGTTTCTGATAAACAGTAAATACTTAATATTATGTTATTAATAATAAATGCTAGTGGTTGTTATTGCTATTTTAAATGAAATAATAAAGCAAATAAGCCCCCCTGATATCCTTAGTTTTAACTATGTTTATCACAAATATAAATGTGGTCAGAAGTGGGGCTTCTCATTGTAGATATATATATATATTTCTAAAACAATCCTATGCCTGAGCCATAGTAAGCACTTACATAAATACTGTTAGATGAATACCTCTGTGAGAACATTGAGTGTTTTCCTTTGTGAACCTGACATCTCAGCCTCTAAGATTTTTTGCTTTGTTTACCTTACTATTTCAGGTCAGTTTGGCAGGGGTAGGTTGTTTACGCCATCACTAGGTCTTGCTGTATCTAATCGAGTCTTGATCTGAATCTGTTAGAAGTAGCTGAAAGAAGTCATAGACAGTTGTCATTAGTTTAAAAAGTATTGAAGGGTTTGGGGAAACATTTTTTTTAAATAATAGGAAAATAATAAGACTTTTTTAATTTAAATGTCTCACATGCACTGGAGTTTGGATTACCTTTTCTATGGGCTAACTGGCATATTTTTAGTTTGCATTTTCCCCTCATTCAATTTACTTTACTTAAAGTTCATTATCGTCTTAATAGTTTATAATTAATTTTAATATCAGCTGAAACAAAATGTAATAAGCAAGTCTCCACTTTTGCTCAAATGAATTCCAAAGCAAAATAGTTTTACATTATGAGTTGATTTTAAATATTCACAGTGCTACCTTGGATCATTTAAACAGATAAACTTCTTTAGAATTATAATACTGTAATAAATTAACAAAAGATTTTAGCAGAAAAATAATTTGCCATTAATTTCCAAGGGGAAGCAGAACTGTGTTTACCCATTCATATACTTACAGTAGGTTGTTTATTAAAT
The DNA here is from genome assembly GCA_004026885.1 of Lyroderma lyra. Taxonomy (NCBI): domain Eukaryota; kingdom Metazoa; phylum Chordata; class Mammalia; order Chiroptera; family Megadermatidae; genus Lyroderma; species Lyroderma lyra. The sequence goes on along the minus strand of PVJL010000975.1, from coordinate 36,932 downwards.
TCCCTAATTTCTCACCATTGAATATTAGTTCAAACTTTATCAGGGGTATTGTTGTGGCAACCTTGGGACTCATGGCACTAGAATGTGGCCAAGTCAGAATACTCCAGAATCTGCACCTTTGTATATATCCATAGCTCTTTGCTTAAGGCATTTATTATTTACTAGCTATATGTGATTTGTGTACCCATTCATAAGATAGCTCTTAGAACTCCTGATGTCTGAGATATTGTCTTGTTGGAAGGAAGGAAGAAAAGAAGGAGAGAAGGAATATTAGTGTGGAGCTAAAGTCAGAGAAATGGGCCTAGGAAAATACTGTTGTTACTATACTCTCCCACCCTCTATGTACAGCCCTCTTGGCTGCTTTTACATCTCTGTCCCGTTTTGTGATGAACCTTGCTTTAAAGGAAGGTCACGCTAAGAGCTCTTCTTTGTTGACATGAATAGATTCTGTAATTTTAATTCCCATCAGTAAGCAATAATATTGTCAATTGAAAATATTTTTTATTATAGGACTTAAAGTAAGCTAAACGGAATAATTAGCAGGTCTATCATATATGGTCTTGTCCATCCTCCTTTTTCAAAGTACAATTCCATGTTTCTGTCAGCCTTGGGATTAGTAAAAGCTCCTGGAGATATGAAAAGTTAAACTAAACACTGCTTTCCCTCTATATTCTAACTTATCCTTTTATCTACTGGAGCTAAAAGTATTAATTTTGGAACCACACTTATTTTTTTACTCCAAAGAGTATATTAAATAATATATGGTGACACCCAATAAAATACAATTGTTAAAATGGTTTTGCAAATACTGTTCTCTGACACTTCATTGAACACATTCTTTTTTATTGTAATAGCATAGCTCATTAACCTGTGGGATACAATAACATTTGCTCGGTATTTTACTGTTCCAAAATAGATTTTTCCTAATAGGTTATTTTTGTGTCAGTCTTAATACTTTAGAGAAAACAGGTTCATTTAATTTTTTAAAAATTGTATTTCCTTCTTTGAATACATACTAGTCATATGGTTTAAGCTTTTAAAGGTGCAAAAGGGTATCTAGGGATATCTCTCTCCTGTCCTTGTCTCCTAGCCACCCAGTTCCTGGAGGTAACCACTGTTTTTTGGGTACTCTTTCAGACGTATTCGCATACTGATTTTTGACAGTTCTCATTTAATCTAAGCAGACATTTGGCTCAGCACCTAAACATCAAATTCAGTTATTTCCTAAAGGACTGCTTTCTCCCTACTGGCCATTTGTTATAAATTGATTCAAAAAATGGAAAAAAATCAGTACAATCAAACTCTCATTTGAATGAGCGTGATAGAATGTCAAAATTGCTGGGTTAATTTACATGTTTAAATAAAAGAAAATCAATTGCTACAGAGTGCAGATGGCAACCTTAAAAAAATAAAGCAGTTTCTTTTCTAGGCTTTGTCTGTCAATGAAGAGAATGACTTATCTACTAGGGAATTCTTTGTTGTTTAATCATGTTACATGGGAAATGTCAAATTCTGTTTCAAATCCAATTCCACAGTGCCCCTTCTTTTATCTCTAACTCTTTCTGCATGTTTTTAGTAATAACCTTGTCCTTAGCCCACCTCTTCTATCCCGCCAACATTTGAGTTTTAAACCTTCTTAGAGCTTCCCAGTAGGTTTATCCATGTTTGCCTCACTTCTCCATTCTTCTCTGTGCTGCTGCCCATGGAGGTCCCAGCATGCAAGCACAGTTACAGCATAAAGAATTAATTCTGAAAGACCCAGGGTTGGATGTATCCATGCTTGGGAACAGCTTTTCTACATGGGGGTTTCTATTCAATGCAATTTGTTGAACTTATCACCTGCCTTACTATTAAAGGGTCATTTGCTTGGCTATGGGAATTGGTTCATTAAATAGAAACTTAAGTTAAACAGGTATTTTATGAAATTGGACTTGCCTTGATGATGCAGGTTTATCTTAGACTCCTCTAGAGGACATTATTTATGAGGTGATTGTAAAGAAAGGTATGTGGTCCCACTCATAATGAGTCCTCTATTTGAGGCCCTGTGAAGGGTGTCATCATGAAGATACAAGGCAAGGTATTCTCAGGGCTCATGATAAGAAAACTTTCTAATGAAAGCTTTTGGGTATTTCTCAGCATTATACTTCACTAGGATTCAACAGGCCTTACCTTATATTAGCTACATTACACACTTAGGACAAGACCCCAGGGTTTTATTAGTATGCTAGTTTATTTTATTAGTTTTATTAGCTTATACTAAAAAGCATGTACTAACTAATAAGAACAGTGTTTTTATTTTTTCATCATCAGGCACTGTAACTGGGCAACCAGGAATTTGATTAGAATCTGCTCTTTGCTTCTTGACACAACAATTCTTGCCCTCAGGCCACCACCAAGGTTAGAGACTCCTGCAACAATGTCAAGCAGCTCAAGAATATTGAATCATCGGTGTTAATACATTTTTTTCCCAATGTGCTTCAAATCAAGTCTCTTTCAACTTATTACTCATTTTAAGCACCATACTGTTTAAATGAGTTACCTGAAATACAGTCTCTTCTAGAACAGGCTTGCACAGCGCATCATAGATTGAAAACAAGCTGATCTGGGCCAAGGCTATCTTTGTACATACGTGAGAGCTAATTTTCATGAAAATTTAGAATTGTATACAAAATATCAGTGTTTTATTTCTGAAGTTTCTATTCTCATAAACGTCATCATTGTAAGAAGGGGCAATGAAAATTCTGTGGTCAGATATTTTTGGTTTATAGCATTCAAAATTGCATAATTATAATTTTGCTACAATGTTATTTGTTACATTACTTATAAGAAGCTTATCTCAGAAGCTAGCATACTGAGATGGTAATGACAGAGTGAATAGAGAGCTATTGTCTTGTCTAATATGCTTCCTATAGAGGAGCAGTAACAGAAAGAAAGAGTCTTGGAATAGAATTTAAGCTCTAAGTAGCTTAGGCTACGGTTTGTCCCTAAGATTAGCATACATGCAACAGATATTATGTAATTTTTTACAAGTTGAGAAAAATATCTTTTCCTTCAGTTTAGCAGTAGTTTTAGATATTTGAATCCCCCCCAAATTTTGTCTCAAATACCTAATTTTGAAAACTAATAGGAAAATGGCTATATTATTTTCTTACTATGATTTCAGGTGGTTTATGTTTAAATAATTCTTCTGAGAATTACTTTAGGACTGGCAGCTAATGACTCAATGCAACAGTTCTACCTCTGACTCATGGAGAATCTGGTATAAATCATTTGACTCATCTGCTTCTCCCATTTAGGAAATGTCACTATAAATGTACCATGAGGTGCTTGTGAAATGCTTAGATACTCATGTAAAAGCTGGTAGAAAATTACAAGGTTAGAGAGTCTTATTTTAAAATATAGTTTATAAAACTTCAAACAGATGTTTTAGTTTCATTAGTAGATCAATTGTGGAATAACTTATGTGGGAGGAAAAAACCCACTTCCCCTACCAAATGAAATTTCTTACTAAAAAGTTTTATAGCTTCTACATGCTTCTGGTCATTAGGTTAAATAAAATAAATTGAAAGAAACAACATTCAGTACTGGATTTAATATAAAATTTTTTCCTAATTAAGTTTAAAAATCCACACAACAGCCAGATCCTATCATAAATTATATTAATTAAATCAATTGCTTATTCCACTTTGGTTAAGTAGAATTAAACCAGTCTGCAGAATAATTTTTTAAAGATTTGCAAATGTCAGTCTCCTAAGACTATTCCCATTAAACAGAAAGCATGGTGCAATATGTAAAGTGTATGCTTTTATTAGAATAACTGATGATAACCTTTTAATAATACTTTATTTTTAGCACAGTTTTAGATTTACAGAAAAATTGAGACAATAGCTCAGAGTTCCTATATACCCCATACCTAGTTGCTCCTTGATTAACATCTTACACTATTAGTGTACATTTGTTAAAATTAATGAACCAGGCTCTTGAGCCACTCTCCTTGCTTGTGCCCGCTCCTACCTCTTTGGAGTGTACTTTCTCTTCAATAAACTGTCTCTTTGTTTCACCACTTTAAAAAAAAATTAATGAACCAATATTGATATATTTTTATTAACTAAAGTCCATGGTTTACTAATATTTCTTAGTTTTACCTAATGTCCTATTTCTACTCCAGGATCCCATTAAAATACTACATTATATTTAGTCATTATATATCCTTAGACTGTGACACTTTCTCAGACATTTCCTTATTTTTGATTACTGACAGTGGAGGAGTATATGTCAGGCAGTTTGTAAGATAATTCTCTACTGGGATTTGTCTGATTTTTTTTTTCTCACGATTAAACTGGGGTTATGTGTTATTGGGAAAAGACGACAGAGGTAAAGCACTATTTTCATCACATCATATTAAGTCTACTATTTACTTGACTTATTTCTGTTAATGCTGACCTTGATCACCTGGCTGATGTAGTGTTTCTCAAGTTTCTTTACTGTAAAGTTATTCTTTTTTTTCCTTTCCCATACTATACTATTTGGAAGGAAGTCACTATGCACAGACTCTTATCCTTCAAGGTAGAATATCTACGTAAATTATTTGTTAAGTGTTTTGCACAGGAAATATGTTTTTTTCTCCCCATTTATTTATTTCCTCAGTTACTTGTTTATATCAGTATGGACTTAAGTATTTTTTCCTTTATCTGTTGGTTTATAATCTCACAGTACTTTATTTTGTGGCTTAAGTTATTTCAGCCTTGGCCATTGGGAGTTCTTTCAGTTGGTTTCTACGTTACTTTAATATACTACACCGTTGTGTTTTGTTTGTTTAGCATTTCCTTCTTTTCTGTTTTTTTTTTTTCCTTCTTTTCTTACATTACTAGATGCTCCAGGCTCATCTGGGCATAGCTGACAATTAAAAAAAAAAAAAAGATAATTTCTTGCTAATTAGAAGAACTGATTATAATAAATTATAATAAACTCTTATTTATCTCCCAGCCAAACTGTCACAGAAACCAAATAACTATTTTTTTGCATTTAATATTATAAGAGATAAGCATGAAATTAGTATGAATTCTGATATTTATAATGATTAACATAAGGTTAGCATCTCAAGGTTTTTCTGAATCAAAGATTTAAATGTATTATGTATAATTTTAATACTGTATACTATATTCTACTTTTTAAAAAATTAACAATTTAAATGTCATATATAAAACACTCAAATGTCCAATTATACAGTCAATTGTAATTTTACCTGAAGAATCTGAATAATTTGTTCATAAGAATGTGGGTAAATTTGAACATTTGTTTGGATATAAGACATGTTCATAACTTAGAACCAGATACCACCAGGGTTCTTACAAATGGTGAGGTGTATATTAAATGTATTAATATAAGCAAAAGTATATAGCAGAGTGCCTGACACATTTGTTTGAACCTTAATATTCAGGTTAGAGCGGCAGAGATAAATATGAAGCTTTGTGGCACGTGCTGGCCTAGATGTGTTTCATTTTGTAGAGGATACCTAACATGACTTTGAAGGCTGAGTGTGAGAGACCTTTAGTTCTAATTCTCTCTGAGTTAAAAATTCATCTTAGTCAATTTATAAAGCAGTTTTATAAAATGGTGAATTTGTGGCATCAACCCTATTTGATTCCTGAGGGCATCAAATGAGGCCCTTTCTCCACCAGTTCTCTAATGTAGGCTCCAAATCCTTTGGGGAAATTCCCTTTGCCTCATGGTTAAAAGGGAAAATTATGAACAAAAGATATTTTCCTGTTTTCTCCAGAATCACCTTTATTTTAAAAAAAGTTTATGTTATCTTCAATAACAATAATCTTGAAAACTATGTTGTATATCCAGCTTTAACACATACCTGTTGATCCAGATCTCCACTTTATCTCTTAAGATTTATATCCAAGATTAACTGAAGACCTATATGAATTACAAGTCAAATAAAGATTATCAAATATACTTTTTGTGCAGAATTTACTTGGATTGTTGCTACTTCCTTCTACACTCATTTGCTAAGCCATGGTCTGTCATCTCCATTTATATGAGTATTTTCCTATGAACCCGATTTACCCACCTGAGTGGTTAAGGAGGAACCAGCAGTTGTCACAGCAGCCACTCCTCAACTTGTAAAACAGCTGTCGGCTTTCCTGGGAGCCAGAGTTACTGGGCCAACCTGAGTTTCTGAAACACACAACTCTATCCTTAACTGACACTACCAGTAACATTCCTGAAGGCACAGGCAGATCCAGATTTTATGCAGGCATAAAGATTATACATTTTGAAGGCCCTCTTAAAAAGAATACTCATAGATAAAATTAGGTTCATTTCTTAGAAGTGGCTCATGCAAATGAGAAGCACTGAAACTTAAGTTTAGCTTTGTGGTTAAATCTGTCACTGCCAAGGATATGTACATATACTATCTGGAAAAAAATCAGCCATAAATGCCTCTATTTTTCATATTACAGGGCTGCATACTTTCCAGACAGCCCTTATATATCTCTAAATACCCAAAATAAAAGAGTGTGTGTGTGTGTGTGTGTGTGTGTGTGTGAGAGTGTAAGACCAAAAACAGCACAAGAACACTATTTCTATGTGGGATTTTGTCTGCTATCTCCAATGTAGAATCTAGTGAGTTAGATTGGACCATCTAAATGGTCAAACTTGCATCTCAGATTTCATAACTCTTATATAATGAGGTCTGGAACAATGAAATGTGCCAGAATGCAAAAGATCAAAACAGAGCATTTGACTTCCCAACCTATCCCTGGGTTGGGATCAATCTCTGTTAAAACTTCTGGAAGAGAGGACACCCAGAGAGAGATCATTCCTGTAAACTCTATGTAGCTTTAAAAGCATCTTTCTAATACAACCATCTTTTTTTTTTTTTTTTTCTGGGCCAGGAGTCAGGCAGGAGCCCTTCTTGTGTGGCAGAGCCATGCAGCAGAACAGAGAAGGAAGTCCAACTAGGGGGTAAAAGGACATGGGTGCTGATTGAAGCAAACATACTCTCCTGCTTTCCCTATCTCCATTAAAGTAATTCTTCCATTTACCCATCAATACTCATCTGGAATTTGGAAACAATATTTATTTCACTGAAGTATTTGGATTGTTTTCTCTAATTGATAAAGGTATTTCATTTGTTAACTATTTATGTAGCTTAGTTTAAAAAAAAACTCACCCTAATTAAGAAAGAGAGTAAAGAAGTTTGCTGTAAAAATACTTGTGAACTTAGAACTGGAATTATAGCTCTGTCTCTCTTTCATGGGTCACAGTTTCTACTTCCCTCTGTGTTTCTGCTGATTATCTGCTTGGTAGCTAACTTCTGCTTACAGTTTCTGCCCCCTTTTAACTTCTGCATGCATATTACTTGCACCTGTTATGCCACTATGGTAGGTGCTATAAATACAAGTATAACAGTGAATAAGATGGCCCTGACCCCTCACGGGACTCACGGTGTGGCAGGGAATAAACAGACAGAGAAAAAAATAAAAAGTGAGAGAGATGATATGCTATGAAGCAAACATATAAATACAATGCAAGCATACAGTAAGGCAGTGTAATATAAACTGGATTATGATCCATGAGTGGGCTATGAAAACAAGGTAGTGACTTAAGTCCAGTATTTTTTAACAAAAGAAATAACAGAGTAAATCACTTTTTAAAATTTCAGTTTGTATTATCAGTGAATAAACAGAAAAATCCAGGTCCTTGTGGAGTGTGCTTTCTAGGAGAAAGAGATAATAAACAAGGAAAGTTAGTAAAATAGAGACTATATTAAAAGGCAAGGAGGAGTATATAAAATGTCAGCAGTAAGGGTTGAAATTTTTTTTCCAACAGATTTATTTATTTTTTGAAAAGGAATGGATTTTGATAAAAAACATGGGTCAGAGAGGTATGGTATAGAAAATAAATACAAATGTAAGCTGTTTTGCTAATTGTTTTATAACCACAACAAATGAGTACAGAGAATGCCCTGTACAAAACAGTACAAAGACTCAAAGTCAAGGTGTTCTTTAGGCAAGGCTAAAGATTTCAGTCTCTGATGTTTAGAATTTAGGCTGCAGTCCTTGTTTTTGAATGGATCACTGGGTGTGTGGCGCAGTCCATGCTTTTAACCAGATTTGAAAAGAATGGCCACTTGGCCCAGGTAGAAGTAGATGAAGTATTTGGTTTCATGTGTCACGTAACTGCCGAAGTTCCTCCCCACAATGCAGTGCCAGGTGGGATTGTACTTGTCAAGCTCCTTCTTAATATGGGCTGCAATGTCGTTCTCTATGTTATATTTCTTCAACACCTGAGTAGCACACTCCATCGAGTCCTGTTGCATCTCCTCAGACATATCCACAGTGTTGATCACCGCCTTTCAGTCGCACATAGTTACAGTAAAGCAGGTGATGGCTGAATGCAATGGTCTCCTGGGGGAGGGACTGGCAAGAGATAAACCTCGCTATCAAAGCCGTGGTGCATTTCAAGGGTTGAAATTTTTAAACAGTAGGTGCCTTTTGGGTAAAGACCTGAAGGAATCAAAGGAGTGAGCTACATGGATATTTGGATAAACATTCCAGGAAGAAGGAATAGCCAGTTCAAAGTCCCTGAGAATGCCTGGCCTATTTGTGTTTGAAGAAAAGCAAGGCCTTGTGCTTAAAGGGAAGTGAATGGGAGGCATAGCAGGAGGTGAGGAAAGAGGGCCAGTGGGGGTTCTGGATCATGCAAGGCCAGAACTAGGGTCTATACTAGGGTCTTTGATTTTGACTCTGAGTGAGTTGGGAAGCCATTGGATAATGACGAAGAGCAAAATAACATGGTCTGACATCTTTTAATAGGATCACACTGGCTCTGAAATGAAAATAATTTTACGTGAGGCAAAGGCATAGGAACTTCAGAATGTAAGGTTGGTCCATCAAGGCAAGCATTTTTAACTATCGTATTCACCTTGTATTACTAGTGCTTTGTAACAGTGACTGGCACATAGAGATAATTACTTATTCAGGAATAAATATTCATCTGTATGTGCACCAGATTATGATATGAAATATATTTTACTCTTGCTCAAGGTCGTAAGGGTCGAAAGCCCCTCTGTTGGAGGAAACTGATGTGCTGGGTTTCAGGAAAAGGACCTCTGGGAATTGACATTTAGCCTGAGATCTGTAGAGTAAGCAAGAGAAAGTTTGGAATGAAGAGAAGAGGATTTTTCAGGAGCTGTAAATTTGGTAACCATTAGCACACACATAGTCTTTGAAGCTCTCTGCAGGTGTTTCTGTCTGTGTGGAAGTAAGGAGTAACATTAAAGTCATTGCAAACCACTCCCACTTTCTGTTTCTCATTTTTTATCATCCATTTCCTGTAATATTTGCCCCACTGAAAAATAGCAGATAGTAGTCATTTAAAAATGTATATCTTTAACCTGTATCATATCATAGTAATAGGAAAAATCAGTGAATTTTAAAATTCATATTTAGTTTGTTTTATTTAAAGAGTACATTATGATGATTTTATATATATATATATAGATATATATAACATGACTGAATAATATTCCATTATATATATATATATATATATATATATATATATATATACACATTTTGAAAGGATTCCCCCCATCTAGTTAATGAACACATCTACCACTTCACAAATTTATTTTATTTTTATTTATTAAGATCCCACACATAAGTGATATCATGCAGTATTTGTCTTTCTCTTTCTGGCTTATTTCACTTAGCACAATACCCTCACATTTCATCCATGTTGTTGCAAATGGCAGGATAGCCTTCTTTAACATGACTGAATAATATTCCATTTTATATATATATATATATATATATATATATATATATATATATATACCATTATCTTCTTTATCCTTCATCGTTTCATTATTTGATGGACACTTAGATCGTTTCCATATTTTGACTATTGAGAATAATGCTACAGTGAACATGGAGTTCAGATATCGCTTCAATATCTTGTTTTTATATTCTCTGTATATATATATATCCAGAAGTGGGATTAGTGGATCAGATGATAGTTCTATTTTTATATTTTTTGAGGAATCCCCACAGCACTTCCCATGGTTGCTGCATTAATTATAATACATTACACCAAGGGGTTCCCTTTTCTCCATATCCTCCTCAATACTTTGTTATCTCTTTTTAATGATAGTCATTCTAACAGCTTTGAGGTGATACCTAATTGTTTTGATTTGCATTTCCCCGATGATTAGTAATGTTGAGCACCTTTTCATGTACCTGTTGGCCATTTGTATGTCCTCCTTGGAAAAAGGTCAATTCCGTTCTTCTGCCCACATTTTAATTGATTTTTTTCTTTATTGTTGTTATTGAATTGTATGAGTTTTTTAAATATATATTTTGGATATTAACCCTTTATTAGACATATCATTTGGAAATACTTTCTCCAATTCTGTAGGTCACCTTTTCTTTTTGTTGATTGTTTTCTTTGCTGTGCAGAAGTTTTTAGTTTGATGTAGTCCCATTTGTTTATTTTAGTATTTGTTGCCTTTGCTTTTGTTGTCAAATCCAAAAAGTCATTGTCAAGACTGACAAAAAGGAGCTTATCCCCTATGTTTTCTCCTAGGACTTTTATGATTTTACGTCTTACATTTAAGTCTTTAATCCACTTTGAATCGATTTTTCTGTATGGTGTAAGACAGATGTCTAATTTCATTCTTTTGCAAGTGGCTGCCCCGTTTTTCCCAGTACCACGTATTGAAGAGAGTATTGTTTCTCCATTACGTATTCTTGGTGCCTTTCTTGAAAATTAGGTCAACCCATATATGCATGGGTTTATATATGGGCTCATGATTTTGTTCTTTTGTGTCTGTTTTTATGCCAGTACTGTTCTGTTTTAATTGCTACAGTTTTGTTTGAAATCAGGAAATGTGATGCCTCCAGATTCATGAATATCTTAGGTCTTCTATGTTTTCTAAGGCTGTATCCTTTTATCTTTTAGTCTGTTTTCAATTTTGGATAGATAGACTGTGATTCCTCAATACAGACATTGGTGTACTTGTGTAATCTGCCCAAGTGACTAGCAATGCTTTTCTCCTGACTTTTTACCCACAGTGTTCACAATATTGATTTGATTTGATTTTATATATTTTTTATTTTATTTTATGCTAAGTCAGATTCTACTGCTGTGGTGATAGACACATAGATACACATACACACACACACACACACACACATACACACTATCTTAAGAAATTTAAATCTAAAATTCTTCATTTAAAGCAGGGCTTTCTGAGCACACATTTGGTATATTTTAGTTTCTAAGGGAAATTCAGTGTCCTGCATAATCTTCTACTATTAGTTAAATTATGATATAGAATTAGAGTACTTGATCATGTTTAAAATACTATCATAATTTAAACTACAGTTGAATCTAATTCTAACTTTGCTAATTAAAAATTGGTAATATTTAACTTGTTTTAAAAAAATCTAACTGAAAAATATTTAACCTTTTTAAAGAACTTTAATTATTGTTTCAAATAACTTTTTTCTTATTATAAGGTAAAACATTGCCATTGTAGGAAATAGAGAAAACACATTAAAAGTAAAAAGAAGGAAATAAAAATCACCTGTATTCATCACTCAACTATAATGTCACCATTTACATTTCATAATATTTCCTTCCATTTAATGTATATTTTAATTTTGTTAGTATACTAGGATATATTAATAATGGACAAATGATTGATCACATATTATGAGCTGGCACCATGCTAAGTATTTTACATATATTACCTAATCATTCCAGGACCTTATAAAGGTAGGTACTATTATTATTCCCATTTTATGGATAAGGAAATGAGGCTTAGAAAAGTTTAGTAACTTGTTCAAGGTCATACATTTAAAAAGTATCTGAGCCAACTCTAGGATGTAAGCTGATTTGACTGCAAAGCCTAAATAAGGCCTATATTCCCCACCATTACTCTCATCTGCTTTTGTCATTAGATTCTGTAAGTTTCCCCAGATCATTAAGTATTCTTCACAAAATAATTTTAAGGACTGTAAAGTGATCTGTTTTGTCGGGAACACCATAATTACTTTAATCATGTCTCTTTGGACATTTAAGTTGCTTCCAGTTTTGAAGGCAAGAATCATGTGTGAGTCATCTCAGCATCCCCAGGATCTTGTGAAGTGTCTGTCACCTTTGTTCAGGCTCAAGATATCTACTAAATGATTAATTGGAAATTCATCTAAGGTAAGTAACCTAAAAGGTGGATGACAGACAGAAATGAAAATGACATGTTTGTGGGAAAATGAAGAAAGAATCCTACTCAACAGGAACAGAGAGGATGCATATTGGAGGGGTTGGTTTTCGTTAGGCTCTTTGAATTATAAAGAACAAAACTCATTCAGACCAACTTTCTTACTGTGGTAATTATCAGTAAGGAGAATAATGATACTACAGGAATTCAACCTAGAAATATTATGGGCTCCCTCTTAGTATGCCTTATTTTCTTGGCAACTGTTTCAAGGTGTCTATTTGCTTCTCCTCCAGTCTCCAACTGGTTTACATACTCTTCACTCTTTCATGCTCATAGATTGTCTTTACTCCATGGATTAAGTGAACATTTCATCTCACTCATGGCTTATTATTTGCCCATCTGTCCTCTTTCTACCTTATGACCTGATTTTGCTCCCAGAGCTAAATCAACAGGCGCAAAGATTGACATAACCAGGATAGTGGTTCTGGGAATAAGGGAGAAGATAGGTATGCAGATTAGCTCTTCATTAGCTCTGCACTCCAGTCACCATAGACAATGTACAGTTCTGTCTCTTTGAAGATGCTGTACCCTCTGCTTAAAATACACAGCTTTAAAAAAAGTCACTTTTCTGTTCTCCTACAATACCCTGTGTATACTTCTAGCATAATACCTGTAATTCCTTATTGCAATTATCTACTTAGTTTGACATAACTATATAAGAAGTTTTTCAACAGTGAGGAGAATGAATGAATGAATACATAGTCAAAATTTATTTACATTTATTTTACACTAGAACCTATTTATTCATTTATACCATAATTTATTGAGTACCTATGCCAATTTATAAGGGAGGCATAGGTAAATAGACTGTAAGAATGGATAGGTCCTTTTACTTTACCAATGGGTAGATTCCAAACTATTATAGCTAGGACAAAAGTTCTTGCAATGCCTCATATTAATATACTTTTAGATTTAAAAAAAAATCCTTTAAGCCTCCAAGAGTAGGGGGAAAAAAGAAAAAGGCAAAAATATTATGACCAGCAGTAGTAAAGAGTTATTCTGCACCTAAAATTCTTAAGACAACTTGGGCAACCAGACTTGATCATAATGGAACTTGTGGTGTAGCACATAGGCAGACCTGCAGAGGAGATTCAGAGCCATGATAAACATTTTTGTCACTTGCCTCCCATGTGACACACTCCTTTAAAGGACAAGGAAGTGGTTTCTCAGTGTTCTACAGAATTAGCACAATAATGAACACTGGCCTGGCATCTTATCTCATTCCTTGCTGCTTTTCCTATAGTAATAAAGCTGTTAGCCCCAACATATCTTTAAAAGTGTGGAATAGACTTAACAAGACTATTTCCTAAATAACTTTACAGAGCAGAAACAAAGGATACAAAGTTCTCTTAATCATTTTTATTTTATTTTTCAAATGTTTTTCACCTATTAGAAAAAAGGCATGTGGGAGTTCCCTGGTGGTGTAGTGGCTAAGGCTTCAGCACTGTCAACACTGTGACCTGGGTTCGATTCCCAGCCAGGGAACTACTCACATTAAAAAAAAAAAAAAAAAAAAAGGCATGTAAAGTATTACAGCATGTTCAGCACATTGCATGGCATACTGATCAAAACAAAACAAAAATGTCAGCTGTGTGACCCAGGCTGTACCTTTTAGGAATGTACAATGCATTAATTTTGATGGTATCATTAAAGGCTCAGGTTTTTCTATTTTCTACTCTGTCATCTTTGGCATGTTGGTTCTCGCTCTGAGGCTTGTCTCCTTATGACCACAAGATGATATAAGATGGCATGTCATCAAGTTGAAGAAGAGGAGTCATTTTCTTCCAGGGTCTATTATTATCAGCTAGGAGCCACTTGGCTGGAAACTAGTAGACTGCCTGTCATGTCTTATTGACCAAAATTGCTTCACATGTCCACACCTAAACTAGTCATTAGCGAGGGGAATGGAATGTCAGTAATTGGCACCAATCAAGATTGCTGGGGTTGGGGTGGGGTCTAGCCTTTCTTAAATCACAAGGCTACCCTAGACCTGAGCAAGCAAGGGTTCTCTTAGCAAGGAACAAATCTGGGGTATGAGCTATAGAGAAGGAGAGAGAGAAAGATGGCCTAGAGAATCAACAGGATCTGCTATACAAGTCTACGGTAACACACAAACTCAAAAAGCACAATGGTCTGGGCCATTTAATATAAGGGCAAAAAATCCTACAAAAAATATTCATTCTGAAAGATTTATCATGTGGCTGCCTGGAGTGGCAAGTAGGATATCAACTTTCAAATCAGACAGGCCCGGTCCTTACCAGTGATTTAATATTAGAGAAATTAACTTCTCTGTAATTCAATTTCTTCCTTTCTAATATAGGGATAACAGGGCCTATTTCTAAGAGCTATTATGAGAAATAAATCCCACAAGGGACATAAATTGCCTAGAACACTACAGGCATTTGAATGTGTATTCCCTTTCCATCTATTGAAATTACAAGTCGTAATGATGATTCCATGTCATCAATAGAATATTGCATTTTATTCTAAATTTTCTGTTTGGAAGCAGGTATTTTATATGTATTAAATATTTTTTTGCCAGATCTGATTAAATTAAGAGATTCTAGGTTCATAAAATATAAAACTCAGTTATCCAGATGCCCAAAATGGCTCATTAATAATAAAACCCACCAATATTTGGGGAAGTTACTAGTTCTGTGTACATTATAGATACAGGGTCCAGCAGAAGTAACATCCTTTTAAAAGTAGTTATGTTAATGTAGTTATGATATTGCTATGTTACAGAATTATATGCTATGATTTTGTAATAAAAGAAGGGATGTTATTTGTGTTGGATCCTATATGTTCTCATTCTTTGTTTTTTTTTGTTTGTTTGTTTGTTTTGTTTTTTTGTCTGGGGATGGGTGTGTGCTATTTGGTATCAATGGATAAAGGTTAGGCATGCTGCTAAACATCTTGCAATGCATATGACAGCTCCACACCATGAAATATCTTAAATTTTACTCTAATGCTATGGGTAGGTATTATTAATTTTATTTTATAAATGAGGATATTGGTCTTCCAGGAGATTGAGAAGCCCAAGATCACATACCTAGTGGGTAGAGAAACTGATTTTATCTGATTCAAAAGATCATGCTCTTTCAACTATAGTGCATTGTCTGAACAGGGTGAGAGTATGTCAGTAAAAATGTTATTAAAGATTTATAAGTCCATTTACAATGTCTACAGAAGATATAAGGTAGTTGGGAATTAATCATTAAAAATGTTGTACAAGTCCTTTAAGGTGGGAAAAAAACTATTGAAAGATATTAAAGATGATTTAAATAAATTAAACCAAATTAAATATACAATGTTTTTCCAAATAAGATCATATTCACAGATACTGAGGGTTAAGACTACCCATAGGGTCTTTGCAGATGATCGAGTTAAGTTGAGGTTAATAGGATAGGCCCTAACCCAATGTGGCCTTGTATTATAAAAAGGGGAAGTTTGGACACAGACAGAGACAAAGAGACAATGCCAGGTGAAGATTGGAGTTATGCTGCCACAATCCAAAGAACCACTGGAAGCAAGGAGAGAGGCCTAGAATAGATCTTTCCCTAGTGCTTTCAGAGGGAGCATGGCTCTGCCAACACCTGGTCTCATTTCTAGATCCAGACAATAAATTTCTGTTGTTTCAGGCACTCAGTTATGGTGCTTTGTTATGGCAGCCCTAAGAAACTGATACATATGCGAAGCATTCATTGCTTTGTTTTAGATCAGTTCATTGGGAAACAGACTCTAAGACAAAGATTGTCACTCGAGAGATTTATTGGGAATGCTCTTGGGAACAACACTGGTAAGATTGAGGGGAGCAGGATTGGTCATTGGGAAAAGGTGAACTTTAATGTAGTTGTAACAGAAGCCTTCTACAGAAGTAATGGGAAACAGGGTCTGGGAATTCTTCTGAGTTGTACTAAATTGAGTTTGGGAGCTGGGCATTTGTGTACACACATGGACAGATCATTGGAAGCTTTTCATCACTGAGAAGAATATCTAACTTTGGGCAATGCAGATCTTTTTAGCGGAGAACAGGTCCCAGCAAGGGACTCAGCTGTGAGTTATCAGTAGTAGCTCACACACTTGGTAGTTGGTGGGAATGAGTGCCTTCGTCCTGAAGAAGAGATCTGGGTGATGCACTAAAGCATCTACTGCATTGTTTGATCATTTTTTCTTACCAAGGTAAAAAAATCTGAAACCATATATACATAACCATAAACTTATTTTCAAATCTACCTTAAATACTTAAAATAAATTGAGGTAGTGAACTACTCTTAGAATAAACTAGCATGGTATTTATAAAGCTTAGTAGGCCTTGTTTTATGTCCCAAAGGAAATAGTTTTTCAGTTCATGTACAAAAAGGAGAAGTCACTTAGGGCACAGTAATATGAATTGAGATAAAGTTGCTGCAGAATGCATTATGGAAGGGGGAAGAGGTCTGGTGCACTGAAACTGAAGTTTATTTTGTTTATTTGTTTTTAGATCCTCATTTATCGATTGCAAATACTCTTGTCACTGCAAATAGTATGGACAATATTGACTGGAGATGTTTAGAAGCAAGGGAGAAAGCTTTGGGAATGGTCAGAGAAATCTTTACAGAGGAGGTGGAACTTAAACTGAACTTTGGAGAATGGCCAGGATTTCTGCAAGCAAAAGAAATTTGTTCCAATATTTTTCAGGAAACTGCGATGGGTTTTGAGAATCAACTTGAACATAGGTGAAAATTTTTGAATAATCTAAGTACTCTTGGTTGCATTTTTGTTTGCTGTAAAGTCTATTTTGTCTGATATTAGTATAGGCACTCCAAGTTTCTGTGGTTACTGTTCGCACAATATACCCTCTTCTATCTTTTTACTTTCAGTTTTCTTTGTGTATTTGAATCTAAGTATGTCTCCTGGAGTCATCATATAATTGGACCTTCTTTTTTTAAATCCAGTTTGACAATCTCTGCTTTTGATTAGATCGTTCAAGCCATTCATATTTAATGTCATTATTGGGGTTTACATTTGCCATTTTACTTTTTGTTTTCTGTGTATCTTATGTTTTTTCTCTGTTTTCCTTACTGCTTTCATTTCATTAAGTAAATATTTTCTAAAGTGTCATTTTAATTTTATTAATGATGCTTTTCCACAATTTTTGTTTTTATTTTCTTACTCTAGGGCTTACCACACACTCATATATCTTAATTTATCAATATCAGCTTCAGATTTATTCTAACTTAATTTCAGTGAGATATGGAAACATTACTCCTGTATAGATCTACTCCTCACCCCCTTCGTAGTACTGTTGTTATACATATATCTAGACCAGTGGTTCTCAACCTGCCTAATGCTACGGCCCTTTAATACAGTCCCTCATGTTGTGGTGACCCCCATAAAATTATGTTTGTTGCTACTTCATAACTGTAATTTTGCTACTGTTATGAATTGTAATGCAAATATCTAATGTGTGTTTTCCGATGGTCTTAGGCGACCCCTGTGAAAGGGTCATTCGACCCCCACAGGGTTCACGACCCACAGGTTGAGAACTGCTGATCTAGAACATCTATAGACATCATAAACCTAATGATATACTATTATAATTATTATTTTATATAATTTTATGTCTTTAATGAAGCTAAGAGGAGGAAGGAGAGCAAGTATTAATATAGTCTATGAATATAAATATATTAAATCTCTCAGCTACCTTTTTAGGAACTGGTAAACATCTACCAATGTTCCCAAACTTCAGATTCATTTTCTGGAGTTCTGTCTTAGCCTGCATCTTGACCCAGTTTTTTCATTCACTTGTGAGTTTGCTGATGCTCTTGATCAGACATTTCTGTTTCTTGCAGAGTTACAGTTGTCCTCAGTAAAAAGGCCCATATGAATTATCTTATCTGCCACTATCCCAATCACATGACCTCACTCTGTTTTGTAAGCAGAAGGTGGAATCTTTTACTTAATGCTACTCCTATTACTCCTACAACCCTTTTATTTATCAGATAGTGAGTTTTCATAGTCTCTTATAAAAATGAAGAAAAGCTTATTTTATGGCCAATGCTATTCTGCTTTCTTGAATTGATTAAGGGAAGAGTGACTGCTCAGGCAACCTCGTTATGAAATAAAAATGCAAAATATATTTAGTTTAGAGCAGAAAGAGCTCTAAAAATATATTGTCCAAAAAGGAAGAGAAAAACTCTTGCCTTCTGGATTTCTCCTTTGGGAATTTTCTCACATTGCTTTTTTGCCACTACTAGCTATCTTATCTCTGATATGGGTTCTTGCCACCCAATGGTATAGAAAACTTCAATCTCCCACTAGGTATGCTATCACTCCGTGTGTGTGTGTGTGTGTGTGTGTGTGTGTGTTTACATACACATATGTATATCCACACACATATATCCTTTCTATAAATTATGCGTTTATACTTATACTGCTAGTTCCAATCACATGTCACAGGGTCTTTTTTATCTTCGTAATTCCTTATTTACACCTTTCTTCTCCCTCAGGAAGAGCCCTGGCTCTCAGTGGGATGACTCAGAAGCAAACTCTATCTGCCAGAGTTAGACAACAGGATTGAGCTTCAGTGGCCCACAGCTATAATTTGCTTAATGAAAGCTAACTTTCTTGCCTTTCTTTTTCTCCCTTTCCTGTCTCACTTCCCTATTCTTCTACTAGAGCTTCTGAGATTCACCTCCTAAATAAACTATCTGCATTTGAATCTGTCTCAGGCTATGCTTGTGGGGAAACCCAATATAAGACAACTCACCCACCTATGCACTGATCCCAAGTACCAAGAAGTGTCTTGCAAAAACTATTGATATACAGGTTCAAAGCACAACACTACATTAACAGTATAGTAGACTGTTTGTAGAAAGTAAAATTAGTACTAGTCCAGTAAAAGTTTATTTTATATTTATATTTTAACATTCAGTTCTCCCATTTTTATCGTAAAATAGAAGATTACTATTAACATTAGGTTTATTTGTAAGTTAAATCATAGGCTGTACAGCCAAAGGAAAGAAGGGGAAAAGGGAAAGAAAGCAAAGAAGGAAGAAGGAAGGAAATAAAACATAGGAAAACAGAAAAAGTAAACCTACCTACATGGTAAATGGTCTATCTGAAAATAATCTTTGTGAATCATGTACATTAGCAATGTGTCATTTCACCCACATATCCGTGCCCCCAAGGATCAAATGTAGGAATTAATGAACACTGCAGCCCGGATTTTAACCTCAGGCAAAAAGGAGGTGATATTACTTCATCAAATGAATTATTTGTGAAAAAATAGTTTGATTTAGAATAAAATCCTCTTATTTTTTTTGCCCGTCATCCCTGGCTCAGTTTTAGGATAGAAATGAATAAACACAGGAGCATTCTTAGATCAGTACTAGTTTATTTTTTATTTTTCTCATTTATTTTTATTTTTCAATTACATTTAGTACCAGTTTAATAATAATGGTTCTTTGCATGATGTAACGAAACATCTCTCAACCTTTTAGAGAATAGAGAAAAATGCAAGGCTTTGCTTTAAATCTATTATACTATAGAGATAAAACAAAAACACAATAGAGAAAACTGTAAATTTAGTATAAGAAAACCTGTATTTAAAAATTAATTATAGTTAAAAATTATTTGGAAATTAAAAAGATCATGGGGTAGTAATTCACAAAATTATTCACAGGACTCCTTACATATAGTCCACTTCATTTTAGAAACAAAATGACATAAATTAGTGGGAAAGATCCAAGCCTCTTAAAGTAGAAATGCCCTCTGATTTTCCGTATTTGTTTGTACAGAAAATTTATTTATGAAGAGACTTTTTCATGAAGAACAGAGAGTAGTTATTTATGAAGCTGTCCTTTAATGGTAAAGGTCTGCTATTGAAATGAAACACTACTGATAAAGCTGTTTAATATAATTCTGTAGATTGTTTAATGTAAATTCTGTGAACTCCCACTTCTGCATCACTTCCCCCAGGTGCCTAACGTATGCATTTAGCTTCTGTCACCCTGCTTGATTATCGCATCAGCCAGCCCCCACCCCAACCCTATGGGTCCAAAAAGCCTGTTAGTGGGAGCTCAGAATTTCGAGACTGTAACTCCTCTGAACTCGTCTGCATAATAAACTCGTTCTCCAGCTCTTCAAGTGCCGTTTGACTTCCTTGGTTACCTGTCCTGCCACAACTATGACGCCCTTTGTCAGTCTCCAAGGTACCCATTCCTCCCTAGTTGGAGACCTCGTTCTCCTCAAATCCTTAGCTGGGGTGTTATGAGTAGATCTATCACCTGAAACCAGGATAATGACATTTACCTATTTGACTATCACCTGTGATTTGAATACCTGAAATCACAAATACGTCATGTGAAACAACCCAGAGTTTAACATAACCATTGGATTTGGCTATTGTCTTCACTCACAGGGGCCAGCTTTCCAACAGCTATCTAGGTTCTAAAATTAAAAAACCAAACAAACCTGGATTCGAGTCCTGGCTCTGCCACTATTTTTAGTAAATGAGTAAAAAGAAGCTGAATCATCTAATAAATGGCCCTAGAAATTCTCCCCAGGTTGTATGGATGAACTAGCTGGGGTAGGGGATTCCTCTCCCATCACCAGAGCAAGGGGCTAGCTACATTTGAAACAACATGTGCCACCAATGGTTTTCTTTCTCCCCCAGTAGGAAAAGCTGTACCCCAAACCAGCTGCCCACAGGAACTAAGAACCAGTGTTCACGGACAACTGGCACCTAAGCTCAGACTAGTGTCCAAGCCCAGATTTCGTATTTCTTACTTATAAGTCCACTCTCATCTTGCCCTTAAAAGCAAAAGACCAATAGGGCATGCGATCCCTCTCTTGGAGCACAGCCCCATTATGCATCTAGCTGCTCCCTGGTCCTACCTATGGTATTTTGCTGTGTATCAGTGCACACTTTTTTGCCCAAATTTGTGAGGAAAAAATAAGGATTATGTATGGGTAGTGCTAATTCCTTATCAGTATAAATGTTTTTAATTCTTTTATTTGTGCTTATGAATTTAAAGTGTAACTCTAGAAGTCAATAATGACATCTGTGTGTAGTATAATACCCTGGAATACGATATTCACTTTTTATACAAACATTTTATACATACAATTTCTTATACCTTGTATTTGTTTTTGTGTTTTGTAATACTCATATTTGTTACATAAAATTTTTCTTGTATTTTGTTAAAAAGTAAATGCTAAAATTCCTTTATAACACAAAAAAGTGTACCTAAGTATGAACAAATAAAAATCTGAATTAAAAAATTAAAATGAAAGATTTTTTTCTCTGAAAGTTTGGGCCAAAAATGTGGGTGCATATTATACATGGGAGCACATTATACACAGCAAAATATGTAACTCACCTTATTGCAAGTTGCCTAGAGAATGGGGGACCCTTCTGCCTGTGGCATGTACCAAGTGATAATGCTGATGTTTGCAAAAGCCCTTGGATTTCAGTGTGGTATCTAACTTCTTTGACCCTTAGTTTCCTTATCTGTGAAAAAGAAAAGAGGAACACTGGCTGGACCTATGATGAGCTGTGTTTGCTGAGCATGACAAAGTCAAGCTCAGTGCTGAGTCCTCTGAAGTAAAACAAAACAAAATAAAACAAAAAATAAAACAAAAATAAAACAAAATAAAACAAAAAAAAAAGAAAAAGAAAAGAAACAATACTTATCTCACAGAATTCTTTTGAAAGTTAAGTTTATCTATTCTTTCTTTTTTTCTTTTTTTGCTTTTTGGTATGTGGGTAGCTCCCTGGCTGGGAATCGAACCCTGGCCGCAGCGCTGACAGCGCCAGCGCTGAAGCCTTAAGCCACTACACCATCAGGGAACTCCCTATTCTTTCAACCCATGCATGAAATACTGAGTTAACTTTCATGTACATTGTTGCTGCACAGATGAAAAGAAATCACCTTTGAAAGAGTTGTGGTATCATGAAAAGTGCATGGGCCTTTGAGTCATAGATTTGGCTTTACATTCCAGCTTTGTTGCATTGTGCCTTTGACTTTGAATAAATCCTTAACTATCTGAACTTAAGAGAGGGTATGGGTGAGTACTAAATGAGATGATATCTATAAAAGGATTGAGTGCACGTTTTGTGACCTACCACAAGCTCAATATGTTGTTAATTTGCTTTCCTTCTTCCTTGGGTCTCTTTCTTCATTCCTCCTTATTTCTTCTCATGCTTCCTTGCTTCTTATGCCATTCTGACTTCTCCTTATTTGTTTCACCTATCCTGACTCTTTCCTTTTCCAAATATTCCCCAAACTGATATAAAATGCTTTCCCAAATTTCCCAAATTCCTAATATGCTACATGGAATGCAGGAATGAATCCTTTGTTCATGTGGGAATAGAGCTGGGTGCACTTTTTGGAGGGACTCCTGGCGTTATTACACATGGAGAGGCTGGACAATGAGCACCTATCTTTGCAATACTCATTTGTAACTCATCAAAATGTGCCATTAACACTCACATCAGTAGTCATCAGATTTTTATCTTCATGAATATCTGGGCTGTTTTTATTTCCCTCTTCTGGTGTGTTTCTTTTTACATTTCTTCAGAGGGCAGCTGTAATTTGGAGGGATGTAGTAAATAAGTCAGTATTCTAGCATAGAATCCAAATATCACCCCTCCCCCTACTGTCTCAGCATCTGAGCTGGTATTGTCATTTCATACAATGCACTTGCTTACACTAATGAAGCCGGAAAGTCTAGGAGAAATTGCGATTTGAAATTAGACATTCTGCTGAGGTACTAGGTTAAGTAGAATCCAGTTGAGATGATGATAAGAGCTCTTTTAGGATAGTGGAGGGGCTCTCTCTCTGGGAGTCTAACTCAGAAGGCTTCAAGCCCCAGGCAGATAAGCAAGTAATACAGGTGTGTGTATAATAAAATGGGAATTGTTAGAGATGCGGCAAACTGGAGAACATATTTTTGGTACACAGACTTTGATATTTTAAAATTTCAAAAATTTTTTTCTTTTTATTGTTAGATCCATTGAAGTGATATTGATTAGTAAAAATTATATAGGTTCCAGGTGTACAATTCAACAATACATCATCTATGTGTAGTGTTATGGGTTCATCATCCTGAGTCAGTTCTCTTTCCATCACCATGTATTTGACTCTCCCTCCCTCCTCTCCCACTCCCCTACCACATACTCTCATATAATCACTAACCACTGAACTACTGATTGTGTCCATGAGTTTTTGTTCCGTTGTTGCTTTTCGGCATTGTGTTCCACAAGTGAGTGAAATCATATGGTTCTTGGTTTTTTCTGTCTGGCTTATTTCCCTTTGCATGATGGTCTCAAGATCTATCTACGTTGTCATAAATGGCCCTATTTCATCTTTTCTTATGGCTGAGTAATATTCCATTGTGTATATGTACCACAGCTTCTTTATCCAGTCGTCTATTAAAAGATACTTTGGCTGTTTCCATGATTTGGCCACTATGAATAGTGCTGTGATGAACATTGGGGTGCATGTATCTTTGCAGACTAAGGTTTTCAAATTTGGGGGGTAGATACCAAGAAGTGGGACTGTCAGGTCATATGGTAATTCTATTCTTAATTTTTTGAGGAACTTCCATACAGTCCTCCACAGTGGTCGTACCAGTTTGCACTCCCACCAGCAGTGTACCAGAGTTCCTTTCTCTCCACAGCCTCTCCAGCGCTTGTTATTCCTTGTCTTGTTGATAACAGCCATTGTCACAGGTGTGAGGTGGTATCTCATTGTGGTTTTGATTTGCATTTTCCTTATAGCTAGTGAAGTTGAGCAGTTTTTCACTTATCTGTTGGTCATTTGTATGCCTTCCTGAGAGAAGTGTTTGTTCAGATCTTCTGACCATTTTTTAATTGGATTGTTGGTGGTTTTGTTGAGTTGTACAAGATTTTTATATATTTTAGATATTAGCCCCTTTTCAGAGGCATTGTTTGCAAATATAAAATTTCAAATATTGAGTATGCCAAACTACCCATGTTAGTGGGCCAAATTTGCTCTATGGGTCATCAGTTTATATCTTCCCCAACACTTACAGCACTTGGGCTCTAGGGAATTCAGCAACAGAAAATAGTGGTGACCAGAAAAGTGGCATGCAGTATGATGGAAGTAAGCCAGCCATTAACCATGTCCCAGTTCCAGGGATGAGAGTGACAAGAGTCAGGCTCAATGAAAGCCTCCAACCCTCTGTGACCATAGAGAGAATAAGACAGAGTTCCCAACCAGGAAGGCCTGGGGTATGAGGATGGTGATTATGATTGGGAATCTGAGCTAAGATGCAGCTAATGGCAAGACCAGGTATCACTTATTAATGAATCACATGCATGTAAAACTAATGATTTTCAAATCCCTTAGAAGTGTTTTTATTGTTTCATGAACTCCAATTTTTAAAATTGCTTACAATAGAGAATTTAGAAAATACAGAAAAGTACAATAAAAAAGAACTTTTGAATTGTCCTACTGAAGAGAAGGCAGCCCTGTTTCCAAAGTTTAGGATCAAGCAGGGAATCAAGGGCTCCCAGCTTTGGAAAGAGGACTTGAGGGAGTCCTTTCCAAAGACAGGAGCTCTTGGGAGCAGGAAACTGGCATAAGAGCTGGAAATGGGCTGGCTAGGCTTTATGAATTATCTAGAGCAGGACTGATTTCAGACGATTTCAGATTATTTATCATGATTTTTGGTTTGAAACTATTGTAGTTAAGAACCAAAATATAAAACCTATCTCTTGTCTAGTTAGGGCTTCAGTATTCATCATATAGGAATTGTGAAGCTGTTAAATATTATATTTTATTTATTAATATGCATGTCCTAATTTCCTTTTTGGAAATTTTGGACTATTTTGGATTATATATACCACTGGTCTTTCACATCATGGATTGTATTGTCTTAGAATAATTTTGGTTTGTCTAAATACATGTATAGAAGAGTATGAATTATTTTGGTTTTCAATTAGTGACCTCTTTTATATAATAGTTGTGAACCACTGTACAGGTTTTTAGTGTAGGGAATTTTCAGGGCATGTAACAAGTGATTTGAGACTATAACTATATGCCTTGGGCCAAAATTAATTGCTGTCAGCAGATATGTTACCATATTGAATTCTGATTCTGGAACTTGTTTTCAAAAACTGTTATTTGAATGCAATACAAATGGTTTTTTATATATACACAAAAAGGTATTTTAGAGGAGAAGCATGCTATTTAGTGAAAAAAAAATTGACTTGCAATTCTCTAGGCTCGTCTTAAACTTCACACACACCTCTTCTGAAATAACTAAAATAAATCACCCATCATATATTCATATAACAGGATTTTCACTGAATACGGGCTTTGTGTTTAACGTGTGTCCAAAATGTAAAATGTAAGATTTCCCATGTGTGACTGCAACAGTGCTTCCATTCAACCATTCTAACATCTGATATTCCAGCATTATTTGTATATTTAGTTTTTCTTTAAACTTCCTCATTTTTTTTTTTTGGCAGTAGCCACATCTGCTTCAGCAATTTTGTGATTTTTAAACTTCCTTCTGCAAAAGGGGTTTGAAAACATGTCTGTTGCTTATATAATACAATCATTATCTCTTTGGAAACTTGGAAAAAAATATAGTTAGAGATTGAATTATAAGCATTCGTAAGAGAATTTATGCCAGGCATATTGTCTCATAGGTTTTAGATCAAGGTATTTATGAAGTAGAAACAATGACTTACAGTAGTAAGCCCGTCTCACTAAATCATCAGTGGATGTGTAATGGATTAATTAAGAAACAGAAACTCAGGAAACGTAAATTCTAATCTTAGCTCTTTCTGATATACGTAATTTTATTTTGTCAAGGCATTCATTTTATTTTAAGTAATCTCAATTTTGTATATTACAAAATTGAGTAAATTATTAATAAATATCCACTTAACAGCATGGAAAAAATGAGAGAAAATTTATGGTATCAGTAGCCCCAGATATAGAAGATCTAGCTTTTAAGCAGTCTTGTCACTTAAAATAGTCATATGAATTTAAACAAGCCACTTCATTTTCAGAGGTTGTCACTTTTCCTTATCTGTCAAATAAAGATAATAATATATATGTTACTTACATTGTTGCTGTAGGGTAGAACAAAATGAAATAATTTTGATAAAAAGACTTTATAAATTGTAAAGTGCTATATAAATGTAAGTTATAATTTCAGAAATAACACAAGGCTTTGCTAAAGTTTCATCTGCTTCAGCATGAAACTCAGTAAAGTGGTGCTCTATTTCAAACTACTCAAAGGAGTATGTTAGTTTACATTTGTTCTCTGTTCATATGTTCTCCATTCCTTTCACCACCAGTCCGATTCCCATAAACAATAAGCTGAAAAAAGATATAGAAGCACCAGTGGTCACCAGACCTCTTGAAAATCTACAATTTAATCAAACAAATTTGGAAAGATCTCATGAAGCTAGCTGTAGTAAAAGCTACTCATAGCACCATGATGGCTCACTTTATTTGCTGCTCCGTCAGAAATCAGATAACCTCCAGGTATTTCTAGGGTAGAGTTGAATCTGTTTTGTTTTGTTTTGTTTTGTTTTTTTATCAAAAGCACATTTAATATTAGCATTAATTTAAAATCTTTATTTCCATTCTTGTCCTGTCCTTATTATTCCAGATTTTTATATCCAACTGCATACTTAATATCTCTACATAATTTCAGTGTTGGTACTTGAAACATGACATGAACAAAACAGAATTCTTGGCATGCTATTTTGGAACCCCTTCCCTTCAAACATGTTCATCACACCAGTCTTCCCTGTTTCGGTTGATGACACCATTATCACTCTGTTACTCCAAACAAAAATCTGTGTTTTCGATGAAACTTTTCCCCTTTAGTTGGTACATCTAAACTATCAGCCAATCTTTTTACTTTACCTTTAAAATGCATCCTTAATCTGGTACATTTCTTTTCTTCTCTCTTATCATTCTAGTCCAAGCTTGAATGCTCTCCTGCTTCTGTGTGCATGCGCACACACACACACACACACACACACACACACTTTTTTGGAACCACCTAAAAGTAAGCTGGAGACATGATCCTCATTACTCCTAAATATTTCAGGGTATTACAAGGATATTTTCTTATACAACCATGTACAATTTTTAAAAGAAGGACATTAACATTGATTTAATACTGTTATCTAATCTACAAACCTTATTTAAATCTCAATTGTCTAAATAATAGATACTTGCTTTTAATTGCCCTAAGTCTACAGAAGAAATATAAGCACTGCCTAGCAGGGAATGACTGGTCATTTCTCCTAATTATTTATATGTATTTTAAAGGAAATGCATGAAATAAAATGGAGACTTGGCTCTAACAAGCACTGCCTTTCTGCCAGATCTTTCATTAGTAACTTAAAATGTCTGGTCTTCAGTTTCCTTAGTTATAAAATGAATAGGTTATAGAAGGTTATCTCTGAGGAGCCCAGGGATTTTAGAATTCCATAAATTCTGTGACGGTGGTTTCTGCTTCCATATTTTTATATCAGGATGAATTCTTGCTGCCATTTTGAGGCTTCTTGTTAGTAGCGGGGTTCATTGTGACAAGGATAGGGTGATGAAAGGTACTGTTTTTGAGTTCAAGGTCCTTGCCGGTTACAATAGGAACTCACATGCAGGGTTGTTGCTTTGGGGGAAGCAGATGAGAAAAGCCTGTCCTGTTTCTCTGCTCACAGATTTTGACACTATATACTGATTGTGGAACTTCAAAAACCAAAAGTTAATATTTACTTTTGTAACATTTTCCCTCAAGGATATTTAAGGATGAAGAGCAAAAGATGACTGCTAGCATGCTATTAAGAAACGTTTATATTTTCCTCTATATATCACTTAGATTCAAAAATAGAAGCATTTAAAAAGAGAGCTAGCTCTCTTTATGCAGGCATATAACTTTTAGTTGTTAGTTCAAATGAGGAATTGCCAACAGATGACTTGTTAGACCAAGATGCTCTGTGGGGCTCAAAGCTATCAGGAGGAAGGTGTTTGTTTCTCAAAAAATTTCAAGGTTGAGAGTTTTATCTCCCTAGATAGACAGTTTACTGTATGGAATGGAATGCATAGCCTGGTATTCAAGGGATTCCCAAGGTATCCCTGGTTGGGGCAGTCGGGGTTATCATCTCTTCATAGCGTCTCCCCATCCATCTTCTTTGAACTTTGCTTTTCTCCCATTCTTTTTCTCTATGTCCCACTCCCATTTACAGGTGTTTTATTTAGCATTAGAGATAACGATTTTCTTGGGTTTTACCTTAATCCCCTTATGTTGAAAATTTTCAATTAATAATTTTCTCTGTCATCCTTCCAGGCAATTGTAGAAATAAATGTATTTAATATAGCTCTATGTCAGCAGGGGAAGGAGGAAGGAGAGAAGGAAAGGAAAGAAGAAATGGTTCTTTTTACTGGCACTAAAAATGCTCTGGGATGATAGCTATACAATCAAGGATGATACTAAAAGTTATTTAATAATCAGTACCACATAGGGCCCAACTGTCCAATCAAAATGGATGCAAATAAAAGGACCGGATCAGGGTCCTAGAGGCCTTCTGCTGTGCCAAGTGTACTTCTTTGGCACAGATATAAACCAACATTTTAATAATGAATATGGCCTTATCTATGCACATTGGCTGATTATTAGGTCTGAAGTCAATAGTTCCTTGATACAATCCCTCCAAATCCTTCCTTTCCCCATATCGATAGTTATTTCCAAGTCAAGGCAAATGACGCTACTTTATGGGTGAGAGGGAATGGTGGATTTTATTAGGTGTTTTAAAATATTATTATGTTGGTTTTGACATTAAAATATTTTATATAACCATATAAACGTTTTTCCTTTATGCTTCCCTTGCATTGCCTTTGTAAAGATATTTCTCATTAGATATGAACTAAATATTAAACTATATTTTCTCTGAGTTTATTAAAGATACAGTTTTTATAGTCAACTCTTTATTTGCTATCTGTTTTAGTTTTTGGTATCATGTGCAGCTCTAATCTGCTTTTTATCCAAAGATTCAGTCTTAACATCATACTTTGAAAAATGTGTTATTTCCTCATGGATTGGTATTATATTGTTTATCATGTTTTAGGTTTTTCTATGTATTGTAAGAGTTACAAGAGTTCAAGAGTTATCTATTTTGTTCCATTAATTGATCTCAGTTACCATTGATGGCATGCATTACTATCTAGGCACAGAATACAATGGCCTTCTGGAATTGTACAATATGGCAGCCTTGTCTAGAAAAGATTGACAGTGTTGGATTTAGCTGAGCCTGTGCTCCTGGGAAAAAGCACAGGTTAATAAATCATCCACCCTTTGTGTTCCAGAAATGGCTTGCAGCAACGAAGCAATTTTTCCCATATACCTCACCATATAAGACTCAAGGATTCATTCCTTATTTACCTATAATGAGGTCACATGCAGACCCCCAAACTCCCATTAATAAATGATTAATTGATCAGTTTTATCCACTCCTCAAGGGAAACAAATGCTTTTAAATCAAAGTTAAGATTCTTTCCTTCCTCCAGGCCCCTGAACCTTGATCCTTCTCAACCTGAGCCAGCATATAACCCCTCCTTAACCGTCCCTCCAGAGTTAAAAGAAGAATGGTGTCAGGGTAAAATGAAAAATGATCTCAGGGTTAAAAAAAAAAATGCTCTAATTCCACTCTTTCTCCACTGCTCTACACTGGGTTCTTACTAGCCGTGTTCATTCCTTCCGTAAAGGAGAAGCTTGTATGTTCTATTGTAGGAGTTCTCTCTATTGCAGTAGGCCCTTTTCCTCCTTGCAATACTCCTTTCAATAAAATATCTCCTTACTCAATCTGGATTTGTTTTTTATTTGAAAGAACCTTTTATTACCAATTGTTTTCTATTCCCATATATTGATAAGAAAAAATTATTTTGCTAAATTTGGCCCATACTTAAGTTTTTAAAAAACATTATTGAGGCACAATTTATATATTCAATTACTGCATCCATTCATTTAATAGATGCAGATTGATTAGATTTGACATCTGTATAACCCCATGAAAGTTCCACTACAAATTCTAATACACAATATGTCTATCACCCCTAAAATTTTCCTTGACCCAATTTTGCATACAGCCCTTTTTCTGCCCTTGGCTCCATGCAAACACTGATCTGTTTCCTATCACTAGAGGTTAATTTGCATTTTCTAGAATTTTATTTATATAATGTGTCTGACTTCTTTCACTCAGCATAATGATTTTTAGATTCAACCACATTGCTGCATGTATTAGTAATTCATATCTCTTTTTCCGTTCTTGTTGTATGGATATATCACTTTTTGTTTATCCACTGCTTTATTAATGAACATTCATGTTTTTTTCCCTCAGTTTTTGGATATTACACATAAAGTTGCTGTGAACATTTAAACATACCTGTTTGTGTAAATTTATGTTTTCATTCTTTTGGCAAGAAGAAAAAGGGCTAAGTCCAAAAGTAGGTATATTTAACTTTTAAAAAATGCCATAGTAGTTCTACAATTTTACATTTTTATAAGCAGTGAATAAGGCCCATTTAGGTTTGCACTAACATTATATATTGTAGTGGTCCTACCTTTATTCATGGTTTCGCAAGTGCTGTTTGAAAACATTAAATAGAAAATTCCAAAAATAAGCAATTTATAAATTTTAAATTGTGTGCTGTTCTAAGTAGCATGATGAAACCTCATGCTGTCCTGCTCAGACCCACCCAGGATGTGTATTATACCTTTGTCTGGCATATACATACTGTATATGCTACCTGTCCATTAAACATTTGGCATTTTTGTTATCACATTGGGTATCAGAGAGAGAATTTTATTACAGTATATTGCCATAATTGTTCTATTTTATTTTATTGTTGTTAATCTGTTACTGTGCCTAATTTCTAAATTAAACTTTATTACAGGTATGTAGGTATAGGAAAAAAAAACCTAGTAT
The DNA here is from genome assembly GCA_004026885.1 of Lyroderma lyra. Classification (NCBI taxonomy): domain Eukaryota; kingdom Metazoa; phylum Chordata; class Mammalia; order Chiroptera; family Megadermatidae; genus Lyroderma; species Lyroderma lyra. The sequence goes on along the minus strand of PVJL010000975.1, from coordinate 5,673 downwards.
ATCTAGGGTTTGGTACTATCCTCCTGCACCCCCGGTTTCAGGCATCCACTGGGGATCTTGGAAGGTATCCCCCCCAGATAAGGAGGTCTACTGTAGTTTGGAAAGAAATAACATGTTTACCATACTCAGTTTTTCTACAAATACAAATACTGTGCTGTTATCAAAACCTTTCATATCACCCATTAGAGTTTTGTTTTGTTTTGTTTTGTTTTTTTGTTTGTTTGTTTTTTGTATGTGGGTAGTTCCCTGGCTGGGAATTAAACCCAGGCCGCAGTGTTGACAGCGCTGAAGCCTTAGCCCCTATACCACCAGGGAACTCCCATTTTTCTTCAAATAGCACTTGGTCACTGCTGATTAGGGTTAATCCTAGATAACTTATGCTTTTATTATGAAAGGGAACTATTTTTAGTTCATATTTTAACTGCCTACAATTGTCTCTTAAAAAAATGAACTATGGGGAGTTCCCTGGTGGTGTAGTGGCTTAAGGCTTTGGCACTGGCGCTGTCAGCACTGCAGCCTGGGTTCGATTCCCAGCCAGGGAGCTACCCACATACCAAAAAGCAAGAAAAAAAAAAATTAACTATGGAGCTCCCTGGTGGTGCAGTGGCTTAAGGCTTCGGCGCTGGTGCTGTCAATGCTGCGGCCTGGGTTCGATTCCCAGCCAGGGAGCTACCCACATACCAAAAAAAAAAAAAAAAAAAAAAAAAAATTAACTTTGTTTTATAGAATGGTTTTTGATTTATAGAAAAATTGTAAAGATAGTAAAGAAAGTTCCTGTTATTAGAAACTGGTGAGGCACTCTAGTTTCCCCTATTATTAATATCTTACATTATTATGATACATTGGTTACACTTTAAAAGTCAGTATTAATGCATTATTATTAATGACTCTATATTTTATTCAGATTTCCTTTATTTTTACCTTATGTCTTTTTTTCTGTTCCAGGATCCCTTGAGGATATCACATGATGTCCTTTGGCTCCTCTTGGCTGTGGGAGTTCCTCAGACTTTTTTTTTAATGATCTTAAATGTTTTGAGGAATACTGGTCAGGTATTTTGTAGAATGTCCCTTAACTGAAATTTGTTATTTTTCTTGTGATTAGAACGGAATTACATGTTTTTGGAAGGAAAAGTATAGAAATCAATTGCCATTTTGATCATATCATCTCAAGGGTACATACTACCACATGTTGATCTTGATCATCTGGCTGAGGTAGCATTTGTTAGATTTCTGCACTGAAAAATTACTCTCCCCTCACCAACTGTATTTCCATACTGTACTCTTTGGAAGGAAGTCACTATACACAAACTATACTTAAGGAGTGGGGAGTTACATTCCCCCTCCTAGAAGGTTGAGAAGGTTAAATTATTTGAGATTTTTCTACATGGAAGATTTGTCTTTTCTTTTCCATTTTATTTATTTATTCAATTATTTATTTATATCAGTATGAAACTCATAGGTTTTTATTTTATACATTGGGTTATTTATTGTGTGGCTCGAATTGTTCTAGCTATGGCCACTTGGAGTTTTATCAGTTGGCTTCTGTATGACATACTCCCCTTGACATATTCCCATCATTGTGTATATTTTAAAATTATTTTTATTTTTATCACGTCCTTAATTTCTGACACTACAGAACACCCCAGACTCATCTTGTATATATCCTTCCCCAGTTCTAGAATCATCTATTTCTCCAAGGACCTTTAGTTCTTTTTACTGGAGAATAGTATTAGAAAACAAGATCTGAGTGCTAGGTGTGCTTATTACTACAGAGATGTTGCTTTTGGGCCCTATCAACTGACAAAGCAAGAAATATGTGTTACACTAATTTGTGTATATATACATATTTCTCTCTATATATATATTTCTCTATATAACCATCTATAATATTAAGCTAAACATAAATTTATACTGATATATCCAATTCTGATCCATTAGCACATGTATCATTCAAACCTCCACCTCTTGCTTATCTGTAAACTCCCATTCCAAAAGTCGCTCCCACCATCTGCTATCCATTTCCTTAATTGTTCAATTTCAGTATACGTGTATGGGAGGATAAGAACTGTAACAAAGAAAACTACCATGTTAATAAAATGTTCAATTTACTACCACCCAAAGAAAAGAATCATTAACCTGTACTCTTGCAGGAACCACCTTAGAGTACAGTGCTTATATACAGTTTCTTTTTCCTGTAGTTTCACAGACTACTCATATCCTACAATTGTGTTCTGACATTAGGAAATCTTGATTTTTACCTATCCATCCTATTTCTGGTTACTTCACTGAATCTTTAGATTTATTCTTATTGATTCTTAAAGTTTTCCTGTTGTTTATTTTGGGAAATATATACACATATATGTATATATATTTATTGTATTATAAATTGGTTTAATATGATTTCAATCTATTTAAGTGAAGCTGTTTTAATCCACTTGTTTATAACAAAGACAAAAAATGTTTTTAGAAGTAAAGTTGTTTTGATATAAGAATGAAGTAAGTTGTGTCAGGAGGTCATTAACTTATCTGTTGTAGATAAGTACTCAGGAGTGCAGCTGCCAACCGTTTGCTGGGGGCTTATCCATAAGAACATGTAGAGAAGCAGTTATGGCAAGGGGACACTGAGGCTATAAATACTGGAAGTTTGAGAGGACTATTTGAGAGTGTCAGTCTGGGCAAGGCACACTTTGCTGACTAAAGCAGCTCTCTGAAGAACTTAAGCCACGCGATAGTCTCAGGAAGAGAAGGATTATTTGTTTCTGCCTTGGTGAGGCACTTCTAGTAGTCCGCAAACCAAGCAATGGTTCCTGGAGTAAAAACCCTCAGAGCAGTTGGCCTGCTCACACTCACCAGCACCTTTGTCCACTAGAAAGGTGCTCCGGAAACACGGGACTTTCGTTTTTGCATGGCATGTGAAAGACAGCCCCTGGTTAATTAAACTGGTTCTTGCAAGGAACCACACTCATATAAAAGGTACACCCTAAACTGAATTTGGGCTTTATTTCTTCCATGTCCTCTTGCTTGGAAGAATAGCATGATTAATCTGTTATTTGTTTGGACTATGTTATTTTTTATTTGGCTTATTAAGAGGTATTATCCTATATGTTATTGATTTGTGAAACTCCTGCGGTGAGCTTTGGTTAAATAAATTGCTGGCAAAGACAAAATCAGTCTCTGAGCATAAATTCGATGTCCAAAACAGAACAAAACAAAATATAAGTTTATATATTATTTAAGGAAATAAAATTTTCTTTCCTTCTACTCAGTAGTAATATCTCTTATTGTATGTAGTGTGTGCCTTTAGGAATCTGGAATGTAATGTCTATTATTGACCCATGTTATAGAAATGCAAAAATAACAATTGTATGTGTGGCCAGTAAATATTAATAGTTACAAACTGTAAACGTTAAATTGTCTTAAGAGAAAGAGAGAGTATTTACTTTCTAGTTTTTCTAGTTACCATGGAGTTACAAAGAAGAACATGCTTTGTTGGAGACTGTTAACCTAAAAATAAAAGGGCTTTTCAAATGAGAGGCAGCAGGGATTTATTTGAGATGAAAAAGAATAACTAAACAGGAAGCACTGATTCAGGCAGAAGCCCCAGTAATGTTCTGATTAGGAGACAAAGGCAATGCTAATTTATGAGAAAGGGAAGGAGGGAAATTACAATGATAAAAGGAAGGCATTTCTATTGGTGCAAAAGCTAAGATAGTGATGCTAATTTTAAAGAATGTTTTAAATTTTCAGCCTGGTAGTCAGCTGCTTTCTTTTTATCTTTGCAAACAGTTCTTTGGAACACAATGTTGTTTAGGCCCAGCCCAAAGATTGTTTTGCCTTGTGTTAACATTCCAAGGATTTGAGGTGTGAGATATGCAGGGCAGTTTCTCTGGGGTGGCAGCTCCGGCTCCATTTTAAAGAGTCTCCAACTATTATTATTATTATTATTTTTTTTACAAGACTGTCTGGGAGATTTTCTCCTATTTACATTTACATATATGTTCTTCTTCTTATAATTCTTTTGTCTTTTATGTTTATTTAAGTTGAAGAAGATCTCAGTGACATCAATAGTTCAACTACCAAGTTTTTAAGTTAATTTCCCAGGAATGTAATATTTAACTGGGAAGCTTGGATGGCTTCAAAGCTTCTCAAGTAGGCATGTTCAAGAAAATTGTGTTTTTTCACTTGTAAAATGTTTGTTAATAGAAATTGAATGTGCTCACCCAAACCAGTAATTAATTAACCAGTCACCTGTAAATTATTCCAAAATCTAATAAAAAGTTTACAAGTGCTAGGCTCGCTTTCTTTGATAATTAATTGCATCTAGAAAAATAAGGCAACAGTGGTAAATAATGGTGACGGCAGTCTGGCATCAATTTTATGTAAATGGCATGTTACACTTTCAGGTGTGACATTGTCGGTAATGCTTCTGTTGTGGCAGGAAGTCAAACAGCACTCGGGGTTCAGAGAACCAGTTTTATTACACCTGTGGGCTCAGAGGAGTTACAGACTCCAGAGCCTGAGCACCCCACCCCACCCCTACCCCTGTAACAGGCTTTAGGATACTTACAGTGTTGGGGTGGGGGCTGGCAGATGCAGCAAGGAAGCAGGGTGACAAAGCTAAATGCATACGTTAGGCACCTGGGGAAAGTTCACAGAATTTACATTAAACAGTTTACAGAAACAGCTTGGTCTGTAATTTTCCACTTCATTGCCCTGATTGATGCCCTTATAACTCTGTTTATGGGGTATCATTATGTATTTCTGACTCATTGTAGGCTACTAGGATCCGAGTATTGGTCACCCGGTTCACCGTGGTTTCAATGAACTGGGTAATAGCTCAGAGGATGCAGGGTCCTAGTGTACCGGGGCACCCCCAACTAGTCCTGTAGCTAAGAGCAGGGTCAGGATCCTGGCACCGGCTAGGAGTAATGGCTGGCGGGTCATTACAGTTCTGCTGCTGGTTGGAGTTCCGGGTGCTGCCAGTGGAGCTCCTTCGCACCCTCCGCTTGGTCCTGGGCTGGACGTCCGACACGCTTAGCAGTGTAATTTGCACAGGTTGTGCAGGATTGGCTTAGGCTGTACAGGTTTCTGATGGGTCCCCAGAATTGGCCTTTTTGACTCGAGTGTGGTGGATTCAGGGCATTGTACCTACAATTTTAACAGCAGTCGGAGTAGCCAATATAACCATGTGCGGGCCCACCCACACAAGTTGTAGGGCTTTCTGTTTCCAGTCTTTAACCCAGATCGTATTTCCTGGCTGGTGGGGGTGTACCTGGTTTCCTAAAGGGATTGGGGCCCATTCTAAAATATCTCAGATTATTGTGAGGAAAGACTTTCCTAACATCTGGAGTTAGGAAACATCCCCTAGTTGTTGAGGGCCACTCTTAAGCCTACTGATGATAGGTGGGGGCCTCCCATATAGTTGCAAATGGGGAGTAGCCCGAGGGTCCAGAAGCATGCCAGGCCCGCGTTAGGGTGAGGGGTAGTACATCTACCCATGGGAGTCCTGTTTCCTGACAGAACTTAGCTAGCTTGAGGGTTCGGTTCATGCGTTCCACTTTCCCTGGGCTTTGAGGCCTGTAGGCGGTGTGTAACCTCCAGTTAATCTTCAGCAATTTTGCTGTGGTTTGGACAACGTGGGATACAAAGGCAGGTCCGTTGTCTGATCCTGTT
>PVJL010000974.1:230336-314649 GCA_004026885.1 Lyroderma lyra | reverse complement strand
GCCTGCGCAGTGAGAGTTACAACGACCTTCATCTCACCTGAACCTCATTATACCGTCATTATAATGTCATACATATGCCCGGAAGTTTATACATATCATAACAGACTGAACTCTGGGAAAGGGCATGCGCAGTCAGAAGGCAGACCCCTTGTCAATCAAATTTGTCAATCAGGGGACCCCACGCCCAGGGGTGTCTCCCCTGAAGACTTAGAATAAAAGCCCCAAAGCCTCATTCATCGGGGCTCCTGAGCCATTTTCCTGCTCGAGCCCGCTCCTACCTCTCTGGAGTGTACTTTCCCCTCAATAAACTCTCTTTGCTTCACCACTTTACTTGTGCGTGTGTCTCGTTCAGTTCTTTGCTCGAGATACCAAGAACCTGGACGTTGTGTCGAAGAGGACACCCCATTTTCCGGTACCAGGACCTTTCAAAAGTGGGAAGACTGTTCTTATAAATAATCAAGGACATGATAAAATCAACATAAAGCACAGGAAATAATTCTGATAAGGCACAGAATAGTTGTTATATAGGCAAATTACTCAGAAGGTAAAGAAAAATCTCTTACAACCTCTGACTAAATGAAGCAAATAATCCAAGATTTTGTCATTTTCTAATTTTGCATAACTATATTTGTTATTAAAACTCTTTGGCAATTTATAAATAAGTTCATTGAACTTCAGCCAGCTTTGACCACACAATAAAAATGTCATTTTGAGAAGTATCTATAACTTCTTCATTCATTCAGATTTTCCCCTATACTTTCCTTCTCATTTTTAAACAAAGTATCACTTTACCTTAGCATGAAACTCCTCTTTTTGCTAAACAAAAACTCATCCTATATACCTTACATACAAAGTCATTCCTCTCTGCCACTACTGCTCTTAATTAGTCACTTCTATTTTACAGAGAAAACTAGCAGTTTAGATCATTGTGACTGTAATACATTAGCATTTTTAACAGACTAGCAGAGCTAATGAATATATATCTCAACTTTATAGCTATATACATCCTGAAGTTGCAAACACGAACACATTCATTAACAGATCCAAATCTATATAGCCTCTCTGTATCATATAAAAATAAGGATGCAAAAAGTATATAAAAATTATGTAAGCTTAAAGTCATGCTTTGCAATTAACGTTTTATTATCGTATATTTAGAAATGATCTGGGAGTTCCCTGATGGTGCAGTGGCTTAAGGCTTCGGCGCTGGCGCTATCAGCGCTGCGGCCTGGGTTCGAGTCCCAGTCAGGGAGCTACCCACATACAAAAAAAAAAAAAATAAAATAAGAAATGATCTGGGTAGCTAATGAAAATCCACTAATTAAAAAATCATACAAGTTTTTGAGTTACCTAAAGATCTTGATAACTATTTCCAAGACGACATACTACAAAACATAATTACTGTTCAAATAAAGTTTGCCAGAATAATTTTTGCAATTTGGTTAAACACAAATTTGCATTTTTCATAATCTTAAACATCTAGTAGATGTAAGGCTAGTTTATTTGATTAATATATATATAAGGTTAGGAAAAACATACTCAATTAGAATAAAAATATATGCTAATAATATACCTAATACTAACAACTCAAAAGACACAGCTACTTTTACTAAGCCAATAATATTAAACTAGTTTTATTTGCCAAAGATTTACCTAAGTAATATGAACTCAAATTCTTAAACTATTTGAGTCAGTTTCTATAATAATATATATTCTAGTACATTGAAATTATTAGATCAATTTCTTTAATATCTGTGAATTTTAGGAATTATATAGGCTCACCTATCTCTAAACTAATCCAAATAGGTCTCTTTTAAGAGATTTTATAATCTAATTTAGTAATACCATCTGGAGGAAAGAAAACAGTATCCACTTTCAGACACACAGTGTATGTACAGAGCTCAGTGCTTGAATTAAAACATTTCAGCTCATTTTGTATTTCAGCCGAGTAGAAATACAAAACTCACTGGTTCATGTTGTAGGGGCTAAACACTAAAAATATATAATTAATACTTTCCCTCCCACCTTCTAAGTTTTTCTAATTGGGCTAATAAATTAACAGACAGATTAACAGGAGAAAATCAAATGTCTTAAAACATGCACATGGGGAATTCCCATAAGTGTGAAAATCTCAAAGACAGTGAGGCAACGTTGGGCACGGAAGACATCTTGGACAAAGGAGAAAGGGTGAGGGGTGGAGTATTAGATTTCGGAAGTGAGAATGGGTGACTTGTAGGTACTTGAGGAAGAATGGAACGTGCATGCAGGGACACTCTTGCCGGGCAGCTCAGAGACAGTGGGACACAGTGGGGATCTAGGCAGCAGGTGCTGCCTGATGTCCTTATTTACCAAACTTAATTCAAATTAGGCTAAAGCAGCACTTTTAAGATTTCCTTCCTAAACAGGTTTCTCTGTCTGAATCTCTTGGGCAGGAAAGGGAGGAGGGCCAAAGTTTCTTTATGAGTTGTTGTTTTTTTTCCCCCATAATAAACAGCTTAAAATCAGTAACCCAAAAAAGCAGCTTCAGGGTGGCACACTTTTGGTTCCCTTCAGTATAAAAGAGCTATTGTCTTTCAATTGGGTACAAAGTTTTCATTGACTTGAGTATAAAATAGATCAACAGACAAGAGTAATAAATCACATTTTATGCTAACTTTCACCCACAGAGGCAAGATTTCTACAAACCATTCAAGTCATTTACAAAGATCGTTAAAAGGTCAGACCATAAAACCAAAAGAAGCTAGCACCGGAAACCAAGCCAGTGCTCAAAAAGAATAAAAATCAAATCCTACTGTGCCCCTGAGGGACAGGAGTCTGGAACACAGGACCAGAAGCTAGGCTGGCTGCTGGATCCCCAGATCTCCAGTTAAGAGTGGAATCCTCATAGTTGACTGTGGAAATGTGACATGGTACCGCCATTTTGGTAAATAGGGTGGCCGGGCCCCAGAAATTAAACAGAGTATTTCCAATTCCACTCCTAGGAATCTGCCCCCGAGAACTGAAAATGAACTCACACAGATACTTGTACCTAAATGTTTACATCAGTGTTATTGAAAATATCCAGAAGGTAGAAGCAATCCAAATGTTTTTTGATGGATGAATGGATAAAGTAAAAGGAATGAAGTTCTAATGCATGCTACAACATAGGTGAACCTTGAACATGTTATGGGAAATGAAATAAGCCAAATAAAAAAGGGCAAATATTGTATAACACTTTTTGAAGCATTTAGAGCACGCAAATTCATAGAAAACAGAAAGTAGACTGGTGGGGGGAGTTATTGAAAAAACAAACATGGGGAGCAAGAGAAATATAGAGCTGATGCTGGTCCATGGCAAGATATTGTGAAGTCCTGTCAACTTTGTAGTAGAAAGTTTTCTTCAGTTACTTCTCCCTAGGAGGAGCTGCCGAAGTCATTGTGCTCTATTTCCTCTGACTTGACCTTCTAGGGAAGGGTCCTTCCTTTTTTATTATTTTCGTTGGCTGTATCTGAAGTGGGCATTGGAGGATATGCACTCTTTGGAGGCTGCGTAGTGTCTGAACTCATTTCCTGTCTATAGAAGGCTGGAAGCCAAAAAGGCATTTTAAGTCTTGGCTGGGATGTTGGTTTCTTTGGCAGAACAATTATCTCATAAACATAACTGGCTTCTTATCCATTTCATTCCAGTGAGCTTCACGTGTCCATAGCCATAATCACAGTTCTTTTCTTGACACATCTCCATGTATCTAGCTACTTAATTCCAGGTATCTTGTCATCAAGCTTGGTGGGAGAGCGACACCTTCCAACATTTGTTTTCTAGTCTCTTCTGGAGTTACAAGCATACTGGGGTTTATGGTGTACCTTTCAAGTTATTAGAGGTGACAGTTTTATCAAATATTCCGGTGTATTACAGAGATTGTTATTATTCTAGCTTCTAAAATCAGCTTACTTTACCCCTAAGCCAATGCCACATGTGTTTGTTAAAACACATGCCATCTCTGGCATCAATTTCTGTATTAAACAATATATGCTAGGTTTTTAAAAAATCTTAGTGACGTATAAAACATTTATTTCTCCTTTATACTGTATGCCTATTGCAGGTTGCTGGGGCCTTCACTTTACACCTCCTCACTCTAGGATATAGGCTGATGGAGCACCATGATCATGAACATTGCCAGACTCAAAAGAAAGGGAAAGATTATTCCAGAAGGTCACAAAGTGGCAATTCAATGCTGTGGCCCTGAATGACACACATAATCTTCCTAGGGGTGACTGCCTAGAACGAGTCATGTGGTCCCACTCAACTACAAGAAAGCCAGGAAGTACACATAACGGAAAGTATTTGGTAAACAGCATCACCCAACTTCATATGAACTGTATAAACAAACATATGCTAGGACTGGTGAATAGGGGCCCAGTGTCACTAGAATTGCAGCCCTTCTCCTGTCCCTAGCCTTTCGAGGCCCCTGACCAGCTTTGACAACACAAGTACACATGCTAGGTAGCTTTCTCATAATTGCCCACAAAAAAAAATTGTGGGGAGTTTGTCAGGTAAATGGGAATCCCCAAAACTTCTATTACAATTGACCTTGACTCTGAGATAAAACCAATTCCTTGATGCCCAGACCACCTAGTTTGTCTTCCAATCAGGGACTTAAGTGAAGCTTTGAGCAGAACGAACAAGCTCCATGAGGCAGCGATCATCCAGAGAAATTCCAACTGTGGTTCTGAATGTATAGACACAGCAGGTGTCCCTACTTCCAGGAAAACACCCCATGACGCCATGACTCAAAGACTAAGTCTACATAATAGGAAAAGCCTCGCGGAAGCCCCCTCCTGGCTAAAGGAGGAATAAAAAGTACATTCCAAACCCATCAGATGAATGTTCCATAGAGTATGAATCTCTACAAATCCATGTCAAAGCGACCTGATCACATGACTGCTATTGATGACATGAAGTGACCTCACTCAACTCTTAGAGGTAAATGATGGACAAGAAGATAATCTTTCTTTGCTCTGAAGAACTAACAACTACATGACAGATTGTACTAATTTGGCAGCTAGAAAGAACGAGCTGGTTTTTCCTGTTCATGAGCTGTGATTTCGTTCGATAGTTTTAAGAACTGTGTAGGAACCAAGTGTAAGTGACACCTGGGAAAACTGAGGTTTAATTGTCTAAACATTGACAATTTTTGTAGTTTATCTGTTTTGAACAGAAATCTTAAAAATACATGTCACTATAGTCCCTGCTCTATTTTTTCTTCCTTTGTCTTTTCTTTTTTCTGAGTCTTCAGCCATTCAAGTCCCTAAACTACCAGCCTTGGCTTCACCTGAAGACGCTGACCGCAGATTGTAACTTTGTGTGCATAATGCTTGCAACATCAATCGCATGAAATTTAATGTCATTTAGGCTTAATTTCTCTGGGCCACCACTGGAAAACAGTATTGGGCAATATTATAATGTATTCATGGTTTCAATAGGGCTGCCAGTTTTCACAAATAAAAATATAGGCTTCTCAGTTAAATTTGAATTTCTGATAAACAATGAATTTTTTTCATATTGGTATATGATAGAAACGAGCCAAAACACCGGGTGACAGTGACAAGCTTTATTGGGGGCAAAGCTGCCAGGCTGCCTCACAATGGGAGAGCAGCAGCTCCGGCCGTTGGGAGGGAAGTTATATAGGTAAAGGGGTTGCTAGGCACAATGCAGAGGGGTGGAATAGGTTGCTAGGCAAGAGGCAGAGGGAGGCATTCGTGGTTACTATTGATTGGTCAGGCATAGCTTCCAATTTACCTGGCTAAGGTAAGGGCTAGGTGGTCACTACTGATTGGTCAAGGATTGATTTCTATGTACTGGGATAAGGTAAGGGCTAGGGCAAGTTTCAGTCTCCCGAGCCAAGTTATTGTTTCTCGGGCTAAGTTGTCAGTTTCCCAGGCTCCATTTGCAGTTTCCCAGGCTTCACTGAGTTACAGTAGGGTGAGGGGAGGGGGAGAGGATGGAGGAGCAGGAGCCATTCTATATTGAATCTATCAGTATAACCCAAATATTGCATATACCAAACAATTATTCATTGTTTATTTGAAATTTAAATTTAACTAGGTATCTTATAATTTTATCGGGCAACCCTAGTAAAACACCACTGAGATACATCGCCCTGTTTGCCTCTGGCTATCCTTAGACCAATATGTTATCCTCATTTATCTGTCTTTATTTTTTTTTAATTAAATTTGTTGGGGTGACATTGGTTAGTAAAATTATATGTTTCAGGTGCATAATTCTCTAATACATTATTTAGGTGCTGCATTGTGTGCTCACCATCCAGAGTCAGTTCTCTTTCCATCACCACATATTTGACTCCTCATTTATTAGTCTTTAAGGTGCCAAACGTTTGCCTTTAAGATCTGTTATGTGGGAGTTCCCTGGTGGTGTAGTGGCTTAAAACTTCAGCGCTGTCAACGCTGAGGCCTGGGTTCGATTCCCAGCCAGGGAGCTACCCACATACCAACAAAACAAACAACAAACAAACAAACAGATCTGTTATGCTAGAGAGGCCAAAGCTGGTCCTTTGCTCCAGTGGGTCCAGGTTGCTGTTTTTCTCTCTCTTCCTTCATGGCCACCTCCGTTCTGTACTGATACTTCTTATCCCTCTTGCTCCTTTTGATGTCTACCACCTTTTTTCTAAACTGTGCTCATTCCTCTCTGTAACATTTTTTCTGCCTGTGACAGATAAGTGTAGTGGGGTTTTTTGTTTGTTTGTTTTTCCGAGGGTGTAAACAAATTTATTGAAAGATCTGAAAAGTGTATTAGGGTTAAGGGGGAATATATTGAAAAGGAAAAATAATAAGGTTTGTTTTTTACCCTTCTTCCCCTTCTTTCCACTAATTTTTTTTTCTTTTTATTGTTAGGTTTATTAGGGTGACATTGGTTAGTAAAAACGACATAGATTCCAGGTGTACAATTCTACAATACATCACCTATGTATTGTGTTATGTGTTCACCCCCCAGAGTCAGTTCTCTTTCCATCACCCTGTATTTGATTCCCCTCCCTCCTCTCCTAATGCCCTCCCCTATACCCTCAGATGACCACTAACCACTACACTATTGATTGTGTTCATGAGTTTTTGTTTCTTTGTTGCTTTCAGCATTGTGTTTTACAAATGAGTGAAATCATATGGTTCTTGGTTTTTTTCTGTCTGGTTTATTTATAAACGTAGTGTTTTAAAGCACGAACTTTAAAGACAAATTAGGATGTGAATCCCAACTTACCGCGCAGTAGATATAGGGACTTTAATAAGTTATTTAATGTCTGAAAGTCTCAGTTTTTCTTTCCATAAAACATAAATCTGTAAAATACTAATGTCTGCTTTATGGAGCTGTTGTGAAGGTTAAACGATATTACAGGCAAACTACATAAAGGTACAATCCTTATTCAATTGTTATTTATTTACTTATTTTTTTTATTTTTTTATTTTTGGGTGGTTCTCTGGCTGGGAGTTGAACCCAGGTCGCAGCGTTGAGGACACTGAAGCCTAGCCACTACACCACCAGGGAACTCCCTTGATTATTTAAAGAGCTTCAGGCCTTGGATATTGACTTGACATCTTTGATGTGTTGGATGTCATTCAGGCTCTGCTGACATTCTCTCCTAGCTGGCTTTTGTGCTGTCTGGGTTGTCTTTGATAATATCACCCACTAGTTCAGGAAATATGTGTTAAGTTTCTACTACGTGCTAAATACTGTGGCAGGTGCTGGAGATCCAGAGATAAATAGGATAGTACTGACCTCAAGGAAAGTGTTGGGCAGAAAGCATAGATACAAAACAGATAACAACGCAATGTAGTAAGTAAATCATCTAGATAGTCACAGGATGCTATGCGACCACAGGAAAAGAGTTCCCCTGAGGGAAGGAGGCAAGAAAAGGCTTCAAGTTTGTGGTAATATCTGAATAGAGGATTAAAAGGTGAGTAGGGCTAGCTATGAAAAATATGAAGGAGCAATGCAAACGTATTCTATACTTAGTGAATAGCATGAGGAATAGGAATAGGTACTGTGGATAATACCTACAAAGAAATCAATATTATTAGGTTATAAATTGTAAAGTAGAAAAAGCTAATGAAAAGATTCTCTTGGTCATGGGCTTTTGGGGCTCATATCTTTGCATCAGTTAAATCTCATTTTGGCTGTTTGTTTTTTGTTTTTTAATTACATACTCATTTTCAATTTCATGCCTGTCTGAGATGCTAAGTACATGCTACTTAGTATAAGTGCTTGCCCCTCTCATTTTTTCCATTTTAAAGCTTACTGAACACACTAAAATGTTTTTCTTTCCTCAAAAAAATGTCATAAAGTATATTTTTCCTGCTGGTTTATATTTTTTTGTTGTTGGTGGTGGGGTGTTTTGGGAGGGGTAGTTTCCTGGCTGGGAATCAAACCCAGGCCCTAGTGTTGAGAGTGCTGAAGCCTAGCCACTACACCACCAGGGAACTCCCTTGGTATATATTTTTAAAATATTTTAAATATTTCTTTCTCCTCACAAGCACAATTATTTTTTACCAAGTACCTATTACTTTTTGAATGAATAATTATTCTTAAAATATTGCCTATCTACTATTATTATGTACCATGCATGTTTTAGTTAAAAAATATTTGGATAAACACTTAAGATCTAATATATATTCCACTATGCAGGGATTTTCTCAAGATCTTATTACAGAAAATTTTAAAGCCAGTTATTCTACTCTGAGTAATTTATTTTTCTGCTCGCTGTTTCTCCACATTTCTCTTGGACATGGTCAATTATTTGCAATAAAAAGAGACAGAGGCTTAATTTAGAGTGGCATTGTGTTAAGGGAAAGCTCTACTATTTAATGATCAAACTGGACCGAGAATATTAACTTCAGCCTGTCAATCACCAGTATGGGCTGCTCTGGTTGGAGGGCCTCCAGTAAAGTTGTTGGAAGGCTTTTAAGAGGTAATGTTCTGTAAGGTATCCATGAAGCCAGGAAGGGGTTAGTCCTTTATAACTCTGAGATCCTCTGGCCGCATTTGCTCTTTTTTTTGCCTATTCTTGTTAATGGCACTCGGCCATTGGTGTCGCCCCTATGAGCTCTTCTCCGCCTCAAGGTCTCATTCAAGTTGGGAAAACTATAGTCATTTCCAAATGAGTAAATTTTAGGCTGACCATACGTATCGTTTTAAATGGGACAGTCAGGTGTTTTGTGGTTTTTTTGTCCAATTTAAAAAGGGACGTATGGTCAGCCTACTGGCACCTTGAATTTAGCGCAGTGAGACTAGGCTGCCCACACGTACCATTTGAAACGGGACAGAAACAGACAACGGCACTGTCCCGTTTAAAATAAATTACTTATGGTGAGCCTAGTAAGTATTCTTCCAGAGTACTGGGTGGCAGCCTGAGCCACAGCGAGCCTGCTCGTTTGCAGCGTCAGTGGCCGTCGTCTTCCGAAACGGGCTGTTGGCTTCCTGGATCCGCCGCCCCAGCCCCTCCGGGCCTTTGCCCTAAAGGACTTTGCCTTTCTTTCGCAAGGGAACACCTGGCCCTCGGGACACGCGGGGGTCCTCCGCCGCCGGTCAGCACCGCAGAGGCCCGCGGCGGGTCACTTCGTCGGCCTCGTCCTCTCGGGACGCCCCTAGCAGGAAGCACTGCCCGGGGCGGTGAGGCGGCGTGAGGCGGACACCGCGGGCTGCTCCACTGGCAGCCCAGGTGCCTCGCCTTCGAGACCGAGCTGGCAAATGCCGGAGACGCCGGAACGGAGACGGGAACGGCGTTTGCCGGGGCCAAGGCGGAAGCCGGAGCACTTGGGGGACGGGACCGCGGAAACCCGGAAACGCCTGAGCCGCACGGGGCTGGCGGCAACCGCGGCCGCGGGACCGGACGACGCTGCGCTTCAGGGGTCGCAGAGGACCCGGCGGGCACGGCAGCCTGGGGCGCCCGGCGGAACTAAGCCTCCGCCTCCCGAGCGCGCAGCCCGCGGAGCTGCGCGAGAGGTGAGCGGTGCGCGGTGCTGGGGAGCTGCGGACCGGGGAGGCCGGGGCGCGCCGGGCAGCTCCCGGAGGAGGAGAGGGAGGCGCGCGGGAGGCTGCCGTGAAGTCCGTCTTAGCGAACTGGACAGTTCTAGCTAAGTCCGGGTGGAAGCGAATAAAGGAACACGGTGTAACTGCGAGGGATGACGTGTGGAATGTGCTGGGTGGAGGAGGAAAAGGGGCCCGAGGAAAGGGGTGTGTCAAGCAAATGAAAACGGCAGTGTGTGCCTGGGAGCCTGGGCTTGCGGCGCCGAGTGCTGGGTGGGCTGGGCTGGCGGTCATTCCGTAGTGAACCTTCCATGAGCTCGCTCTCGGAGGCACCGATCCGCCAGACCCGCACCTGCACTCGGGAAGCCGCAGGGAGTTCAAGAAATGGTAAGGCTAGCACGGAGGCCGGGGCGGGCTGAGACCGGGTGGGACCCCTCCCACAACCAGGGTAGGTGTGTGTGTGTGTGTTGGGGGAAGAGTTCTGTGTGTTGAGGAAGGGAGGGGTTAATTAACATATTTATTTAAAGCAACTGAACACCTCTTCGGAACGTTGGTTCAAATGAATTAAATACTAATATTAAATGTACTAATGGGTCTTGCTTAGTAAACCGTTTACATTTCATTCCGTTACGGTAGAAGACTGTGTTTCATTGTGTTTGAAAATGAAACCAAAGTTAAGTTGTTTGTTTTTGGAATTAACATTCAACTTTGGTAAAGATGAAATTTGGTACAGTTTCTCACTTGGTGCTCTTACTCACTTTGATTAGTAAACTCTGGTTGTTTCCTTTAAGGGAATGACTTCTAAATTTACATTTTTGGTCCTAACTTTCTTCCCAAGTATTGATTCCCCTTCAGCACCTCAAATGTTAGTTCTTCCATTTCTCGGTCACACTACCTCTGTCCTAAATCTGGCTCTTCTCTTATTTGCACCATAGCAGTGGCTTGCAAACTAGACTTGCTGCCCTCAGCTTGTCCCCTTCATGTTATTCCCCCACCCCCTATACTGCTTTCTAAAGCCAAAGGTCTTATGCATCCTTTTGTCACTCCTCAGAAATACTCAGTGACTGTTGGCTCCAGAATAAAGCAAAAATTAGAGTGTCATTCAAGACATTGCAAAATTTGGAGCTGTCCATGACTCTAATCAGATCAATATGTCTCTTTCTTTTAATTATGTTATCTCACGTACCCTAATTTTGAGCCAAACTAGAGTAGTTAGTTTAAAGTGTAATGTCTGCACCTGCTCTGTGTCTGCCTTTCTTGATCTTTCTTTGCCCTTGCATCCTTTCTTCTTACAAGGAAGGCAGGCTTCCTTCCCAACTTTATAGAAATTTGTGTTCTTTAATACCATAAATGCCACCACCTCCTCCTTATGAGGCTTTCTGAAGTCTGTCTACCATTAGTCCAAACATTCTTTTTCTCTTAGGTGTTGGGTTTTACAAGTCTTATAATATGTGCTAAATTTGCATTGTACTATGATTATTTGAGAAATTTGTTATTAGAATGTAAGCTGGGGAGTTCCCTGATGGTGTAGTGGCTTAAGGCTTCAGCGCTGGCGCTGTCAGTGCTGTGGTCAGGGTTCGATTCCCAGCCAGGGAGCTACCCACATACCAAAAAGCAAAAAAAAAAAAAAAAGAATGTAAGCTATTTAAGGAAAGTAATTGTATCTTCTAAATTTGTTTAGCACTTTAATACCTGAACATAGTATTATACAATATATTAGACTCTTGATAAATAATTGCTACATTAAATCCTGTAATAAAATAATCAAACTCTTACAGTGCTCCTGGAGACAAGATTTTTATTAATAATGTTATATTTGAAAACATTTTTCTGTTCTGTTTTAGTACTTCCTTTGATCCTAGTCAAGGTAGTAGAGTTATTATCACTCCAAACGAGCAAAAAAGCAATTTTCTCTCTACTCCTCTGAGTTCTTCTTAGCTGAGACCCCCTATAATAAAAGACAGATTAATGAGAAAAACAAACAAATTATTAACATGTATGATTCAGATCAGTTGAATTGGTGGCTTAACATTAAATTTTAATGCTCTGTAAAGAAAGTATATCCTAAGTATTCTGTCACAGTTCTAGAGGTCAGAAATCCACATAAGTATCATGGGCTGATATCAAAGTGTTGAGATCTGGAGGCTCTATGAGAGAAACCATTTGTTTCCTCTTTCGGCCCTGGTGGCTACCAGCATTCAGTTCGTGGCTGCATCGCTCCAGTGTTTAAGGCTAGCATCTTCAGATCTCTCTCTGCTCCATCTTCACATTGACTCCTCTTGTGTGCCTGTATTTTCCTCTTCTTTCTCTTACAAGGACACTTGTGTTGGCATTTGGAGTTCATTTAGCTAACTCGGGATAAACTGCCTCCAGATCCTTAAATTAATTTCACCTGCAAAATCTACTGTTCCTAGTAAGGTACCATGAATAGGTTTCAGGGATTAGGACCTGATATTTTTGGAAGCTGTTATTCAGCCTACTGTGATCCTCAAGCACATGTTATGTCTGGTCATGTGCTAGGATATAGAGATTGTAAAAATAGGAGGTACAGAATGTAGGATCCTGAGACCCTGTAAAGTTGTAAACTCAATTTGCTTTTTATTTCCGTCTACCTACCACAGGATCAGATTTTGGATTTGGTTTTCAGAAATGTTGACTTCACAGCTAAAGAAAATAACTTGTTTTAGGGAGATCATAGAAGCTTTCTGTTTCCATATTTGAACCTTGGACTGTGAATTTGGCCCTCAGGTTCATTATTTTCTTTCTCTAAGTTTTCTATCTAGCTTAGAAGCAACCAGTGAACACCATTATGTGCCTATTTCCAGTAAAATGTTATGGCAGTAACTACTTGATCAA
This sequence comes from Lyroderma lyra, assembly GCA_004026885.1. NCBI lineage: Eukaryota > Metazoa > Chordata > Mammalia > Chiroptera > Megadermatidae > Lyroderma > Lyroderma lyra. Next base: position 301,782 of record PVJL010000974.1, on the reverse strand, counting down.
TCTTGATTTCAGGTCATAATTTAAGTACTATTTCCCTTGACATGATGAACAACCAGTGTCGTCTTTGCCACTGGTAATAGATCATTAATGCATTTAAATCTAGTCAGATCAGAAAATGGATTCCCGATTCCTATTGTTATGGTTCTGTTACCCTGGAACCACATTTGGTACCAACTTTATCAGTTAGGGTTCAACAGAGAAACTGAACCCTTCACTATTATGGAATAAGGGATTTATAATAGGTATAAGACCTTTCACAATTGGGAGAAGCAGGGAGATAGAAGTCAAAGAAGAGAGTGTTGGAGGATTACCAAAAAGTGAGTAAACAGCCCTCCTGAAAAACTGGTGTGGTAAAAAAACAAAACGAAACAAAACTGGCGTGGGCCAACAAGTCAGAGCGTTCGGAGGAGTCTAGGAAGCCAGTCATATTCTGCAGCCAAAGTAGGCTGCTGCAAGGGTGCTGGTGGGAAAGGTAATGGAAAGCTGTCCCCTCGGGGTAGCTGCCTTTCTGTGGCCATTGTGAAGAGTCTGCTGGAGAGCCTGGGCCCACTGTTGCTCAGCACAGTTAGCAGTTGAGAAGGAGAGCAGCTGACCTCGAGCCTGGGAATGAACTGGAACTTGCCAGCAACTCCGTTATTGTTTCACCACTCTTCACCCTGACACTCTGAGAGTAATGCCTTTCGCTTCACTTCTTCCTTCCAAATCTCGTGCAGATTTTGTGTTTAACAAATTCTAACCTGGCACCATACAGAGAAGGGCATTTTGGTAGATGTATTTGAGTTTAACCAAGTTGACATCATACAAGGTACCATAATTTCCCTGGGATGTTCTCCTGTTGCACCTTATGTCATAGTGTAACTATTTCTTGAATTATTTGAGTAATACATATCTGTCCTGGTAGAGGATAAACTCCATGAAGAAACAGATTGTATTTCTCTTGTTCATTGTGTACCTGATGCTCATCACAGTGCCTAACTGTAGTACATTTGTATTAAATGTTGGTGGCAAGTTGTGGAGTATTGTATATCTTTATTTTTCACTTTTGCCTCCAGTCTCAGTCTTGAACCTTTACTAATGGGTAGTGCCTGTGGACCCTATCTGGCTTTTACACTACTCTCTGTTCTTTGTAGAATACCTTTAACTCCTACCTTTTGCTGTTAGTGGTGGGAAATGACCATAGTGAAAGTAGTGGAGCAGAAGAGCACAGGACTGGGGAAATGGGAGGGTGAGGACATTTTTACATGGCCCCACACATTCGAAGTGGGTCTTAGAGCTATACTTATTAAGTCATGATGTCTTCCAAATCATTGACTTTATGTTAAGAATACAATAATACTGAACAATTTTTAATCTAAAATTAAGATGAAAATAGGTTTTATACTTGTATAATTGAAGAAATATGTGAGTACTATTGATTTTACCTGAATGTAGTAATGGAAATTTTGCAGTCTGTGAAAGAGCAAGTTAAAAATTAATTTACAAAAAGTTGATATTACTATCTTATGTATGCAGTCACCTGATACTTTGAGGTAGAAAGGGAAGGAGAAACATGAAAAGTTGTTTAGTTTGTAACAGGAACCGGAAATGGTAAAGATTAGAGTCAGTTGTTAAGTGTGATTTAGCAGGATTGTATTTTTCTTTAAGCACTTAAGAGTGAACTAATTTAGTGGAAGTTATAATTTCTATCATAGAAACAAAATTGATTATACTGATAGTGTAAATTACCTTTGACTCATTTATTTCACTTTTATGAAAAAAAAAGATTTTTGGATTTTCCATAAGATGGTTATGGACTTGAACTGCAATATGTGGTTGCTACTTCTTGAGAATACTGTGTCTACTTCTGAAGTAGTTTGAGAAGAAGATAAATAAATGGCAGTGTCAGAAGTAAAGCCATTGTGATGAATTTTATTTATTATTTAGCATAAAGTTAGAGGTTGCAATTTTAAAGTTTTGGCATCATGGGAGATAATAGACCAAAATTTGCAGCTGAGGTCAGCACTGTGTGTACTGTATTTTTCTGTTCATTTACTTGGAAAAAACCTTAAAAGGTTTGTTTTTACACCAATAGCTTTTTCTGACTAGCGCATAATGTGAACTTATATTTGCAAAGCACTTTATAACTCTTGTGTTTTCTTATGTACTCTATTATATCATTAACCTTTAGTAGATTATTATATTGTACTTAGGGAGTACATGAGTATTTTATGACTAGTGTTTAGAAAATGGGAATGTAACTCTAAAAACTATAGCTTAGAAATTTAACCTTCTGTTTTTAGAATAGAAGGAAAATTGATTTGTAAAATTTCTTAGGTACTTGGTAGTTTTTTAAAATCCACCTATTTTTATTACAGTTTTCAAACACTGACTTAACATTTAATTTTATAGGACTTTAGTGGCTTGGGACAGCAAAACACTGATGTTACTGTCTCAGTAGAATGATGGGCTTTGCACACAGACCTAAAGATTACATGCATATATAGGTAAGCTACTGGAAATAAGTCAGTAGCCATGCTGATTTTCAGATTTATCTTTAAGGACCTATGTATGTTTGAAAAGATGAGTAGAAATTATTAGTATATCATGTTTTGAATATTTCAGAACTTACTAACATATCTAATGCAATTAATGATGGTATAAATAACTAATTTCTCACTATCCTGATTAATTTGGGGGTGGAAATGGTAGCAGTAGTGTGCGTTAATGATATATATACCATGTGTAATGTATTTTTTTAAAACATTTAAAGCCCGTAAAGTAACAGAATTGGCTGATAAAGCATTGTAAAGCTTTATCTTTGGGAGCTACTTTAATGAAAATGAGGAACATGTAATTAGCATATCAAATGTACTTAAAATATACCTCCTAGTGTGTTTGAAAAAATTACTTTTTCTTAAGACTTATTTAATAATTACTGAGAACTTCTTTGAGCTTTAAGAAGCTTACTAATAATTTTTGTACAACATGCAAAAGTAAATTCTAACCAGGCCTTTATCCAAACTCATCAAATCCAAATGAATGGAGCTTAGATGAAGTTTTGTTGTACATTTTTTTCCCCTAACAGGTAAGAAGGAATTTAAAAATAATAAAACTTGTGGACTGTGGGGATCAGTGTGGATTTTCAATCATGCTAAATTTAGTGAGCTAGACTTTATGCCTTGGAGGATAGTCTCTGTAACCACGGACTTTGTCTAGTGTAGGCACTAAATAATGATTGTTGAATCTGTTTAAATATGTTATATGACGGCTGTCCGGAAAGTACCCAGCCATGTAACATGAAAAATAGAGGCATTTATGGCTGGAATTTTGCTGGACAGCCCTTATTGTATGCTGTTATAATTAGGAGGTAAGGAAAGAAAAAGAATCATGTATCTGAATCATAAGTGGTAGTGTGGTTGTGAGACTGTAAAGGGTTATTACTACAAACAGAGGGTAGAAGATGGAATCATGGAACATACAGAGTTGGGGTGAAGAACAGAGTGACAGGATGCAGTTGGTATTGATCAAAAGAAATCAGGGCCAGAACCAAAGCTATGAGAAAGCCTGGTAAGAAATACTACTACTTAGTATGTGCTCAGTCTTTATGTATTTATTTATTGGGTGGTTCCCTGGCTGGGAATCCAGGCTGCGGTGGTGAGAGTGCCTGAAGCCTAGCCACTATACCACCAGAGAACTCTTTCTTTCTTTCTTTCTTTTTTTTGGTTGATTCCCTGACTCGGAAGCGACCCCAGGCCACAGTGGTGAGAGTGCTGAAACCTAGCCACTAGACTACCAGGGAACCCCCAGTACTAGTTTGTTTTTTTGTTTGTTTGTTTTTGTTTTTTTTGTTCATGGGTAGTTCCTGGCTGGGAATCGAACCCAGGACACAGTGTTGACAGCGCCGAAGCCTTAAGCCACTACACCACCAGGGAACTCCCAGTACTAGTTTTAATTACTAGAGCTTTATAATAAGCCTGGAATTTCATTAGATTCACTCCTTCAAATTTGTTTTCTTCCTTTTCAAAATTGTTTTGGTTGTCTATGTCCTTTGCCTTTCCATATAAACTTTAAAATCAGCTAGTCAATTTTTATCAAAAAAGCCTGCAGGAATTATGTTTGGGAGTGCATTGAAGGCGTTATGCTGACCACACACTACATTAAGTCCTTCATTTGAAGGAGGATTTTAATGGAGCATTTCTGTGTCTACCACAGTTATGGTAGTTGGTAGTGTTGTTCAGATCTTCTGTTTTCTTACTTGGCTTTTTTGTGTATTCTGTTAATTACTCAGAAAGGTGGGTTAGAGTCTCATACTGCAACTGTGGATTTACCTGCTTTTCATTTCAGTTCTGTCAGTTTTTGCTTCCTATATTTTGAAGCTATGTTATTAGGCACACATACACTTATAATGGTTTTATCTGCCAATGTATTGCTGACTCTTATCATTATGGAATGTCCTTTATTTCTAGAGATTATACTTAAATAAGCTATTTTGCCTGATATTAATATATCCCCCCCCCAATTGTTCCGTAGTTATTTTTTCATGGCATGTCCTTTTTGGTGGTGGTGGTGGGGGGGTAGTTCCTTGGCTGGGAATCGAACCCAGGTCGCAGTGTTGAGAGTGCCGAAACCTAGCCATTACACCACCAGGGAACCCCTATGGCGTGTCTTTTTCCTTCTTTTAATTCTTAATCTATTTGTATCTTCATATTTAAAGAGGATTTCTTAGTGTTAATACTGAATTACTTTAGGGAAAACAAAGAAACTTTACAACTTTTGTCATTGGAGGAATCTGGATGACGAAAAAAAAAAAACCTCCTATACTATTTGGAAATACTAAAAGTATTTCCAAAGTGTTTATAATTGCTTTTTGGTGTATTTTTATGGTATCTTTTTAAAAATTCTTGTCTTGATTATTCTAGTATCTGTGCTAATTCTGTGTTATTGTGTGTGGATTGTCCTTACTCATCCTAGTTGAGATTTTTTTCCCTGTTTTTTGATATGATGACTATACTCATTTTTAGATTGTATCATGGACATTTTGAATGTTAGTTTTATGAGACCTTGGTTCTACTTAAATATTCTATAGGAGTAAACAGCCACTGGGGAGAGAGGAAGGGTACTCCTTCTTTGCTGACATTCACTTTGCACAGGGCAGGAATGGTTGGCAGGGTTCTGCCATTGTAGACTTTGTGGCTTAAGCCCTTGGTGGGATGGGTAGGGCTGCCTGCCACCTCTGCTTTCGTTAGTGCAGGGTGTGTGCAGATGGTCAGCAAGGCTCAGTTCCACAGATCACACAGCACCTAGTTGGGAGGGTTTCATCCTGCAGGACTGCTGTCTTCCCATTCGTTTGGTTAGAGACAGTGGATTTCTCTTGGGGCTTTTTCGTTATTGATCTACATCTGTTGATGGTTCGCAGGGTCAGGTACATTGGTGGCAAAACAATCTCCAGGGAATTTATTGCTAGGTCACAACTCAAGATTTGAGGTCTCTAGCCAGTTTGCCTTATTTTTTGAAGCTTTCAGAGTCTTAGTTGCTTTTATCTTTGGTTCAAAGTTTATCATTGTAATTAGCAGAAGGAATAGGGTAGAATGCAGTTACCCCATCTTGTCTGGGACCTGACATCTCTAACTGGCTTTTAACATGATTGACCAGTGTATTTTTGTAGAAACTAACATGTGTAGCCGGCTACCTTTCATGTAAGTCAATATTGAAACACTGAGTTTTGGCATATGGTGTATTTATTTGAAACTTTGTACATGTCTTACTAAAGCATTCTAATATTTCTGTAGAGTGTGATAAGCTGTATAGTGAGCACCTCTGCACAGAGGAGCACAGCACCTACTACAAATGTATTATGTTTCACTGAGCAGTCCTCTTGAGAAGCAGACTACACTTCCTGTAGGCATGGTTTTTTTCATCCTGTGGATGTTATTTTCCTTAGGATATATTTCTTTATCTGACCTGATAGTTGGTAAGGTGGCTCTTTGCAGGGAGGTGGGGCTAAATTAGAAACACCAAAAATTTGCAATGAGTCATTTCTGAAAATTTTATGGTAACAAAATTGCATTTATAACATATACAAGGTCAGGAAGAAAACCTAACTGGACAAAATGTGAATGATAAGCACAGTCATAAATTGTATAATGAACACATTATTGATTTTAAGCTCTAAAGTTTTGTACAGTGATTTTAATTGTGCTCTAAAAATGTCTGAGCTCGTCTCCAGTCAATAACATGTGGGTAACAAAGACCTGTTTTGAGGTCTCTGCTCAATAATGTATTAATATATTAGTTTTTGTATCTTCTAATTTAGTTTATTTGCCCTGTTTATTTTGTTTTTCAGGCAGATGAAGATAAAGCAATGTCTGCCAACCTAAAATACCTTTCCTTAGGAATTTTGGTCTTTCAGACTACCAGTTTGGTTCTAACAATGCGTTATTCTAGGACTTTAAAAGAAGAGGGACCTCGTTATCTATCTTCTACAGCAGTGGTTGTTGCTGAACTTTTGAAGATAATGGCCTGCATCTTATTAGTCTACAAAGATAGCAGTAGGTATCTAGGTTTTTGTCATGGTGGTTTATTTTGTCAATTTATTTGTTTGGTGTTATTTACATACGACATATAGGTAAATATTTATTGGTAATTATACATTTGAACAGAACAGTATTATTTAATGCCCTAGTACTAAAGAACATTGCAGTATTTTTAATTTTAAGATAGTTTTAATTTAGTAAAAAAGACATTTTAATCTATATCGTAATTCATGTCTTCTAGTTAAACTGTAAATAGCATATGGTTTTTTGCATTTATAATAATTGGAGAATAAGAGCAAATTTTATAATTCTGTGACTGTTAGAAATTTAGAGAAGTCATAATTTTTTACTAAAGTCAAGGCCTTTTATTTTATTTGCTGCATTAATTAGTCCAGCAGTGACTAATTTGATATCCATTTAAAAAAAGAACAGCTTCATTGAGATATACTTGTAATTCATATATCGTGTAATTCACTCATTTTAGGGTATACAATTCAATGGTGTTTTGGGTATATTACATTATTAATTTTTAGAAGTTATATACATACACATCAAATTTGCAGCTTCAACCATTTTTAAGTGTATAGTTCCATGGTATTAATTATATAAACAAAGTTGTACTGTCAGTGCTATTTCTAAAACTTTTTATCAGCCCAAACAGAAACTCTGTAACAATTCAGCAGTTACTCCCATGCTCCTTTACCTTCATCCCTTAGAAACTCTAATCTACTTTCTGTCTCTATGAATTGGCCTGTTATAGATATTTCATCTAAGTTAGATTATACACTGATTTTCCTTTTGTTTAGCTTGTTTCACTTAATACGATGTTTTCAAGGTTTATCCGTGTTTTAACATGTTTCAGAATTTTATTCCTTTCTCTGGCTAAGTAATACTCCATTGGTGGGTGAGAGAGAGAGAGAGAGAGAACGAGCGAGAGCGAGAGCGAGTGCACGTGCGCATGCACATGCACGAACATGTGTGTATATACAATAAGGCCAATGTGGCAGCTGTATTGAGAGGCAAGAAGAAGGAAAAATAGATGCAGAAAATCACGTTTGGAAGCTGTTTATACTTGTCAAGGCAAGAAGATGATGGTAGCTTAGACTATGTTTTTAGAGAGGAGAGGATATTTATGAGATGTCTTTTTGAGCTACAACTGACATGACTTGCTAGTAGATTAGGTGTGTGAAGGACAGGAAAATGGAGGAATCCAGTTTGAGGAATAATTCCTAGGTTTTTAGATTAAATTAGTGGGTGAATGGGTACTGTAGTGAATGATATATACAGGAGAGATGTGAGGGAAAATTAAGGCTTCTCTTTGGGCCATGTTAAATTTGAGATGCTTATATGGCATCCAAATCAAGATGTAAAGTAGAAGATGTGAACATGGAGCACAAGGATTTAATCAGCTTATATATTGCTTAAACTCAAGGATTAGATAAGATAATATACTGAGAAGAGAAGAAGTCTGAAGCAAAGTAAGCTCTGTAGCATTCCCAGTATTTTGAGATCAGATTGAGAAGAAACAGCCAAGGAAGACTGAAGGAGTTACCAGCAAGATAGAAACAACAACAACAACAACAACAACAACAACAACAACAAAACAACCATGAAAATATTATAGGAAAGCAGAGAAAGTAGTGTGTTTGCTGCTAAAGTCTAGATGAATGGAGTATCCACTCATTTAGCATTGTGGAGCCAAAGGTATCCTTGACATGAATAGTTGGCATTGAAGAGAGATGGGATAAAACCAACTTTCAGTGAACCAAAGCACAAATAGAAACACCATGTACAAAAATAAAACCTGTATGGATTAAAGATTGACGTTCAAAAAACAAAACTTGAAGACTTCTGATCAAGATGGTGGCGACAAGGATGGAGATTTTGGATTCTGGACTTTATTAAATATTCATGTTAAAATGTAAGAGTAAACATGAAAAGAATGGAAATTTAAAATTAAAAATAAAAAATACAGAGCTTTATGACCTTGATATTGTAAATGATTTCAAACAAGATACAAAAAATACAAATAAACCATGAAGGAAAAATTAGATATTTTGGCATACATTAAAATGAAACACGTTTGTATATCAAATCAAGTGAGAAGTCACAGATTGAGAGGAGTTAGTCACATCTCATATAACCACCAAAAATTAATATCCAGAATATCTAGAGAACTACAACTCAATAATAAAAAGCCAAGCAACTCAACAGAAAAGGGGACCAAAGATCTCAATAGGCAATTCACAGAAGAGGAAACTTGAATGGCCAATAAATATATAAAAAGATCCTCAACCTCACTAGCAATCAGAGAAATCAAATTAAAACCACAAGACTCAATTTCACTACCCTCAGCTTGCAGAGATAAAAAAATCTAACAATACCAGGAGTTGGCAGGAATATAGAACAAAACTTTCCCTAAAACTGCTAGTAAGAAAATTATGTATAACATTAGTTATTTTAAAATTTAATTATAAAATTTTTAAATGAATTAATAATATTTTAGATATTTTTCTGCTAAAACTAAGAAAAAATCTTTTAGTAATTTTGTTCTAAGTTAAACAATTTTTTACTATTTAGAGTAAGGAAAGTATGACTATCAAGTAGTACTCTTTAAAAATACATACTTTTTAAATTTTCATAATCAAACTTTTCAAGTTTTACGTTAGGAGAGAAAAATCATCTTTAAAATGTCATTGTTAGTAAAGTGGTAGGGTTCCTTAGAATATCTCATGTCAAGTTCTTTTCACATTTTTTAATGACTGATAATGTAGGTTGGCTAGCTCAAAGTCCATTTCTAACCCCACTCTCCCTTTTTTGTCTCTAATGTGGAGGATATAAAAGAAAAAAATCAGTTTCCCAGCTCACTTGCTGCAAGGGGTAGCTATGCAACACAGTCCTGTTCAGTGATAGCAAAGAAGATGCCTGCCATACCACTGTTTTCCTCTTCTTTCTTGCTGCCTGAAACAAGAACCAGCCATGCAGCATCATTGTGACCTTGTTGCAATAATCAAGTAGACAATAGATAGAAAGCCTGAAGGTTAAAAGAATATATTAGAGGGGGTAGGGTGGTGGTAGAATGTGTGCTTATGTGCCTGATGTCATCATTGAGCTGCTGTGACAGCTTTGGAACTGGGCTTATGATATTTGAGACAAATCCCTATGGGGTTGAGTGGGTTGGGTTTCCTGTTTATAGCCAAACACACTACTTAACTGATTTACCATCTTTTTATAATTAAAATCTTCATAATTATTAATTGGCATGAATGTATGATCATAAAATGGAACACACAAAATACAAGCTTTTATAATGTTGCTACAACATAAGAATGCTTAGTTGACCAATTAACAGAGCTTTTGATTTTAAATGTACATTGCATGTATGTATAAATACATATGTGTAATTAGTTTATATTTCAATGGGAAATATGAAATACAAACTGATTTGTATTTCCCAGTGAAAGAGTATAAGGATAATGCTCTTCTTAATATGCTACCTTATAATATTTAATACCTGAAAAATTAGCATCATTAAAACTACATTTTAGACCCAAAGTATCTTAACATGTAGTCCAATTTCCTTTTTTTTTTTTTTTTACAGGTGAGAAAACTGAGGCCTTGAGAGGAATATGTAACTTATTCAAAGTTACTTAATTACTGATTTTGCTCATTTCATGTTTTTTTCTAGAATGTAGTCTAAGAGCACTGAATCGAATACTACGTGATGAAATTCTTAATAAACCTATGGAAACGCTTAAACTTGCTATTCCATCAGGGATATATACTCTTCAGAATAATTTGCTCTATGTGGCATTGTCAAATCTAGATGCAGCTACTTATCAGGTACTGAAAATACATTTCTAGTAGTCTTTTTAAGAAACCAGCAAACAATAATAGTAGCTGTTTTCTTTTTCAGGTCACGTATCAGTTGAAAATTCTTACAACGGCACTATTTTCTGTGTCTATGCTTAGTAAAAAATTAGGTGTGTACCAGTGGCTCTCCCTAGTAATTTTGATGACAGGAGTTGCTTTTGTGCAGGTAACTATTCAAGATAAGTATACCTTTCATTTTTATCAATTTCAAAACCTTATTTATGTGCATAGGGAGTATGACTTTATTATTATTTAAACATGCTCATTCTCACCATTGACATATTTTTTGAGGGCTTCCTTTGAACAAGATAATACATTGGGACTGTATCTGATACTAAGAAATATATAAAAATCAAATTATCTGAAAAAGAAATGAATAGTCTAGTTGGGGAAATATGACACTACATGTAAAACGAAGCACATTTTTACTGGATATCTGGAGTATTTGAGATAATTAATCATTCCCTTCTTATTGTCTATCAGCTTTCCTGATACCATTCTTGACTGGTTTTACATCTAATGCATGGGTGTCCAACCTTTTGGCTTCCCTGGGCCACACTGGAAGAATTGTCTTGGACCACACATAAAATACACTAACACTAATGATAGCTATGAGCTAAAAAAAAAAATTTTTTTTTAAATCTCATATGTTTTAAGATAGTTCACGAATTTGGGCCGCCTTCAAAGCTGTCCTGGGCTGCATGGGACCCATGGGCCGCTTGTTGGACAAGCTTATTCTAATGATTCCTTACTGGTTTCCTTCCTAGGCTCTTCTTTCTTGATATTCGCTTTAGATAATGGGTTGCTGGTAGGCTTGTTATTTCTCTTAAATTATGTTCTTATTTTTGGAGATTTCATCCATTCTGGAGGTTTTCATTAACACTTGATGCTGATGGCTCCTTGGACTGTGTCAGGAGCTCTGATTGTCGCCAGTAGTTTCAGATTTGTATTAGTATACCTAAAAGCCTGTTGCACATCTTTGTTTGGTTGTTCAATAGGCCTTATAAATTAAACATGTCCAAAACTCAACTTGACCTTTTCCCTACCAAACCTGTTCTTGTTTCTGTTTTTTCCAGTCATTTTCACTCATCCTAGGAGTTGTCCTAGTCTCTTCCTTCTGCCTGTACATCCAGTCAATTACTAAAATGTTACCAATTGTGCTAATACTTCCTGAATCTATTCTCTGTCTCTACTGCCACTTTCCCAGTTCCCACCCGCCTTTGTTTCTCATGTGATCTCTTGCCTCCTCACTGATTTCTTTTTACATCAGTCTTACCCATCCCCTAAAACTGAGTCCCCGTGTAGTCACCATTGTGATCCAAAAACAAATCCAGTCATGTCAGTTTCCTTCATTCAGAGGCTGCCCCTCATCTTTTTCCCCAGAGTGTAGTTAGAATATACTCATATATCTTAAATGTATATTTTTTCTTTTTTCTTTTCCTTTTTTGTTTTTTTTTTATTATTTTTGTTTTTTCTTTCCATTTTTGAATAAATAGTTTTAATATTTACTTTAAATGGGTGTTAGAAAAATATAATGCATATCAAACCTGTATTTTCATAGATAGTGCTTAGGATAAACTAAAGTAGGTATTACATTTTTTTAAATGAGGTATTTTAAATTAAAATACCAAGTATTTAATAGTTTCGGTGGAATGTAGATTTGACAAAAAACATGAAGATTATGCACATGAGTGGTTTCAGGAACACTGACCTGCAGAATAAAGCTCAGAATGGTTTGCAGGACACCATGAGGACTTTCTTTGATGCACCAACAGCTCCAGACTAATTTTTGCTGCTCCAGACTTCATGCGCTGAATTTCTACAGCTGATGTGCTTTTAAAGACTGTTTTGTGTGCACTTGTACATTTACTCACTCTCTCTCTTTTAGGGTATTTTGTTTTGAAATTGTAAGTTCTAACAGTAATAGCATTGTGGGGGGAAAAGATTCTAAGGTTGTCTTTCAAAAGCTCTCCTCTGCAATCCCCAAGAATGGTTTTGGTTGCATTTTTATCTGTAGGTCTAAGAGTCAGCTCTGAATATCACTTTGCAAAATACTGTAGACATTAAACTTCAGTTTTGTTTTCCTTTTCAGTGGCCCTCAGATTCCCAAGAGCTTGATTCTAAGGAACTTTCAGCTGGCTCTCAGTTTGTAGGCCTCATGGCCGTTCTCACAGCATGTTTTTCAAGTGGCTTTGCTGGTGTTTACTTTGAGAAAATCTTAAAAGAAACCAAACAATCGGTGTGGATAAGAAACATTCAACTTGGTAAGTTTTAAATATTTTCTAATATTATTTTTAAAGTGATTATATTGTTATATATAAAGATTTTATATGTCTTTAAATAAATAAGACTCTCATAAAATCTGCTATTATCCAAATATCTGACAAAATTTTGGCCTTTTGAAAAATTTTGTTTTAAATGAGTAGCTTTTATTGAAGAATATGGAATTTTAGGTCTGTTACATAAAGGGTTTTTTGTTTGTTTGTTTGTTTTTGTTTGTTTGTTTGTTTTGGTGGTTCCCTGGCTGGGAGTTGAAAACAGGCCACAGCATTGATATCGTCGAAGCCTAGCCACTACACCACCAAGGAACCCCCACATAAAGGTTTTTATAGCTTGTTTCTGTCCTCACCATTTGGAGACTTAGTAACTTTGTCCTTGGTTGTTATGTTTTTCCTGGAAGATGTGCAAGTAACTTACATATTTCCTCACCAAAAAACTAATTACATTATTTCATATGGTTCTATGAGGATTAAATGAGATAATACATGTAAAGTGTTTAGAATAAAATGACTTGCATATAATAAGCATTGATGATAGCTACTTACATAAATATGCAAATATCAGAAAAGAAAAATATTCAAAGTTTGTGTGAGTTGCCCACAATTTTATTGAATTACAAGATAAAAATTTAAGACACGTCAGAATTGATGATTCTGTGATACTACATGGATTTTTTATTACTTGGTTTGATCTCATAACACAGTCTAATAATAGTAAGATGACTCAAAAGTTTTGAAAAGGATACATAAATAAGTTATAGATAACTCAAAATTACAAAAACATAAAACAATGTATATAGCATTTTTCAAATTGTCACATATTAGCAAATTGTTAAGAACCAATGTTAGAAAGTAAAGTAACAGGAATTCTTATTACCTCTAGTTGTTAGGAGTATAGATTGATAAAACCTATTGTTTCTCAATTTGAGAGTGTTCAACAAAATTTTAAATAAATAAAGACTGATGTAAAAATTTCATGTCTGGGTTAAGAGTTTATGCCACAGATATGCTTGTAAAAGAGCACAAAAATCGTTATCCAGGTTATTCATGTCAGCATTGGTCACAGTTGTGAAAAACAGAATACATTTACAAGACCGGTTATATAAATTATCAATGTGATTAAATACTGTGGAGGTTCAATTACGGTCTTCAGAGCCACACTACCTGGATTCAAATCCTGAGACTGTCACTTAGCAGCAAGTTTCAAGCAAGTTTATTTAACCTTTCTGTGGTTCTGTTTCTTCATCAACAAAATGGATAAGAAAGTATCTATCTCGTAGAGTTGTTGTTCATTAACATATGTGAAGCCCTTAGAACAGTTCTTGGCACATGGTGTTACATATGTATTTCATATTATTGTTCACAAATGGAATATTATGAAGCTGATAGAATGCAGTAGATCTGTACATACTGACATGTATGCACCCTTCTGTACGGGGTACATTTTTTGTAATTGTTGAGTGTTGTTTTTATAATTAAAAAATAATACCCTTGGAAGTATTAATTTTTGTAACTTTGCATTATGCCAGTATTATTTTCATGTTCAAAATTAGACATATTAAAACGATAGAGTTGGCATAAATAAAATCTTGGAAAGAACATTCCATGTCCCTTTCAGTTGCTTTCCTTTATGAAATACTTTGGTTAGTTACTGCTTTATAAAAAAAAATTGCTTCACTTGACCTCTTTGAATGCATATCTTAGAGATTGTCCCTAATAGGAGGCCCCTGTAGGCATGCATAACTTCATTCATAGTTTAGGATTGCTTCTGGAATCTCTTAAGTCCAGTGGTCATATTGTTAATCGCTGTAGTAGAGGTAAGGGATTTGGCAGTGAGTAAGACACAGTTTCTGCTCTCACTGAGCTGACTTTACCGAACAGATCCCATCGTTGCCTGTGACTATTTCTTAGCGCTAATTTTTTGGATATTACTTATACTTTCAAAACTTTTTAATAAGGAAAACAGATGTGCCGCTTAACTGAGCTTTTATATCTACAGGTATGAATGTGAATATATGGAAATCCTGATCTAGCAATAGGGAGTTACATTGATATATGCCCAAAGTGAGCCTTTGATGAATATTTGAAAGGGACAGCCATGTATCATGTAATTTATGCAGTATACTTTTTAATGCTCCAAGATTGGTAATCTCTGTTCTTTTTTATGTTCTCATGTCTTTGTCTTATAGTCACAATATAGTACTAAGTATACTTTCGTTAAGTTCATATAAATATCCAAGTAGAAAAATTTTAAAGTAGTCAAATTTTATCAAAAAAGAAAAGTATAAAATTATTTGGAATATCAATGGACAAATATCTCTCCAGAGAAACTAAACGACATATGATATAAACATTCTCTTTTTTTTCTAGGTTTCTTTGGGAGTATATTTGGATTAATGGGTGTATACATTTATGATGGAGAATTGGTATCGAAGAATGGATTTTTTCAGGGATATAACCAACTGACATGGATAGTTGTCATTCTTCAGGTAAAGCATTTACAATTTTATATTTAATGATAATAAACTTTATTTTAATATAATCAAAGTAACTACTAATGTGCTGATGTTCCTTCTCTTCTGTTACTGCTGTCATTGTATCTAGTTAATTCAGGGGAGTTAAAGTGGAACTTGAAAATGAGACATGAATTAACTCTGTGGTATTTAAATTTAACATAATGAAAAGGCAAGTTTAAGAATAAAAGAGTTGAATTGAGGGCAAGTATAACTTTTGGTTTTTATACAATTGTTATCATTTGGTCTGTGGTCAGCTCATTAAGGCTCAAGAAGGAAATCTATGTATTTAAATCTGTTAACAGTTTATAGTCTCATATTGTAGTTCTATATTAGAATATTCCTGTCAAATTATCAGTTTATAATTTAAAATTTTTCAAGGGTTGAGTAATTTTATCTCCAAAAATAATTACTGAGTACTCTGGAGAGTATAAAGAGGATGATACAAGTCTCTGCCCTCACAAAGCCTTTCTGTAGAGGTACTTGAAGGTGTAAGGAGCAAGGTTTTTTTATGGAATGTGGGTGAAGGTGACCAAAGATAGTTGTGTTTTGAAAGCAGGAAGGATTCTTCTGTCTTTAAGGTAAGAGAAAAGGAGACAAGGATAAGTGAAAATTCAGAGAAAATTTGAAGTAGAGACAGGGTGAGTCAGGAGAGGTTCTATACGATGGCTCTCATCCTAACAAAGAGGGAAGCCCACTTCCCTTAAGAAGTGGCTGAAGACTTGAGTAAAATAAGAAAGGTTTGGTATAGTTGGTATGAAGGATTTAACAGAGAGTAAACAGGAGAATGAGAACATTGCAAAGAAGTATTTGAACTCCAACATCAGTTTGTAGTAAGCTCAATTGGCATAATTTGTGACTTCCTCTGGTTAAGCTTCTGTCCATTCGAAGAGGTGAAGTTTGGTAAGGAGGGTAACCCAGATTTGGGAGCTGGTAAATAGGGTTTGGCAGAAAACAAAACCTCATTATTCAAGTAGCCGGAAATGGAATTTGAGAGAGATTTGGTAGGAAGTTTTTTCTATATTCTATTAAAGAGAACCATTAAAACGCTTAGGAAAAGTAGTCAGATAGCAATGAAAGGTGAATTAGAATGGGGAGAAAATAGAAGAAGAACGTGAAGTTAGGAGGCTACTGAAAGGCTAGAAAAATGACTTTCACATTAGTTTATTTTTAATCAAAAGTAAAAATATTTCACTAATCAGTGTGACCAATCTTGCCACATTTATCTGAACAAGTGATGTTTAATTACTAAATTGAGAGGATAGATGTTTTATTCGTAATATCGAACTTCATTATAACAAACTGCAGATTACACTGGTCATTACTTTATCAGATACTTTTTGAAATAAGGGGGCTGTTGAACAAAACCTAGAAGGCTATTGGTTATATGGGATGTTTAACAAAAATCATCTATTCTATGGGATTAAATTTATAGATTAAAAATTTACAGCTTCATTGATAGTAATGACATTGTTTTGAAAGTCATTTAATATATGTTTGTTTTTTTAAATAACCTTTAACATTTCTGCAGGCACTTGGAGGCCTTGTAATAGCTGCTGTTATAAAGTATGCTGATAATATTTTGAAAGGATTTGCAACCTCTTTATCCATAATATTATCAACACTGATATCCTATTTTTGGCTACAAGATTTTGTGCCAACCAGGTAATACCTTCTTTTCTATTTCTTTAAATCTCCAAAAATATTGAGAAAAATAAGAATTCTTCATAAGATCTGATCTGAAAATTTTCATGGTATTACAACTCTTGAAGAATCATGGAGATACAGTAAAAGGTCCATTTAACTATCTTTTTTAAAAAAGGTTTCAAACCAAATGCACAAAAGAATCGTCCACTGCAAAGTTTTTTATATGTATTTGGTTGGCCAGAATTTTCCCACTAGATCTGAATGGGTTTTTCCCCCAAAGTAAAAAGTCATGTAAAAGGTGACATAAAGTCATATTAAAAAGTTAGCGTTTTAGTTCTTATTTTCTTTCATAAAATCATAAAGTAAGTTAAATAATGACATTTTAAAATGCAGAATTTATATATGTAAAGCTGGGAGAGTGGATGACGTTCTTGAAGTGGACAGTTTCCATGGAGAAGGTAGCTCATGAAAAAACTATTAGGCGGTGACAGAAAGAAGAGTGGTTTGGAAAGGAATTACAAAAGGAGTGGTGGGTCAGGCGTGAGACTCAGGACTGTAGTGTCGTGTATCATAAGAGTATGACCGGTGCAGCTCTGGAAGTGTATACACAATTCTGTTAGAAAGAGGGGTTCAGATCCTTGAAATTATTATTAAATTCTCATGGGTTTTTCCTAATTGTGTTTTATAAAAATGTTTTCTCTCAGAACCATCCAGAAATAGCTAGCTTGAGAAATAGGAGTTTCCTGCCATTATTAGGTGTTCTAGTAGAATATCATAGACTGGATTCCTGGAGTGAGTAGAAAGCTGGATGAGACGTTTCAGTTGAGCGTGTGATGCTCTGCAGTTCCAGAGTTCCAGAAAGCTAAGGAAAGGTCATAATGACTGACCAAGTTTTCAGTCAGAAGGTTATCCAAAGTGTAAATAACTATTGAATATTCTTCTGGTAGTAATTTTCTTCAAGGTACATTATAGGAAGTCTTACGCTATTTTAATCTTATGTACACCTGCATCCAGGGCTTTTGGAAAGTTGTCCGTTTGCATCAAGTCAACACTAGCTGTTTATTGTAACAGATAATTGAGCCCCCTGTTCATGTTAGGCAGCAGTGAATGAGGGGCACGTGGTTGAACAAGGGAGAAGACACACATATAATGTATTATTTAATGCAGTGAAAAGCGTTACCATAGCACAACTCTGCCGACGGGAATGAATCTTAGACAGGTTAGACCTGAGTTATGAATAAGCAATTTTCTTGGGAGAAAGGGTATTGCAGGCACAGGGAGTATCATTTACAAGGACGCTGTCCTGGAAGGCATGTTGTGTTCGCTGAATGGAGTGGCTGCGTTACATAAATTAAGAGGGATGGGGTGTGGGAGATGAAGCTGGAGGGACTGCATCAGGAAGGGTCCTTATGTCATAGTAAGGATTAGTGATCTTTTTCCTTTTCAGAACAGATGTTTCTTTGTTGTTTTTAAAGTAGAGGAGCTACTTTGAACTGTTAATAGAAACTCATGTCCCTGTGACAGCATTTTGAAGAATATACATGTTAAAAGTTAAGATTGATATTCCAGTTTATGTCCAGTTTAAGTTCCAGTACCAGTTTCAGTTCATTTCCAGTTTATAGTAAGGTATATCTGTGGGTACATAAAAAGTAAAGAAGAAAGCAAGTCTCCCTACGGTTAATCTTACTTCCTTTCATAAAGTATCCTATAAAATTGGTCCTGAGTTTGTCTTATTACCACCTTGGATTTTAAACTGAACTTTACTTTGGTATGAAAATAATGCAATTTTCCCTTAATACTTCCTAACATTTAAACAATTGAGGTCTTATTATTCAATGTATTATAGGCAAAAGGTAAATTAAGATGAGATACATTTAAAATACCTTTGCTTTGGGAGATAATATAATGAAGTGGATGAAGGTGCAGGCTCTGGGGTCAGAAACCCCTGGATTTGAACCTCACCTTCCTCTCCGACTTGTGGGACTTGAAGCAAGTGACTTAAACTCTCAAAACCTGTTTCCTCATATATTAATAAATAAGAACAATACTACTACTTCCTTTAGGGTTCTTGTGAGAACTAAATGAAAACTAAATGAGAACTAAGTGCATGTAAAACACTTAGCTGCATACTTGGAAATATACAATATTTGTTAGCTATATTACTGGGACATTCTCTCCCCCGCCCCCCCAAATTATACTTGTTTTTATAGTAAAGAAAGAGATGGAACTCGTTTTGCTTTTAATTTGATTTTCTCTTTTTCCTTTTTCTTCATTCATTTAGTGTCTTTTTCCTTGGAGCCATTCTTGTAATAGCAGCTACTTTCCTATATGGTTATGATCCCAAACCTGCAGGAAATCCCACTAAAGCATAATTGAATGCTGTCTTTAACTGGTTTTCACAGTGGTGCACTAGGAATCTCAGCATTAAATGTACACAGAAGACTTCTACAGATTCTAAGAAGGTATCATGCTGAATCTGATCATATTGTTCAAATATTGAAAATATAAAGTTAAGGATAAAATATGTGTATATGTAACAAAATACCTATTGCATCTAGAAATCAAAACTTGAAAGTATTTCCAGGGTTTAGAATTATTGAAGGAAACTTGAAATTTGAGTTTAAAAAGATTTTACCTTTTTGATTGCAGAAATGTCCTATGCATTCTTTGCAAGAGCACACATACAACAAATGTCAGATACTACAAATTTCTGCAAATCAGATCTATTTAATCTTATTAAATGTTTTTAATCTTACTCTTTCTGTACAGATATATAAAATCACATGGGATATTCAAAGTTTGAAAATTATTATTATAATTACCTGTAAAGCTGTGAAGAAATAGAAATTTCATCTGAAAAACATTTTCACTTATCTGAGATTTTTATATTTATACAAAAGATTACTAAACAAAGGGTTGCTAAATGTTATTTGTTAAACTACATAAAAATTAATAAAGTACCATTCTCAGTCTGATTTATCAGAATAAAATTTATTTTTACGTTTAATATAGAGAAATACATCTATTTCTCCACCTACATTTGAAGATGTTTTTAGTCTTTCAAAACTGCTGAAGGAAGTCCTGTGGCTCCTGTGCTGGATGGTAGCCAGTAACTTTTACACTAATGGAGCTTTGTTCTTAACCTCTTAATTTCATTTCTTTTCTGTAAAAGAGATAAATCCTTAGTATTACTTTAAATTAAATTTGTGTGTTAATTTTCATTAAAGTTTTAATATGTAATTTAAAGGGATTAAATTCTCCTTTTTAATTTAAAATAAAATTATTATTGTCTGTTATCTCCATTTGGAGAATATTGAACTATCAAAGCATGTACTGTGCACAAGTAGAATGTTTTCAAATGAGCATTTCACACATTGATCTGTAAAAACTTCCTTTAATCTATAACTGTTGAAAAAAACCACCAAAAATACTAGGACTTATGTTAATGAATTGAGACCAAAATGACTTTTCTTGGAGACATTCCATGTTGCATTATTTTAAAAGGCACTATACTGTAAATTCAAGGCTGCTCAGAAGACCTTCATAGACCCCTCATAAACCCACCATCCCCAGGATCACAGGTCTGGGAGAGATAACTGAGTTCCAGGTTCCCTTTCTGTGGCCCTACAAAGGCTGCTGGGAAGGACTCACCACTTGGCTTTAAAATAGTGGTTTCCTTTCCATTTTCATTAGCACTGGAGTTGAGGTTAAAAATTGCATGAGTTGTTTAATACGGTGGTGCAAAGGAGAGATATTGTAGTGGAAATGATATGAATTGGTGGGCAAAAATAATTTCTAAAATTGGAATGTGGGTTTAATTTAATTATTGGCTAGACAGAATTATATATTGAGTATGAGGAGTACTTTATTTTTTCAGTCATACCTTATATATTTTTAAACCTGTTCTAATGGTGTAAAAACTGTAAAAATAAATACTTTTGTATAGTTCAAATGGATTTCATTGAACAGAATTCGACTCAAAAATACTGTTTTACAAACTTGAGTACCCTTGGCTAATTAGGATTGGCTGTGTTACTTTGCTGATTCATACTTAGTCTCTGTAGGACTCAGGCCTAATCTATTTCATCCAGAGTTTAAATATGTTTAAAAGTATTGTAAATCATTTTGCTAGTAATGCTAAATTGGCACTGAGCGAAACCTTTCTGGAAACCTGACTTACTGATTTTCAGTGACCAGGTAAAAATACCTTTGGAGTATTTGCTTAATAATTTTACCACATTTTGTGCATGGTGTTTTTAGACTGCAGCAACATTGAGATTTACATCTTATTACCAATGGCTAAGTGAAATCTAAATTCTGCAAATGCACAAAATTTGAGACTAAATATAAAGATTTATGTTCAGCTTATAAGAAGTACTGGTTGGGTACTTACATATTAATTTAGTATGCATTCACAATTAATTGTTAATTCAGGTTTAGTCTGTCCCTATTGTAACACTTCAAAAAATGATACAAGGACATGACTGGCTATCAGACATGTTAGTTACAGTAATAAAATATGTTCAGGTGTCCAAAATTAACACAATTTTCCCAACAAGATTCCCAACAAAGTTTATAAAATTGTAATCGGAGTCGTGAGAAAGGAGAAAATAGTCTAAAGTATATTTTCAAAGCAGATTTTTATTGTATTTTGCTTTTCTAGTAGGTTTGAAAATGTTATTAGAGATTGAATTGTGTAGCTTATAACTTTTAATTCATAAAAAAATAATTGTATTTAAGAAAGTGAACCTGTATCTTAGATCGCCATGTACAGATAATGCCTTTATCTTGTGTATGTTGTATATGTTTTGATGACCTCCAAAAAGCCTTATTGTGTTAATATTATATAATGATGACTCCTTGATTATTTAAGTCCTTAGACTTTTAAAGTTTATTTATCTCTCACCTACTTTGTTTATTATAAAAGTGTGCTAATTCATGGGGGAAAAGTGCCAATCGATAGTGGTATTAAAAATTGAGAATATGGTATTTGTGAATAAAAGTAGGAAATGCCACATGTGGATGTTTCAACACAGTAATACTATCAATTCTGTAATAAGAGATTTTAGAGAAGTTGTAGGCTATTTTTATGATGAAAAATGTAGGTAGTTTAGAGATGCAAAATTTAAATGTTTATATCAATTTATATTGAATTGATAGAAGGAAAGGTAGTTTGATATTTAAACTAGATTCTAAGGAGACAAAATCTGAAAGGAAACTAATTGACTTTGTGCTCGTAGACTTAGGGTAATGCTGACTATTCTTAAGAATTGATACTTTCCCTACCAATCAAATTATTGGGCTTTTATGTCATTGTATAGTCATTCAACTGAGTTTTTTTTAAACAGGGTCCAGCATTACTCATGTTATTCACACTTTTATTGTTATAATATTTAATTACATGTGGATGCATGCTTTACATAAGAAAAGGTTTATAAAAGTTATTTATGCTATGTTGAAAGTCATCTCAAGAATCTCTAGGGAGTTTCCTGGTGTGTAGTGGCTAGGTTTCGGTGCTTTCAATGCTGCAGCCTGGGTTCGATTTCCAGCCAGGGAACTACCCCCCCCCCCCCCCCCCAAAAAAAAAAAGAATCTCTAGGATATATAGCATATTTAAAGTAATTATAGGACCTAAGACAAAGCACCTTTATCAAAATATGGTCCTGTGTGCCTTGCTTTACCAAAATACCTGACTTTTCTGGAGTATATTACTGTAATTCACAACTTTGAACACATGGGCAAAATTAGGATGTTTTAAGAATAACTGTAATTCAGTTTTTTGGATGTTTCAACATTTGCTCTTTAAATCCATTATCTAACAGAATATTTAAGTAGCTATATTATACAAGCATTAGTGAATGGTACTTATTTAAATAAATTATGGTAACCTTGCTCCATTTTGAAACTTTTTAACAGTTGTATATAACTGTCATTTTTCTGTTTTACTTCTTATTATAAGATAAAATTTACTGTGATTTAAAATTTTGTTTTTAATGATTTGGATTCTGAATTTATCTATATGTCTATGTATTTTATTTGTTTAGAAAGATTCTTTTAGGTTTGGGATACAATTGTATATTTAAATTTTTTATGATGTAATTCTAAGGAATATATAAACTGACCTTTTGTTAAATGGCTTTTTAAAATTGATAAATTTCTTTGTCATTTTTTGATATCTAGTTATCTAGATTTATAGAAATAGATTTTCATAATTAACTCTGTAAATTTCTTCCTATATTTTCTTGTTTTCCCTATTCATTTGTGTCTGAGTTAACCCATGAATTAGTGTCCCCTCTATGTATCAAAAATGACCCACTGATCTTTTCCCCACCGCTCTAGTTACTTTTATCACATGTGATCTTTTTTTCTGGCCTACACTCTAGCATGAAAGACTGGTTTCTATTTAAAGTAGTTAGAATTTCTCTACAGGCATGATGATAACAGCCTAAAATTTGTTTCAAGTAAGTTATCTCTTTGCTAGCTTCATGGTTAAGTAATTATAGTAATTGGTATACATTTTCTTTGTAATTTGAATATAATTGCTGCTTCTGTGTGTATCAATTCAATGCATAGAGATCAAATGATAAGCAATATAGAGGAAGTGACCTTGTAGACAATGCTTTAGTTATTTTAAAAGATCACTAAAATAAGAATATCAGCATTTTAGGGAGTTCCCTGATGGTGTAGTGGCTTAAGGCTTCAGCACTGGCGCTGTCAGCGCTGCAGCCGGGGTTCGATTCCCAGCCAGGGAGCTACCCACATACCAAAAAGCAAAAAAAAAAAAAAAAAAAAAAAAAAGAATATCAGCATTTTAAAAATGTATACTTTTCTTTGGTATCTTCTCATGAAAAGCACTTCTTTAATTTTCTTTTCTTTTGTACTGGAATGCTTCTTTTGATGAAAGTACTATAGTATATCATAATGCTTAAATCCCAGTGCTGTGCAAATACACCTCATAATCTAAATCTCAAAGATGCTACTACTATTCACTAGAGTCAGATAGTGACCAGCAGTACTAATCATAACGGTCTTTCTTACTGTTCTTAAAATGGGAATGTCTTCAAAGCAGGACTTACTACCTACACAGAAAATAGCAAAGAGGAAATAATTACCTTCAAATCCCAAAGATTTGAAATTTTGCTATCATAGAGAATGGCTTGGTCACTGCAAATTCAGAGGCTTCCCAAATATACCTTCAGGTTTGATAATTCAGTAGAAAGACAGAACTCACTAAAAGCTGTTACATTAACAATCCATGTATTACCGAAAAGGTATACAAATTAGGACCAGCCGTAGTAGAGACACATGTGCCAGAGTCTAAAGAAGGTCCAAACTCCAGTCATCCTTTCCATGTGTCTGCTCCTATGCAGTCATGGACAGTGTTATCTACTCTTGGTCACAATGCTTAATAGTACACACAGGGTACTGCCAACTAGGAAAGCTCACCTAAGCTTTGGTGTCAGATTTTACTGAAGCTTTATTACTTGGCATGATTGATTCATTCTTTACCCACATGGCTGACCTTACTCTGTAGCCCCTTCCTCTCCCTGCAGATCTGACTGACACCAGGCTCCAGGGGCTCACCCTGAGTCATTTTGTTAGCATAAATTATCAGATGTGGTCTGAGGGGCCCACCAGGAATAACAAAGACACCCTTTTCACTGGAGCTTCCTAAAGATGTAGGCCAGAACTTTCTTTGCATGGTTAAGGCCAAATTCCTTACTACACAGTGACCCTCCATCTCTATACCTGTTCTCCTGAACTAACGAAGATGACACAATCAACAACAGTTGTTTGTAGGACCTTTCATTTATAAATTGTCATTTTTAATTTCAGAAGTTCTGTCAAATGATATTGAATGGGGAAAAAGAAACTCAAGGGTAGAAAAACATGGTTATAATTAGATACAGTGCTAAGTAGCATATATAGTATTCAGTTAATTTTCAGTTCTGATGTTTCATGACAACTTTTTAAAATGCAGTAATATTTTAAATAACAATAAATTAAAAACTTATGAACATTTTATCTGTTTTGCATGTATATTAACATACAATTTTGAGCTCATTTTAAATTACCATTAACCATCACTATTTACAGGGAAGAAATAATAAAGTAAAACTGATATCAGTTGTTACTTTGGCTCACAGTAGGACTATTTATAGGTTCACATTTCCAGTCATCTTTTACCAGGGTTAAGTGTCAGCCCTCCATTGGATGTAATCAGTTGTTTTTCATTTATGCATTTACTTGTTTGTTTAGGATTTCTAATACACAAAAATAATTACTTTAAAACAAATACCATAGTATTCTTTTGGAAATAGTTTACCTAAAATATATACTTCCCTCCTTTTAAAAGTAGATGAGAGGGTTCCCTGGTGGTGCAGTGGCTAAGGCTTCGGTTCTCTCAACGCCACAGCCTGGGTTCGATTCCCAGCCAGGGAACTACCAAAAAAAAAAAAAAAAAATAGATGTCATCACTCTTTTTAAAAGACACTGCACATCTGGCATGATTTCTAATTATTGAGAGTTTAAGTTTTCTTTAGGCTTAAGTTCTATTTTATTTTATTCTGCTTGGGTGGTATATACAGCAGTTAAAAATTATGATGCTAATTACTTTTTCTAATATATTCAAGCTGCTTCAATTGGTTTTCTAAACAGTGTAGCAAAGGTATTGTAATATTTCTTGGCTGACTGATAGGATTACAGAAAATCATGACAGGTGAGCCCATGTTTTATTTTATGACTATTTCAAAAGTATTGCTTTGGATTCTAGAATTTTAAAACTTGGCAGGTTACTTTGGATGTAATAAGCATAATGTCTCAAATTCCCATTACTTGATATTTGTCTCCACTTACTTTATTTGGTTTGTTTTTGTTTTGAATACTCAGATAGTAGACTCTCCATTAACTGGAGCTCAAGCAGCCTCTTGAGCAACTACTTGCTTGAGTTCTGGTTAAAAGCGAGTTTACTTACATTTATGTGGCATCTACCAGTCCCCATGGGTGCTGTTTAACTGTATTTTGTTTTTATAGTATTATTACCATTTTAAAGGTTTCAATCATGCTGACAGTTTGTGTCAGTTTACCTTTAAATAATCCATGGGTTATCTGCGTATGCTCACAACCGTAGGCCTGTTAAAGACCTTTTTGAAAAATTTTAAACATACATAAAAGTTGAAAGAATGGTATGCCCACTTAAACTCTACTAATATTTTGCCATAGTAGCTTTATCAGAACACTTTACTCCTAAATACTTAAGCATACATATTCTAAAAATAAGGGCACTTTCTTAGTTAAACTCAATTATTACACTTAAGAAAACAAAACAATTTAGTTATACCATCTAAGTTCATATGCAGATATTTCTAATTGTCTCAAAAAATGACTTTTTACAGTTATTTGTTTTTGAACCAGGATTCAATTGAGGTTCGAGGTTCATACTTTGTTTTTGATTTTCTCTTAGTCTAGTAGACCCTTCCATGTTTCCCCATGGCTTTTTCCCCATGAGGTGACTTTTTTCCCCCATGATGTGTTACATGGGAAGACATCTCACCATTAATGATGATAAGCAATCATTTGGTCAAGGTGGTAACTACCAGATCTTTTTATTGTAAAGGTCACTCTTTATCTTAGTAATTAGTAATCTCTAGAGTCATGTTTTGGCGCCATGGGAATATTCTGTTTGCTTTCATTCAGTGGCTTTAGCATCAATTAATGATTCTTAACTGAATCACTTATTACTTTGAGGTACAAAATGGGCATTCAAAAAAATACCCTCATTTTCTTCCACATTTATTAGTTTACAGTCTATTTTAAAAAGACTATTCTCCCTCGTTTTGCCCAATGCTCCTCTTTTTTCAACTATGACTAATGGCAGCATCAGTGCTTTTTGATGTTAATATTGTGAGCCAGTAGCTGTGGAAATTACTACAAGCTACTCCTGTGTCTTTTAGACATGACCACATTAGTTGGAGTTCATTCTTGCTTTCTTGCTCACTTTGTACTTGTCCTACACCAAACATGGAATATCAGCTATTTCTCCAATGAGCCCTGTTCCTTTTAGGGGGAATGGAATTTGGACTCCATTTGCTTCTAGCCCAGTTCAGTGGACAGAGTTAGGAAATAATATTTTTAGAAGATCATAAACTCAAAAGAATATGAATTCCAATCAGTATTTACAATGAAAAGTTAGCATTACAAGGGTTTTAAATTTTTTATTTGCCTCTCTTTTGTTACAATTAAAATATTTACAGATTTGCTCATGTTTTACTATGTTGTATATATTTCAGCACTACAATACTAATACTACCAGTAAACATACTGAATAAAACTTAAGTTTTCTTTGCAGTTCTCTTTGTCCTTAGAATATAAAAATAGCCCACTAAGGATGTATAGTCACAATATAGTGTTAAAAAATTTATGAAAATCCCTCTTTTCTCTACATGGTTATATTATCAGTGTGATATAATTAGGTTAATTTCTTTTGTGTTCAGTTTTAGAATTTACTTTAAAATTTGTATTCTTTTTGAATACCTGAAGCATTTACATAGTTCAAATTTGAAACTATATAAAGTAACTCAGAGAAGTCTGTCATGCCTATCCCTCCACCCCATACCTATCCACCTCTTATAATTACAAGTATTTTCATTAGTTTCTAGTTTATCTTTCCTTTATTTCTTTTTGAAAAGTAAACAAATACATATATTGCTATAGTTACTGTGTTTCACTATGTGGCATGTGTTCTTTGCTTTTAAAATTTTTTATGTTTAGAAAGGTTTGTATATTCTGGTGGTTACATGTATGCCAATAACATTTTACATAATGCTCTTAGAGCCTCCGCTTTGCTTGTCTCGGCTTCTGCTGTTTAGTTTGCCATCTTTAAATGATGTTCTTTGACTGCCATTTAATTACCTTGGTGACAACCAGTGAGCTTAGCAGGTCCTTTCACCCACCTTTTCATATTTTCTAATTGCCTTTTTTCTATCTGATTAGAACATATGAGGGCCATCTGGAAAGTATCCAGCCATGTAATATGAAAAATAAAGAGGCATGTATGGCTCGCTTTTTTCCAGACAGCCTTCTCATACTATTTACATACTATTTTCTCACCCTAGACCCTGCTTTTGTTATAAAATTTAAAATGGATTAAATGTATTTAATACTTTTCACCAGTACTTTAGCTGAAGTCTTCCCAGTCAACCCTTGGCTGGAGGAAGCTCTTCTAATAAAGTATTCAAGGAGGGATTGTAGGAACCCTGTATCATTTGCCTCTTAGGAAACCCTGTAATTTATTTAGTTTTCACTTTTTAGATGGTTTTGTTTCAGTATATTGCCTGAATTTAATCAACTGTTATTTCAGATCTTTTTATTGTTTAAATTTTTTTTTGATTTTATAATTTTTTATTTGTAGCATCCTTTTATGTCTGCAATTGCTTATTTAACGATACTCGTATTGTAGTGTTGGGTATAGTTTTCCTCTGCTTCCTAATTTTAGAGGATAGTATTTTCTATTAACTGAAAAGTCTTCATTTTCTGTTTTATAGCTATAGTAGCCTTGTATAGGTTTTTTGAGGCCTGATAAAATATGTAGGATTTTCTTGGATCAGCAAAAACAGGTGGTTTTATGGAAGGGAGTGGGTGATGTGGTTACTAACTTAGTTTCATAGTTAAAGAATGCCCTCTTCTGTTAGTGTAGTGAACTGCACTTTCTTTAATAAAGGGTGCTTTTGCGGGGTTTGGATTGTGTGATACCATTTTGTTTCTTTAAGAATATTTAGCTTTAGCCACTTACCCCTCTAAGGGACCCCTCTTCCTTCCAAGGTGCCTCATGAAGTGCTCTCATGATGTTTTTAAACCCTGGTTCGTGTGTGTTTCCAAGCCTGATTCTTGGCCTTCTCACTAATTTTGGGAACTCCCAATATCCTTCTAAATCACTCCATTTTGCTTATGTTACCCAGTATTAGTTTCTGTAGACTGTAACTACAGGATCCTGACATATCAACATCTTAACTAAAATTTGTGAATCTTCACATTTCCAGATCACATACAAAGCCACAGGTACACACAGTAAATCTGTTAGAACAAGACTCATCTTTCTTATTTACTATTGCATCTCTAATAGCACAAAGCCTGTAACATTCTGGACATTCATTATGTGTTAAATTTCTATTATGATGTCATTCTCAACAGCATTTACCACAGTCTGCAATGATCTTTTTTGTATTTTTGTTTTGAAATGGTGTTTTCCAGTATAATGTAAGCTGCATACAGATAAATACAATCTTCTTATTGATGTATCCCCAGTGTATAGTAAAACTGACAAATGTAGGTACTCAATGTTTTTTGAATAACAGGAAAATAATCAGTTCTTAAGGATAAAATTGGTGCAACTGGATAAAATAGGATTTTGAGGGGCTATGAAAGTCAGGTGACCACACAGTAAATGATCTTACCAGCCCCCACATCATCTGAAACAAGATCCTCAGGATTCAGTTATGAAATCTACCTCATATTACTTTCTCTAAAAAGCTTCAAGTTGGAATTCAACTAAAATATTTTAGCAAGAGAATATTTTAAAGTAAGTGTTTTGTTTTGTTTTGTTTTTTCTATTGATGGGAAAATATCTTTGACCTGCCTATCAGGCTAAAATACCTTCCTTCTTTTCCATGGAAATTGGTTTGTTTTACACTTCTAGTCAGTCACAGACATAGAAGGAACAGAAAACAACATTTATTTTTTAACACTTTATTTTGAAATACTTCCAAACTTACAGAAAATTCAGAATAGCACAGAGAACATTCCCTTTACCTCGTGTGTTAGTTATCTAGAACTGTGTAACAAACTACCCGAAAGCTCAGTGGCTTTTACTAGTACTTGTTATCTTACAGTTTCTGAGTCAGGAAAACAGGAGTGGCTAAACTGGCTGGTAACTCAGGGTCTCCCAAAGGTACAGTCAGTATGCGGGCAGGGGTTACAGTCAGCTAAAGGCCTGACCACGACTGGAGGAACTGCTCCCAAGATGACTCACCTATCTGTTGGTAAGAGGCCTCAGTTCTTGGACACCTGGTCCTCCTATGGCAGCGGGTTTCCCCCAGACTTGAGCTTAGAGTCAACGAAAAAAAGCAAAGCAGGAAGAGTCAGTGCTGTCACTTTTGCTTTATTCTATTGAATGGAAAAGAGTCACTAAGCCCAGCCCTCACTGAAGAAGGGAATTAGACTCCACTTCTGCCAGAGAAGAGTTCACTGAATGTGTGAACAAACCTTTTAAAACCACCAGACCCCCATTCACTGTTTTTATAATTTGCCATTTTGCGTTGTTGCTCTTACTACCCCTCCTCACATACATACATGCTATTTCCTAACCATCTGAGGGTAGGTAGCATGCATCACACCCCTTCATTCCTTGACTTCAGTTCTCAAGGAAAAGGATCTTTATGTAACAGTACACTTACGAAAATCAAAATATAACTAATCTGCAGCCTATATTCCACTTGTGTCAAATGTCCTTTCTAGCAATGCCATTCCCCCCAGTAAAACTGATTTTTAAACAATATGGCAGAACATGCAGTGGGGTACAGAGTGTGACAGTTAAGTAAATTTTTATTGACAGGGAAAAAGGAAAAGATCCCGGGACGAGGGAGCTGCTGGACACAGGCGAGCTCCAGTTGAGCTTTAGGGGGCCCTGTGCACCAGGACAAAAGACTATTTCTGAAAAATAAGTTTATCTTTACTCCTTCAGTTAGCCCGTATTTCTGGAAAACGCTTTCAACTGTTCCCTCCGGTTCCCGTTTTGGTTAGAACAGTAGGAGGGAGCACCAATAGTTGAGGAAACCGGGCAAGAATTCCAGTGCACCAACCATCTGTCGGCCGTATCTCCCTGAACAGATAATTTATAGAAAGTTGCATCTCTTCACCTGCGGAGGTGACGCTGACGGTCCCTGCTGCCCAGGGCTGTTTGAGGACTGAGCGAGCGGGTGAACAGAAAACGGGACTCCGGGCGGCCGGCTGCCCTCGCCGGATTCGCTCCCTGCGCGCCGGCGGCGGGGCGGGCGGGGTGGGCGGGGTCACGTGCGCGGGGCGGGGCCGGCTCGTCGGCCGATCGCACGATGTGACGCGCCGCCCGAGGCAGGCCGGGCCCTCAAGATGGCGGTGGACTCTCATAGCGGCTCGGCCCGGTAGTGGCGGGACGGCACTCGCCGCTGGGGCCGGCCGCCCCGGGAGTGGCTGCAGGAGCGCCAGGACTCGAGGATGGTAAAATGACCCAGGGGAAGAAGAAGAAACGGGCCGCGAACCGCAGTATCATGCTGGCCAAGAAGATCATCATTAAGGACGGAGGCACGGTGAGCTGGGCATCGCGCGGGGAGCGTCCCTCGGGTCCCCACATCCGACCTCTTTCTGCCCGAGCGCTGCCACCTCTTGCCCCTTCTGAGTGCCCCCGGCCTTCCCACTCCGTCCGCGGGTACGTTGTCTCGGTCCCCGGGCCTCGGCTCCGGGGGCTTTTCTCCCGACCGGGCCTGCGGCCTCCGGTGCCCATTCTCTGGGAGGAGCCTCTGGCCTCTCCCGCACCTGCCGCCCTCTCCTCCGGCGGCCCCTGGAGGCCTGAGGCCTGGAGCCCCACGTGCCCCTCCGTCCCGGGGAGCAATCGACGCCGCTCTTGCCTGCCCGCCGCGCCCCTCACCTCCACAGCCTCGCCTTCGCCATCTGCCCCGCGAAGCTGTCGCCGCGCTTTCGAAGGGGCCGGGGCAGTCCCTGCACATCCATATGCTTGCTGCTAACCAGGTGGCATCTGGCGCGACGACTCGGCTGGGGCACGCAGTGTGTTAGCTTTCTTCTTCCCCGTGGTTCTGGGTCAGTGCCCTACTCATAGCTGCCCCCAGAACCGTAAACACCGTCTGATGTTGGGTTGTCCTCTTCACTTCCCGGAGAGAGCAGTGTGACGGAGGACACCTGGGCCTAGACTGAAATATGCTTGTTTTCAAAACCAGTCATCACCTTGTTTTAAAATCATCTTGTGCATTTTAAAAATAAAACATACTAAGTAGAATTGATCGTGGCTTGAGGATCAGAAGACTCTTTGAAAGGAAGACAGATTAAGGGCAAGAGAAATTTTTGCTTTTTAGAAACAGTTGTCATCACAATAAACTTTATGCGGTGTGCTGCAGTTAACCAGCAGGGGATGTAGGATCTTTACTTGAAAATAACTCGCCCATACTTTTTTATGCTGTAATTGCTCCGTTGCTACATTTTGTGGTTTTTGCCCCATTCTTTGATGTCCTGTTCGGAAGTAGAAGGGAAAGATGAAATACTTGTTTTACTTTTCCGAAAAGTGTGCAGAAATGGTTCCTTTTAGTTCATATTTGTTTGTATTTTGTTGGAGCCTTGATCAACTAATAGCACAGTGCTAAGTGTGTAAGCAGGCCACCACTGAGGATTCGCTGAATTCATCTGAAATAATTTTTGACGTTTCAGAACACAGCCTACTCAATATGGTAAAATTTAGAAAGCTTGGGATATATGTAACAATTTCAGAATGTACTTTTAGTTAACTGTCAGATTTCCTAGATGCCATAGATTTGACATTTGGTGAAAAAAAGCAAGTTTGAAATTCAAGCCCTAAGATCTTGTTGTTATACTTGATTAATTATAACATTTAATTAAATCCAGTATGGATAGTCCTGGCTCTTTTGACCCAGTTGGTAAGAACTACCATCTGGAGAGAGAAAGAGTTTCAAAGAATACTGGTTGGCTCTGTCCGTAGGGACTTTGTATTTTAAATTCTTCATAAAATCTACTAAATAGAGGCAACAAAAGATTGTATTTTATAAAAGCAGGTGATATTTACGATAAGTATTCTTTGCAAAAGATAATGAAGCTGTGATCAAGAAAGGCACCCTCCTTTTCCTGTTCAGTTGTTTTTACCACTCTGGAGTTTTGGTTCACTTTACTGCAGATGCTTTCATTGCAAATCCTGTGAGATGGCAGAGATTTTATTTTTTATCTCTTTTTATCTTGTTATTTATTAAAGTTGTAGTGAATTTATAGCTTGCTTTTGGACACAAACTACCGTTTTTATGTTAGCAATGCATTAAGAATGCACATAGAATAAATGAAATGGAGGGCTGTGGGCATGGAGGTATTATCAGTTATCATCTTGATACATTCATGTTGCACTTTGCATTCTAAGCACTGAACACCACTTTAGAATAAGCTTTTTTTATGCATCTTTGAATCCTGTAAGGCCTCGTATGTGAATTTAAAGTAGTAAAAACACATTTAAAGTGATAAAAAACACATGTACCAACACATTCCTAGATCATTTTTATTATAATTTAATTTATTCCTATACCCTGGGGTGCCAAAAAAATGTATACACATTTTAAGTGATGTTATCTGTATTACATATATATATATATACTGATGGTAACTACTTTGAGCACTTCTTGTAGTTGCAGAAGTCAAATGTGACTTGTATTCAATTTTTGTTATTGGTATATATTGAGTATTGTAATTTTAATACAGTTTATTTCCTTTCTTAAAATGTTTGTAAGTTTTTTTCGCACCCTCTAATCAGGATATTTATATTTCTGTAAGTGTAGGGTAGTTTTTGCAGCATTTGTATTTTAATTCACTCTAGCTGTAAATGAAAAAAAACCACAACTTCTTAAAAGTATAAATTTCATAAAGTCAGCAATTATTTTAGAATTTTGACCTCTCTAATTATAATTGGCCAGACTACCACCATTATGAACATATTTTAAGAATGGGAGTGAAATTGCCATTTATTATTATTTTCTTCTGTGTGTGTGTGTGTGTGTGTCAGTTTGACCAGTAGGTGAATTCATTCAGAGTCAGGTGTCTGGGTCTATATGGGCAGGCTCTGAACAGTATTTCACATCCCTGGCTAATGGTACTGACCTGTGACCCCCTTTATTTTTCTTCTTAGGGTTCAACAGTGTTAACAAAATTATTTTGCTTTCTTCTGCTAATCACATCTTCATGAGCCTGATCAGCCAATTTTATTATTTATCAACAGAGCTAGTAGTGAGTTGTTAATGATTTGTCAAAAAATTATTATAGAACAGATTTGTTAGTTTTTAATATTTGAAAGAAGTGAACCCTTCTAAATGAACCAAGTTAATCATAAGTTATGAAA
Source organism: Lyroderma lyra (assembly GCA_004026885.1). Lineage (NCBI taxonomy): Eukaryota > Metazoa > Chordata > Mammalia > Chiroptera > Megadermatidae > Lyroderma > Lyroderma lyra. The sequence continues at coordinate 267,806 of PVJL010000974.1, read as the reverse complement.
CATTTTTCTTTTCTTGAAATTCTGTTTCAGTTGGCTCTGAAGCCAGGGTTGGACTACTTAATATGTTTTCTGTTTGAGTGTACACAATTAAGGTAAATTACATGAAAGTGTGATTCTGTATCAGGAGTTCTTAACTTGGGTCTGCTCATCCTGAAGTTGTTTGCACACTTTTATCTGATGATACATTTTTCTAAGGAGATTCCCAGAAGGGTCTGTACATCCTTGAAGTTTAAGAACAGTTTTTCAATTTGAAAACAATAAAAGTAACTAATTTCAAAGGTTAAAGTTCAGTAAATTTTTAATCCTCTACTATGTACCATTTTATTCATGAAAGGACTTGGACATTCTTGTGAATTTGTTTTTTGAAGTATCCATATGTAGAAATATGGTTTTTATCGTTAACGTATGTGACATTTTTTATGAAGTTTATTTCTAGACTGAGTGTGTGTGTGTGTGTGTATAATTTATTTGTTTGTTTGTTTGTTTGTTTATAAAAGCATAACAGATGCCAGGAATAAATCATCCAGTGAGTTACAGGGAAAGAGAGAGTGATGAATAGATGGTGTGTGCAAATGGTATACTTGTACACAGGGGCACTTGTAAACTAGAGGTTTTTACCATTATACTTGTATGCTTATTTTTTATAGGGTGGCTTATTTTTCTTTTGAAAAATAATTTTATATTTTTCAATTACACTTGACATACAATATTATAGTAGCTTCAGGTGTATATTTTTCACTTATACTTAACATACGATATTATGTTAACTTCAGATTAGACATTTATATAACTTACAAAGTGATAACCCCAGTAAATCTACTACCCATCTGACTTATTTCACTAAGGATAATACCTGCTAGGTCCATCCGTGTTGGACCTAGATTGCATTCTTTTTTATGACTGAGTAATATTCCATTGTATATATGTATCACCTCTTCTTTATCCATTCACCCATTGATGGACACTTAAGTTGCTTCCGTATCTTCACTATTATAAATAGTGCTGCAGTGAACATATGGATGCATGTGTCTTTTTGAATTAGTATTTTGGGTTTCTTCTAATAAATACTCAAAAGTGGGATTACTGGGTCCTTCTTTATTTCTTGTTACAGCTTTTATTTTAAAGTCTGTTTTGTCTGTATAAGAATTGCTCCCCCAGATTTTTTTGTTTGTTTCCATTTTCATGAAATATCTTTTTCCATCCCTTTTCCTTCAGTCTGTGTGTCTTTCTATCTGATGTCTCTAGTAGGCAGCATATGTAAGGATCTTCTTTATTTATCTATTTAGTCCTTTGACTGGAGCATTGAATCCATTTACATATAAAGTAATTGTTATTAACGTTTTATTCATATTTTTAATCTTTTTTCTAATTCTTAAATAAGTCCCTTTAACATTTCTATTGATAACTGCTTTGGTGGAGATGAACTCCTTTAGCTTTTCCTTGTCTGAGAAGCTCGTTATCTGCGTTTTGATTCTTAATGATAGCTTTGCTGGGTAGCGTAGTCTTGGTTGTAGGTCCCTGATTTGCATGTTGAATATTTCACTTGGACTACTTTGTGCCAGTCCCTTCTGACCTGCAAAGTTTCTGTTGAGAAATCAGCTGACAGTCTGATGGGAGCCCCCTTGTAGGGAACTAACTGCTTTTGTCTTGCTGCTTTTAAGGTTCTCTCTTTTGTCTTTAACCTTTGGCATTTTAATTGTGATATATTATGATGTAGGCCATTTTGTGTTCATCATCTTTGGGATTCTGCACTTCCTGGGCTTGTATGAGAGTTGTCTGGAAAGTATCCAGCCATGTAATATGAAAAATAGAGGCATTTATGGTTGGATTTTTTTCCGGACAGCCCTCATTCTGATACCTCTGTGATGTGAATGTTGGTATGCATGAGGTCGTCCCAGGGGTCCCTTAAACCAGTGGTTCTCAACCTTCCTAATACCGCAACCCTTTAATACCGTTCGTCATGTTGTGGTGACCCCCATAAAATTATTTTCGTTGCTACTTCATAACTGTAATGTTGCTACTGTTATGAATCGTCATGTAAATATCTGATACGTGTTTTCCGATGGTCTTAGGCGACCCCTGTGAAAGGGTCGTTCGACCCCCCCAAAGGGGTCGCGACCCACAGGTTGAGAACCGCTGCCTTAAACTATCCTCATACTTTTATTTTTTTATTTGAGTTTTTTGTTGTTAAAACTTGTTGCAGTGACATTGGTTAGCAAAAATTACATAGGTTATCCTCATATTTTTAGATTCTTTTTTCTTTTTACTGTTCTGATTGGGTGTTTTTCTACCTTATCTTCCAAATCACTGATTCAATCTTCTGCTGCCTCTGATCTGCTATTGATTTCCTCTAATGTATTCATCATTTCTTGTATTCTTTGTTTCTGACTGGTTCTTTTTTATGTTTTTTATCTCCAATTTTATGTTTCCTATCACTTTGTTGAAGTTCTCTCCCAAATCACTGAGCATCGTTATAACCAGTGCTTTTAACTGTGCATCTGTTAGATTGTTTTTATTTGTAGATGGCAAGATTGCGTTCTTTTTTATGGCCAAGTAATGTTTCATTGTATGTATGTATCACTTCTTCACCGATTTATCTGTTGAGGTTTCTTCCATATCTTGTTGCCATTTTGTTTAGTTCTTTTTCTGGAGCTTTGTTCTCTTCTTTCATTTTGACATGTTTCTTTGTTACCTCATTGTTGTCTGTCCATGTGTTTTTTTTTTTTCTATGTCTCCCAGTCTTGCTAGAATGGCCTTATGTAGTAGATGCCCTATGGGTCCCAGTGACACCCAAGCCAGATGTTCCAGGTTGTCGCTTGTGTGGGTTGTGTGTGCCTTGATTAATGTTGGCACGTCAGTGGGAGAGATTGACCCTTAGGCTGATTGGTTTTCAGGACTAGCCATAACTACAGTGAAGGAGGCATTGTGCAGGGGCTGACCCTGTACAGCAGAATTTGCTTTAGTGGGGCTCTGGTCCCTGCCCAGTTTGCCCTTTGGGTGTGTTGTTTGTGGGGGTGGTTGGGTGGTACTCTGGTGTGGTCTAAAGTTGACCACTGGGTGTGTTGGTTCTGGAGCCTCTTGGGAGGGGCTCTGGTGCAGACTAAGGTCCGCTGCTTTCAGTGCCCTGCCCAGGGCCCCTTGGTATGAACTACAAAGTGATCTGCAGATAATTGCCACTGTGCTGGGCATGGAGGTACGTGGGAGAGGTTAAGCTTCAAGGTGAGACCAGCTGCCACTAGTGCTGAGCTTGGGGCTGTTTCACAATAACTGCAGGGCATGCCGGGGCCAGATGCTGCTTGTTTGGGGTTTGTGAACCTTTGAGAGAGTTTAGGAAAGTCTGCAGCATGAGCCAAAACAGGCTGTTTGTATGGAAGAGCCACTGGAAGTGGCTTAGGTAGGCCCACAAGTTAGATGGTGCGGGGTCTCAGGGAATCACCATGGTGGGGATAATGTTGTTGTTAGCCAGGTTGATGGAGACTTAGACACGATGCCAGCCTGGAAGTGCAGGCTGGGCATGGGGAGGGCTCAACCAAGGAACAGCAGCTTCTGCCAGTACTTCTGTCTGGGAGAAATCTACTCCTCCTGCCCTCACCCTGAAGCCGGACAGTTCACTTCCTCCCTGTATGTCCCTTGCAACTTTCAAGCTGCTGCCCCAGTGCTGTAGCTCAGAATGAATGAGTCTTCAGTGGGTCCTTTAAGAGGAGCACCTGGACTTCAGCTGCTCGTTGTCTCACTCTGCCACCATCTCCACTGGTTTCCACAGCTAGAATTTATGGGGACTTTTCTTCCTGGCACTGGAATCCTGGTCTGGAGAACCTGATATGGGACTGGGACACCTAGCTCCTCAACAGGGGGACCTCCACAGCCAAGATACCCCTCCTTTGTAACCACCATGTGGGTGTGGAACTAGCCTTGTCCATGTCTCTGCTGCTCCTTCCAGTCTCAAGGTGGCTGCTTTTGAATATTCTTAGTTATAATACCTCTGTTTAGCTAGACTTCACATTTCTTAATGATGGTTGTTCTGTACTTAAGTTGTAATTTTGATGTGGTCGTGGGAAGAGGGGAGTGCAGCATTTACCTACTTTCCCATCTTAACCAAATATTCCAATTATGTAACATTTTGATATCTTTCTTATTCGTTGCAGACCATTTAGGACAGTTGAATTAAAAAGTGCATTCTGACATTTTAGAATACTTGACTTTTTTGTTTGTTTTTCAAGTGCTCAGGTTTTTTTAAAGGAATCTTTCTATTATAGTTGACAAACAACAGTGTATTACACATAGTGATTAGACACTTTTATACTTTATGAAGTGCTCATCCCAATAAGTCTAGCACTCATCTGACACCATCGATGTTATAATTACAGTATTATTGACTATATTCCCTATGCTATGCTTTACATCTCCATGACTACTTTGTAACTACTAATTTGTACCTCTTAATCCCTTCTACCCTTTACCCATCCCCTCAACCCCTCTCCCCTCTGGCAACCTCAGTTTTTTCTCTATGAGTTTGTTTCTCTTTTGTTTGTTTGTTTGTTTGTTTTAGAATCCACATATAAGTGAAAACATATGGTATTTGTCTTTATTTGTCTGATTTATTTCACTCAGCATGATATCCCCAGGTCCATCCATGTTGTTGCAAATGGTAAGATTTTATTATTTTTTATGCTGAGTAATATTCCTCTGTGTGTGTGTGTGTGTGTGTGTGTGTGTGTACATGCACACCACATCTTTATCCAGTCTTCTATCGATAGACATTTTGGTTGCTTCCGTATCTTGGCTATTGTAAATAATGCTGCAGTGAACATAAGGGGACGTATATCTTTCTGGATTAGTGTTTTTATTTCTTTCCGTATATATCTAGGAGTACAATTGCTGGGTCATATGGTAGTTCTGTTTTTAATTTTTTGACTTAACTTCCATACTGTTTTCCATAGTGGCTACACCAGTTTACAACCTCATCAGCACTAAATGAGGTTTCTCTTTTCTCTGTATCTTTGCCAACACTTGTTTGTTGATTTATTGATGATAGCCATTCTGACATGGCTATCATGTGTGAGGTGAAATCTCATTGTGGTTTTAATTTGCATCTCTCTCATAATTAGTGCCATTGAGCATCTTTTCATATGTCTGTAAAACATCTGTATGACTCTTTGGAGAAATGTCTATTTAGGCCTTTTGGCCATTTTTAATCAGGTGTGTGTGTGGGGTGGGGGGTGGTTATATGAGTTCCTTATGTATTTTGGATATTAACCTCTTATTTGCTGTATCATTGGTGAGTATCTTCTTCCATTTAGTAGGTTTTCTTTTCATTTTGTTGATGGTTTATTTTTGCTGTGCATTGTTGTTAAATTATTACCACTTATCTTAGTTGTTTTGTGGATACAATTGTGGGACTGCATCTTGATAAAGTGAAAAATGTATAAATTTTTTCACAAGTGAATTGGTAAAATGATTTTAGATATTAGATAGAAAGCAAGGCATCTGTGAATTGCTTTGTTGGAAGTACCTGAAAAAAGTAAAATTGATAGTTCATTTGCAAAATATCCCCAGTGAAGCAGAGCTCCAGATTTTTATTCCTGGTATCTCTGAATTTATGCACTAACTTCTAAAAATTTATTTTTATAGCCTCAAGGAATAGGTTCTCCTAGTGTTTATCATGCGGTTATTGTCATCTTTTTGGAGTTTTTTGCTTGGGGATTATTGACGGCACCCACGTTGGTGGTAAGTAATCTTTTAACTTAATTTATTACTCCCTTTGAAAATCTCTTTTTCTACAGCTTCAGAAGAAAAGATAGCCTTTTTCCATTTCTGTGGTTAATTCTCCCACTAATATTGTCAACCCTTCCATACTGTATTTTACTGCTTCGGTTGTTTTTTTGATGTTTTTTTTTTTTTTTTTGCTTTTTGGTATGTGGGTAGTTCCCTGGCTGGGAATCGAACCCAGGCTGCAGTGCTGACAGCGCCAGCGCCGAAGCCTTAAGCCACTACACCATCAGGGAACTCACTCGGTTGTTTTTTTTAAACCTACTTTCTTTCTTTTGTGTGTGTGTGTGGGGGGGGGGGGGTTGTTGGACAGGTGTGATTCTTCAGGTGAACACTGGACATACTTATTTTTATTTTTTATTTTTTGGGTAGTTCCCTGGCTGGGAATCGAACCCAGCCCGTAGTGTTCAGAGTGCCTAAGCGTAACCACTGCACCACCAGGGAACCCCCAACACTGGACATATTTAAGCAGGAGCTCAGCCACTTTTCTGCTTGAATGGGCTAGAAAGGATCAATATATACTGACAGGCTTAGGAGAGATGTCTATGACCTCAGTCACTCAGCATTATTATTTTGAGGTTCATTCATGTAGTTGCATTTTCTAAACCATATAGAAAGGTATTTTTTTATAGGCCTAAGCTGATTTTACTCAAATATTCCTGGATTTGGAACCTTAGAAAAGACTTCCCTTCCAGAAGGAACAACTCACATGCTAGCTAGTTTTCTCCTGTTGGAGGCGAATGTAATGATGGAAGGAGTAGTTACGGTAGAAGTCTTCATCTTGAAAGATCTGATTAGGGTGAATGTACAGCTTACCAATCCCAGAAGAACAGAATTTTAAAATAGTATACTTTCAAAATAAACAAACAGTTTGTTCATTGTTACAAAAAAAAAAGGTTTTTACAATAAGGTTGTTTATAAATAATTTGAATTTATAATTTGAATAATGTAAGTAGATTGAACTAGTCTAAGAAAATTTATGTTTCATATTTCTTGGCATATTTATTATGGCTACATGATCAATATTGTCTACTAAAATATGGATGTCTAACAATTATTTTGAATATACAGGGCATACGCATGAGTGTTGCTAAGATTCAGGAGAAAAGAAAATCTCAAGTAAATATTTTTGTCATAAACCAGGTGTTGCAAGTTAGAATAGTTCCCTGACAGTTCTCCGACATACAATTGTAGGGATGCTAATTTGAGTAGGTTTTGATTGGGAACTTTTCCTTTTCAGAAGCAAACATCTCATTTACCTGCAGTGGGTCATTTTACATAAATGGATTTTCAAAATAAATGAAAGTGGGCTTTTTAAATGTGATTTTTTTGTTTGTTTGTTTAATAATTTCTGATAGGAATCTTTCAAGCATTAATGTACACATTTCCTGCCTTCATAATCCAAGTACACTGATTTGGAAGTACATCAGATGATGCAATTTCACTGTGACATTTGCAACTTCATTATATTGTAATAACCTGATGTCAGGGGTTACCAGGGTGCCCTCGTAACTAAGTGGTCTCACACCTTTATATTAGCTTTTCCTCGTGTTCCATTGTGCTTGCTTGTAATCTGTTGTACTACCAGTGTAACATGTCAGTCTGTCTGATAGATCCTCAGTCCTGTGGTTTAAAGTACTTGAGCTTTCTAGTAATAAACAGTCCATATACATTTATATTATAATGGGTCCCAGCACAATCCTAAACGCTTTAAATATTATACATTATCACTTTTAATCCTCGAAACCACCTTTGAGTGGGGTATTAGACACGTAATACAGATGAGAAAATTAAAGTTTACAGAGTTAAGCAACTTCCTTCCTACTTGAAACTAAAAGCATTGGTATTTGAAGCCTGGCTTTCTTTGTTCCAGCCCACAGTCTGGGGGAATGCTGATTGTAAGTGCTTAGGTAGTCCGGGCAGCCCACCCACTAGCCTGCTAGAGAGATTAAAATATTGAGTCAACTGTTAGCAAGCCATCGAAAAAGCATTTTGTGATGTTTCCATAATTTGTCATCAGGATTTGAAGTGTGTATAGCTATTTTTAGAATTTGCTTGCAGTTTCTATTTTGTAGATATGTCAACTTTAGTATTGTTTTTTCCCTAACTGGACAAAGGGAGGAGACTGTCTTCTTTAAGAACAAGGAAGGGATCCAATTATTGAGATATAAAGGCTTGTTTGTTAGTTCGTTTTTAATATTTATAGGAAAAGTTAATTTGTGCTTAGTCTTAATAACTTTCATCAATTAAAAAATGGACAGTAACTTTGATTTTGCTTTTTTTCTTTTTTTTACTTTGAAATACCAGACTGAATTCTGGTTAGGAAAATGGAGGGGGCTCATTCGAGGGGACTTAATGAGACTTTTGTTTGTTTTCGCCAGCGTGACTACATTTCTTAGAAGGTTACTGGAACGTTACTGCCAGTTATTTGACTTATAGCAAGACAGTTTCCCCGTGGTGGTTATGTTACTCTTCATTCCTGTTTGTTCTTTATAGCTGAATTTTAAAATGGCAAAATGATGAGTTATGCTTCCTAGGGAGAGTTGTTCCTAATATTACCATTCTCATAATCTTTACCTTGCTCCATTTTGATTATATTTTTTTACTTCCACCATCCTGTCAGAAAAATAGTTTACATGTTAATGAATATGAAGCCCAGAGGTTTATTTTTCTAGTTCTTTTCTCAGCTGTAATGTAGACATGGTTTAAAATAATTGCTGTTTTTGTGTTCCATGTTTTTCTCTTGTGTAATGGGGAAAATCTTGGGGATGGGGCAGAGACCTAGGCAAAACAAGGGTTGAGTCGTAGAGATGAGGCTGTATCTGAATGCTGAGGTTTTTTATGTACTTTCAGATATTCAGGGCTTTGTGTATTGGAACAGCAAGAGTCTTTCCTTAGTGATGACTGAGGAATACTGTACACGGGAATACACGTGTAAATCTGTATATATACATTCCTCTCTTTGTGTATAGAGTACATAATGCTTTTTTATAGCTAGAGATGCTATGCATGCCTTGGGAGGCAGTATTGAACTGTGTAAGGACATGAAAGTTCTGCAGTCCTGCCCACCCTTCCAGGCCACCAGGAACAGTTTGGTAAGAACTCTTGGCTTCAACGTGGGCTTCGCCTTCCCCATTAGGACTGGTTTTGTCAGCCAGAGATAAAATTTTCTCAGCAATTAGAATGTGCTATTAATTCAGTGTTTTGTTTTGTTTTTTTCTAAACCAGAGTGAGCATCAGTGATACCTGGGTATTTTTTTTCAAAATATCTTTACAACCCATCTTGCTGAAATCAGAATCTGCAAGGGTGAGGGTCAGGCGTGTGTATTACTTAGAAGTGGTTCCCTTATATAGCTGGTGTATATGTCATTAACTAAGGATTAATGTATTAAGTGTGGGCTTTTTATAAAGGACTTGCTCCTTTTGAGGCTTTTTGCTTACAAATTTTAGTTGTTGACTTTGTTGGCAGTCTTATTTTCAACTCCTGTGTTGGGGTGTGAGGAGAGGTGGGCTTCAGGGTGGAAGGCACCAAATCGTAGCACTTTGTTCTGTTTCTAAAAGGCTTTTAAAACCTTTAAACATTCTATTTCCATTTTTTATGTTTTGAAACATTATAAATAGTGCCTGCTAGAAAGTCGTAACAGCATTATTATTCATTTAAAAAGAGAAAAAGAGGATGAAGATGTAGGGTACTTAATTTGTATTGGTGTCTCTCTTATCATGCAGTAACTCTCAAAATGTATACCTTGTTTCAGCATTTTAAATTTCAGAGGTATTTTTTGAATTCATTTAACAGATAACCAATCTTAAGACATATAAGTTATAATAAATGTTTGGTTTTTAAATTTATGATAGCCTTAGTTTTTAAAATAAATGTGAAGTTAAAAACTTTTTTTTTACTTCATAAGGTTGGATTTATCTTTGTTTTAAGCTCGTAGAGTTTATAGAACTCTGTGTTCTATGTGCAAGTCCTTCCCAGGGGAGGATGGTAAAGTCTCTGTCAACAAGGAGATTTACATTAACTACACAGAAGAATTTTATACTGACAAGTATTTTGCAGGACTGAAGTCTAACACTTTGAGAGGTTATGGTTGGTTCATAGTGGGTGTTCAATGAACAATTATTGATTTGACTAAATAACAGATAAAGAGAATTTATGACAGACAGTAGGTCTAAGAATTTATAATGTTAAGAAGAGACTTCCCTTTTTTGACAGACCTATGGTTCTAGAAGTACTAGACGACTCTTTGATCATTTAAGGTGCTAAATGCACAGTCCATGCTGTCGAGCCAAGACCCTACACTCAGATCCACCAGCATTGCTTCTGTGTTATGTAAATGGCTTAGCATCCTTTGCTATGGCTATAATTTGGAGGCATTTAATATTTTAAGGACCATTTACTTTACTCTCAAGTTTTTTAAGTTCTTAAAATATTTCACTTCTAATTTTCTTTATTTTTACATATGAGTTAATTTTTTGTGAAATTTCTAGTTACTGTTAGTATAGAGTAGCTGTAGTAGACTAACTGAGAGCATTCTAATCGTTCCAAAGGTTTTTCTTGCAAGAAAGTACATTCGGTGTAGTTTTGCTTCCTAAGGAGACTTCCCCATCTTTCTTAGTCCCTACATTGTCGTTCGCTATTGTCTTTATTGAGTGACTGTATGGTATAATGGAAGAAGCATTGACCTTTAAGTCAAGCAAGAGCTCACTTGCCTCCTCTGTAAACTGGTGACATTATCTAATTCATAATGTTGTTAGGATTAAGTAAAAGAGTACATATAAAGCATGTGACATACAGGTTGTAAATTGTAGCTGCTGCTATTTCTTTTTTCAGTTATCTTTTATTCAGTTACTTTTTAAAACAATGGGTTCCCAGGTAGTTTGAGACCAGGCCTTAGAAAGGATAGAATAGCTTATTATACATTTTCATAGGTTAGGATTTTTTTTTCTTACTTTATGAATTCTTTCTAGATCTACTTTTTGGCAATTGAAATTTCCCTATTTATTCTCCCAGTCTCCTTAGAGAATGAATATATGCCTACCTGTAAAGGAGTTAGCAGTCAGTCAGTTATATGTGGGAAGCAAAATAGTGTAGTGATTAAAAGCATGGACTTTGAAGTCTGACTTCCTGTGTTCAGTTTCAGCTGTGACACTTAATATAATCTTAAACAAGACATTTGACTGCTATGTGTATCAGTTTTCTAATAAGGTCATTGTGAGGAATTAAAGGAGATAATAAATGTGAAATGCCCAATTTAGTGCCTTGGGACAATGCACAGCAAATGTCATATAAAAGTTTGGTTATATTTATTCATATGCCTAGTGTCATACAAATCTCAAAATTTATATGAAATAAAATTAATTTTATTATGGAGGGCCATTTTAAAATGTAAATATATAAGTTTTACTAAGATTATAATAAAGTGTTGCATGAGATTTTTATTTTGTTTTTATTCTTTAGGTGTTACATGAAACTTTTCCTAAACATACATTTTTGATGAATGGCCTAATACAAGGAGTAAAGGTAGGATCAATCATATGTATACATACATATACACATGTGTACACACACACCCATACACTTATGTACACCTATATAATTCTGCCAGTATTTTATGTTAGTTAATTGACTAATAAGTATTAATTTTTACAATTAAAGAATATCTTGGGGGATTACTTAACGGTTTTTAAATGAAGGGGATTTTAAATATAATTTGACTCACATATAGCCAACTATCTATAATGATAAACCACATCATAATAGATTTCCCCCATTTTATGTGTTTCCCTTTTTTTCCCAGCGATCTGAATGCCTTTGTAAAATAACAAGAATATAAATTGGAGAGAAAAGAACTATTTTAAAAATGCATAAATATAAAACTGTATCAGCGTGTTAAAGTCTTGATTATTCTACATGTTCTTTACTCTTAATTTCATTTGACCATCAAATTTTCCAAACAGAGAAAAAAAAAAAAATTTTCCAAACAGATAAATAATAGCCTTTGGATATAAAAGCAGACAATTAACATGGTATTTTTCTATAAATGCTAATGTGGAGTTTTATAGTTGACAATTCATTAGAGTATTTCATATTACACAACCAGAGCCCTGCAGATAATTCTGGACAGTCTTGGGAACTTTTAAAATGATATATAGACAAGAAATAAGTTGTTTATCTAAAGTTTGGTGATATACTTATTTTAGAAATAAACTGTTTAACATTCTTCTATGGTGGTAAAAGGATTTACTTTGGGCTCATTGTGTTCATAGCATATGTCATTTTTCTGTCACCTTTAGGGTTTGTTGTCATTCCTCAGTGCCCCGCTTATTGGTGCTCTTTCTGATGTTTGGGGCCGAAAATCCTTCCTGCTGCTAACAGTATTTTTTACATGTGCCCCAATCCCTTTAATGAAGATCAGCCCATGGTAAGTGCGTGTTCAGAGCAACTGAATATTATTCTGTGTTCGTTATTTTCTGCATTTTCCCTTATTTCACTTTTTGGCCATCCTATCTATGTAAGTTTTAATTTTATTCTTTTAATACGTTTTTATTCTTTGACACCGATAAGAAGGCCCTTAAAATATTATAGCTAAGTAATAGTTCATGAAGCTTTTAGAACTAGATATTGCAATAGGAAGCTTGTAGACAACTGGCGAGCCGAGTTTTGGATTTCACAGCCCAAATTTCAAAACAGTATTTTGGGAACTGGATCGGGTTGCTGACTTTAATTTTGTTAAGTACAGTGTTAAAAACACGAACTTTATTATCATTATCATTATTAACTAGGAAAAGATTTCATTATGTATCAGTAAAGCCCTAAATAACAGTTGCTTAAAATCAGGGAAACTTCTGTTTCTCTCACCATGTAAGAGAAGTCTGGACTTGAGCAGTACAGAGCTGGCATGGCAGGTCCAGGGAACTGGTCTTCTTTTTCTGTCTTGAGCTTTGCCATCTTCTGCTGTCATCTCATTGTCCAAGATGGCTACTTGAGGTCCAGCTCATGTCTCACACCTCAGGCAGCAAGATGGGAGGACTGGCTAAGAGAAGCCTGTCGCCATCCTTTAGGGAAACTGTAGAATTCCTATCCAACCTCTGCTTGTGCCTGTTTGGTCAGGTTTCAGGCATGTGCTCACGCAAGGCTGGGCTCATCACCACCGAGATTAAAACCAGGATTCACTGAGGAGGGAGGGAAAGCTCACAAAGAGAGTGATCTTCCCAAGGTTAGAGCCTAGTTTAATTATAGATTTATTCTTTGATGAATGTTCTACTGAATATTAACGTCAGGTAATTCTACATCATAGATGGACTGTATTTTCATGGTATATCAAGAAAGGCCAGGGTATATGTGGGAGAGGACCTTCCTCTCATAGGCTAGATAAAGCTCTGAAGACCGAACCCTTGTTGAATGCTGATGACACAGGAGGTCAAATGAATCTAGAGAATGAGTAAAGGATTTGCTGTGGAAAGCAGTGTGTTAGAAAAATTAAGAAGCAATAAAGTCCTGGTGGAATGATACTTTGAAAGTTCACATGATTTTAAAAACAGCATTAGCATCACAATAGAAATTTTAATTCCCATCCAGATATTTTGGAATCATGTATAGCAAAATGTAGTTTGCTTTTTAAAATACTTTTTGTTCACTGTTTATAGTAACTTTTCAATTGTATTTATGAACATGGCCATATAGTTCTCTCCTATGTGAAAAGTGATTTGTTTTCCCAGCATTTGAAGAACTAGAGATAACTTATGGAAAAATATCTCGTTTCTATATATGGGCTCGAAATAAATATAGAGTAACTTGTTCCTCAGTTTTATTTACTGAATTTTGTTTTTTTGTATTAGTACTGTGGAAAATAGGAATGGTCAAATTATAATTGACTAGTATCTTGATGTTTTTAGTAGAAACAACAAAGCTACTTAAAAACTTAACAGTTTGGTAAAAGAGCGGCCTAAATACGTTATCTAATTTAAAGTATTCCTAAATAGTAGCTGAGTTGATAATCAAAAAGGGCCTTGTAGCCCTGTGTTTCTGTAATATCTGTGACTTACAATTTATAGAAGACTAGACCCATGAACTGTCCTAGTAAGTTGTTACCTGAAATGAGCTATTCTGACTCTAATTCACCTATAGAAATGAAGGAAGGTTAAGGTAGTGGTAATTGTTCTGACATTTCTTGTTAATTGTCTTTGAATCCTAGGTGGTACTTTGCTGTTATCTCTGTTTCTGGGGTTTTTGCAGTGACTTTCTCCGTGGTATTTGCATATGTAGCAGATATAACCCAAGAACATGAAAGAAGTATGGCTTATGGACTGGTATGTATGTTTATTCTATACCTTTGTAGCTCATGAAAAACACCTTGTTTTTTATTTTTAAAATTTTTTTTTAATTTAAAAAAATTTTTTAAAACATGTTTTTAAGTTATTATGCAAGGAGTGTCTCTGCATTAAAAGATCTTTTTGCATAAAATAAATTTCATTAGATTACATTAAACAGTTATTTCAGTACAAAGCCATGTAAGTTTTGATAATTTCATTCAATTAAGTATTTGTTAGTCACACATGTCAGATTTGATATTAGAGTAGGATTTAAAAGTACTAAAACTAAGGAATTATTTACAATATTATGAGTTTAAAAATGATTAATATTTAATGGCTAATCTAAAATACAATAGGCTGACATCTAGCTCAGAGATCAGCGAGGCTTTTCTGTAGCTTTGTGGGCCACATATCCTCTTTCACATTCTTTTATTTTTACTTGTGTGTTTACATCTCTTAAAATGTAAGAACCATTTTTAGCTTGATTAGGCCAATAGGCAGTAGTTTGCCAATCTCTGGACACTATTTTGGTTCACTAAATAGTTAATAATAATATAATCTGTTGTCTTAGAAAACCTAGGAATAAAGTAGCTAGCATTTGCACAATAATATGCAGATAACCAGAAGAAGGACAATGATGAATTTCAGCAAATATGAGTCAAGTGTATTTGATAAATAAGGTCTGAATATTGTGTTAGGGTGAATCTTAGTTTTAGGAGAAACTGTCATCGATTCAAAGGACACTGTAACAAAGAATCATGGAATTGAAAGGTTTTGGGGGGAAATACCTATAATGAGAAACTTAGAAAAAGAACTAATGATTTCACTTGTAAACATTTAACGATAAGAAGTCCATAAGAGCCAGAATTTTCTAGCAGCTTTATTGAAATATAATTTACATACCATAAAAATTCATCCATTTAATGTGTATAGTTCAATGAACTTTTAGCTGTGCAACCATGACCACAATCCAGAATTTTTGCTGAAGTAATTGACTTTATCATAGCCTGCCTTTGAAATTAATAATTTTCAACCTGGAGGCTTTAGCATTAAAGGCATATTCTAGCAAATCACAACTTAAATCTTCTAGAAATAATATGGATGCACATAAAAGGGGCACAGTGATTGTGGTCCTCTTTCAGTCTGACCAGATGGGGAGAATTGAGAAGGGGCACGGCATGACATAGCCACACTTGGATTGGGCCTTTGCTCTCTGCCTCGCACTCATGATCTCAGATACCTCACTGGCCCTCACAGTGGGAAGCATTGCCCCCTTCAACTTAGGTGCCAGAGCTCTGCTCATATCCAGGTCCCTCTGAGACCACAGCCCGCTGTGTTTTATTTGCTGGGGCTGTCATTTACAAAATACCACTGTAATCTAGTTTTAGAACATTTCCATCAGCCCAGAAAGTTCCCTAAGGCCCCATTGGCCATCCATCCCTTCTTCACCCCTGACCCCAGGCAACCACTAGTCTACTTTCTGTCTCTGTAGTTTTGCTTTTAATAGAAATTTCATATAAATAATACAAAATATGGTCTTTGGGTCTAAGCTTCTTTCACTTAGCATAATCTTTTGTGCTTCATCCATATTGATACATATAGCAACAGTTCCTTTTTATTACTGTATGGTATTCTGTTGTAAAGGGCGTACTACATTTTATTTTTTCATTTACCAGTTGATGGACATTCAGGTTGATAGCTAGATGTTTAAAGTTATTAGAATTTTATGTACATGTCACATAATTGACCTTTGAAAATTGAATTGCTTGTCTTGATCAGTTATTAATAAACAGCTAAAAATAAGTACTCCTATGATGTTTAAATCCTCCATGCAAAAGTCAAAAATTATGTAGAAAGAGAATGAAAATAAAGCATAAGGTAGGGAGCAGAAAGTCATGCCTTCCAGCATTCATTTCCATTATCTTCTGAAGAGTGTGGTCTCTATCAAGTGTCGTACACTGTTAGATCTGCTAATTTGCAAGCCATTTTGTCCAATAGGTCAGATGTGTCTGGAATTAATAGTTGTTATTTATTTCTTTGTTGTTAACCTGTATCCTCTCTACTTTAATCTGCCTTTTCACCAAACTTATATGGACTTCCTTAGAGTAATTTTAGACATGCTTAGAGATGTGTTTAGTTCACATCTCATTCTTCCTAACCTACCACCTAAAAAGATAACCAAGTTCAGTTTTGTACCCAGACTCACTGCTATTACTGATGAAAAGATAAACCTCAAAGTCTTTCAGGTTTTTTAGACACTCTTAAATATGTACCAGGGTAAGCATTTATTTCATTTTAATATTGGGGCAAAATCACAGTGACATTGGATTTCCTTAGAGCATTGCTTTTAGACTTCTTTCACAGAGTACTAAGGGTGTATGGAAGCGCCCCTGCGACTAGCATGACTGGCAGCTAGGGTGGGGGCATTTGGATAGTGTTCCAGGTCCCCAGCTCTGCCTCACTAAACCCATTTTTTATTTTTAAATCTGTTTTACCTGAGTTTGTCAGTAGGATTTATTTGAACAAAAAGCTCCAAGAAAGTTCAAAGTCACTGTTTTGGAGTCACTATTACATACTTCTTAGTTAAGAATCTAGTTCTTTCCCTTCCTTCAAGAGAAGGGAGTAAAGGAAATGGCACAAGTAGGAGGGGAAAGGGAGGACCCGGTGCAGCAGGAGGACTGATACCGATCAGAGTCTGTGTATTGAAGTAAAGGAGTCAGAGTGTCCTGACGGATCTCTTCCTTTGACCTTGATTTGTTTAGGTTTCAGCAACATTTGCTGCCAGTTTGGTGACCAGCCCTGCCATTGGAGCTTACCTTGGACGAGTATATGGGGACAGCTTAGTGGTGGTCCTGGCTACAGCGATAGCTCTGCTGGACATTTGTTTTATCCTTGTCGCTGTGCCAGAGTCGTTGCCCGAGAAGATGCGGCCTGCCTCGTGGGGAGCACCCATTTCCTGGGAGCAGGCTGACCCCTTTGCGGTAGGTCTATGCTTTTTCTTTCTCTTGGGCAGAAAAGTAAATGCATGATGCAGTGCAGCAGCAGTATTTTGTTGTGGATGTTTCTTTGGGGAGAACATATCTTGATGGTTTTTTTTAATGGGTTTTTAAAAAATATTTTGAAATACGAGAATAATTTGGGGATGATGAAATAAACTATCAAAAAGAAAAAAGACAACTAGGTGTCTATATGTACACTGTCAAGAGATATCTCAGCATGTTCTTAAAAATAGTTCAGCGTTTTGGTATAAAACCTTATGTCCATCTTTTTCTTGTTCTAGTCCTTAAAAAAGGTGGGCCAGGATTCCATAGTGCTGCTAATCTGCATTACCGTGTTTCTCTCGTACCTTCCGGAGGCAGGCCAATATTCTAGCTTTTTTTTATATCTTAGACAGGTAAGTCCTGTTCTACCAAGGTGGACTTTTCTTTTCATTATTTATTGCCAGTGAAATGGTAAGAATGTTTAATCTCGAGAGAGTTATAGTAGCAGAGACCTTTAAAAATGACTACCATTTTGTAAATAACAGCTCACTGAAATTAAATTCTTTTTTAGTGTGGCTGACAATCCTTATGCACCTCTGTTAAGACTTTTGCCTCAGGCAGAAAGATACAATTTTTCCTGTTGAAGTATGTGGTTTGAGTTTGTTCCTGTGACATTTATGGAGGTGATGGGATCCTTTCATTCATTTACCTGCTTCAGAAATTTCTTGGTGACTTAGAGCATATATTAGTAAAGCAGCTAACCAAAATAAGGACATTAGTTTTTTTCTCCTGGACACTCATCAGAGATCGAAAACCTGTAAAAAGCACAAAACGGTGCAATATTTACTTGTAAAATGGATTCTGAATTCTTGATAGCTGTCTCCAATTTAGCAAATTTAAACTAAGGGATTTAGAGTTATTTAACCTAAATTAAGTAGCTATTATTTTTAGTATGTTAACCCTTGTTATAATTTTGGTTATCAGTGAAATTCAGATTCTTCTCTGAAGAATTCTTTGGTTACAAATGAGTTGCCTTTTTTTTCTGGCCCATTTAATGTTAATATGTAAGTAGCTACATGAGAATGGTATTTGCTGGGCTTTTTTCTTTACTAATGTAACTTTTTCTGGAAACCTTCTAGATAATGAAATTTTCACCAGAAAGCGTTGCAGCATTTATAGCAGTCCTTGGCATTCTTTCCATTATTGCACAGGTGAGTCTCTTTGTACTTAGACAGAGTAATGTCATAGAGGGTTGACCTTGGATGGCCATCCAAATCGGGCCTCAAGTGATGGTATCTAAGGTGGAGTCTCCAGGGTTGGGATTTGTGGTTTGCAGGTTCAGAAACTTAATTTTGTTGGGTAGCTAGTATTGATCAGATTTTTGGGACTGACACATGAATCAAATGATGACATATAAACCAGGAAGACAGTTCATTGATTTACACTAGGGTATAGACCTGCATAAAGTCAGAAATTTTATATTCTATTCAGTCGTTCAACAAATATTTATTGAATACCTACCACGTGTTAGGCACTGGGGATTAGCAGTGGAACTTAAGTTCCTGCTGCTGTAAAGTTCATTGCATTTTCACGGAATAAGGCAGAACATTAATAAATACGTCCACTTCAGGGTATCAGGTGTAGTGAGAACAATAAAGGAAAAAGGTCTGGGGAATGTGGAGAGCGACTAGGGGCAGGGTGTCCCTCTGGGGGAGGACTGGGAAGGTCTTGGTGATGAAAGTTAACATTTGAGTAGACATGCAGAGGAATGAGGAAGAGAATTCTAAGTAGCAGGCATAGAAATAAAACTCAGGAGAGACTGTCCTGGCACGCGAACCAAGCAGCCTGCGGGCCGGCATGGCTCCGGTGGGGTGAACAAGCAGGAGGGAGTGTTAGGAATGAGGTCCCAGAGGGGGAGGGAGCCAGGGGGCCTTGCGGGGCATAGTCAGACCTGATGGGAAGAACAGAGGAAAGGACGGGACCCCAGGTGGTGGTGGCCAGTGGCCGTTGGATGAACGCGGATTGGGGATTTCTTAGGTGATGCTTCCTCGCGGCCTACGAGCTGTGTATTCTACTGCACAGTCTTCTGCAGTGACTCGTGTTTGAGTCTTTCTCCTCTCTGTGAATAAGCCTCGCCGTGCCTTTGTGTTTGGCTTTGCTTTGAGACTCGAAAGTTTTTCCCACTTTAGATCCTGTCTACTAGATTCCAGCTTTCTTTCATTCTACTCATAAGAAAATGGAAGGTAGGGTTTGTTTAATTGGACTCTTGGATGTTGGGCCATCACTTAGTAGGGCTCCTTCTACAGAGAGCATCTCTTACCAGTTTTTGGTAGGTTCGGTGATAAACTCCACGTTTAAATTCCATACCTCTCTCATGGCCCCATACATGCATACACATGGCATTGAATATTGGTACTATTTCTCATTTCAGTTTTATGCTGAAAATCCTTGATCTGAAAAAACATTGCATTTAAATACTCATTTTCTGGTGATCTGAAAAGTGCTCTTCAACTTTGGAGGAAAATACGTTATCTCCATATTAAATAACTAAAAAAAGACCCGACACCTTTCTGAAGCATAACACAAAGGCAAAGGTACAAGTAGTTAGAATAGAGCTTGATGTCTTAAACTGACCTTGAATCCTGGAATAAAGCCAACCTGGTCACGATGTGTTATCTTTTTCATAGATTGCTGAGATTAGATTTGCTAATACTTTGTTTCAGGTTTACTGAAGAGAGCAGGCTACATCCACTAGTGACAATTGAGAAATTACTAGTGGCAAGGCCGTGCGTTCTGTTTCATACTTAACTGATCTTGGAAGCTGCAGACACCTAAGAAATTCAGGCAGGAGTACCATGGACTGTGTGAGCGATGAGCTGAAGGTGCCTTTTGGGAAGCTTTCCCTCTGCTCAGCAGTGGTGCCTGGAGCAGGTCTATAGGATGGACACGGTCCCAAAGAGCTTAGAATCTGCAGGGCAGAGCTGTGACTGCAGCGGGGGGCCCATGTGGGGGGGGTGGTGTTAGAGAGCAGTGTGTCTGGGAAGGAAGGAGCCACCACCTAGGGAGGGGTGAAGACACAGCAGTGCCAGGTACAGAAATCCAGGCCACAAGGAAAACACCCCTTAAATGACCAGTTCACTTTCAGGGTCTTATGTAGAAACGAAGTTTCTGAGATGAAAAATTGTATTTTAAAAAGACAAAATTAGTGGGAGTTCAAAAACATGAATAGGAGTATGTCATCTACATGTAACTAATGATAAATGCATTTTTTTTGTCATTATATGAACTAAAATGTTAAGAATAATATAGAGCCCCGAAGGTGGAAGCATTATGATGTATTCTCACTTATGTAAAGTATACAGTTGAGCACGATTTGGCCCCTATTGACCACTCAAGTTGGTGACAGACCAGAGCAGCTCGTAGCTGCCCCTCGTGCCTGTTTGCTTCACTGCCAGCCCTTGTGTCTTTGTTCCTGCTGTCCTTTCTGCCTCCCTTCCTCTGTTCTAGTCCCTTCTCCAAGTCCCACATTAACGTGGGCATAGCTGTGTCATTGTACAGAATATGCTGTATGACAGATCCTATCTCTGTTTACTTCTGATCATCTTTACCTCAGATCTGTGCAGTCAGGATGTGTCACAGTTTTCTGTTACTCCAGCACTCTGCACTGTGCCTGCAACCCAGCAGCTGCTAAATTAGAGGTCATTGGTTATTTCCCTAGTGTTTTAAAAACTTTAGAAGTTAGCAGTAAGTTTATAAAAAATTGGGAGGTTTATGTGAAAATCAGGGTATATACTTTCTCCCCTAAAATTACTGAATCTGGTAACACTGGACAGACCCTTGTTGGGGCCTGTAGTCTCTGGATTGCCATAGGTCCCATCACTTCCTTGGCATCAGTAGGCATGGATTCATAATACTTGGACTAAATAAATGTTTACACAAGTACATGGACATACAGCAGACTCTCAGTTAACCGGCACCCATGGGGATTGGTAGCTGCCAGATAAATTTACTTTCTGATTGCTTGAGAGTTATTATTAAAAATAGATCTAATACTGTACCCCATACTATACCATAAACTCTGTATTGCCTTGATATTAATACTGAAATACAGTAATTTAAAGCAAATTAAGACAAATAAAGATAAACACTGTAATAGACAGTTTTATTATAAAAACATCTTTGTGAATGCAGTGTGCAGTTTTTTGTTTTTTGTTTTTTTGTTTTTTTGTTTTTAATGTGGGTAGTTCCCTGGCTGGGAGTCGAACCCAGGCCGCAGCGCTGACAACGCCGAAGCCTTAGCCACTGCACCACCAGGGAACTCCCAGTGTGCAGTTTTAGTTACATGGCAGTCCATAAACTTTTCAACTTAATGAACTTCACTAACATAATCTTTTTAACTTTAATTCTTAGAAGAAAACACACACACTTAAAACTGTTACAGCAGGGGTAGAGAGTTCACTGCGTAAACATCGCATCAGGATCTGATGATGTATGTACAGGGTGGTCAAGCAATTCAAGAAATGAAGGGGTGCAAGGGTAAAAAATACTATTTATTATTTTCCTTTTCAACATATTCACCTTTAACCATAACATTCTTTTCAGATCTTTCAATAAGTTTATTTATACCCTCAAAAAAAAAAGTTTTGTTTTTGCCTGCAAAATATGCTGAAATTACAGCTTTAGCTTCTTCATCTGTAAATTTCTTCCCTTGCAGCTGCTTTTTCATACTTGGGAACAAGCAATAGTCAGATGGATACAGGCCTGACTGCAGGGAGGGTGGTTTAACATTTGGAACCACAGTTGTGAACACTAGCCAGCACAACACTGCTCTTGGGCACGGGCGCGTCGTCGTGCAAAAGCAGCGCCCCTTTGGTCCACTTTCCTCTTCACGGATTCTTTTAGCTGCTTCAGCAGGAACAGTGTGCAGTTACTGTGACACCCTTATCCTTATACTCGATCAGCAGGGTACCCTCCGTACCCCAAAAGCAGTAGCCGTGATTTTTCCCACTGACTGTGACACCTTGAACTTCTCAGGGGGTGGCGTGCCCTTTTCTTGCCATTGCATGGGCTCCTGCTTTGACCCAGGCTTATAATGATGAACCCAAGTTTCATCTCCAGTGACAATCTGGTTTAAAACTCCATCTTTGTTTCCTGTGCAGCGGTCCAGGCACCGTCGTGAACACTCGGCGCGCTGTTGTTTCTGAAGCGGCGTGAGCGTTCTCAGTGCCCATCCTGCACTGACTTTTTACATCCTTAGATGCTGATGGAGAACATTCACCATGGTTGTAGGTGATGCTCCAACCACTCCTGCAGGCTGCTTTGTATTCAGTCTGGCATCTTCCACGACAAGTTTTCAACCTATTTGACAATGTCTGAGGAAGTGGCCTCAACGGGGTGTCCTGGCTGGAGGTCGTCTTCAGTTGAGACTGCGCCTTGCTTGAAAAGGCCATGTCACTTGTAAACCATGGATTTCCCTGGGCAACAGTCCCCATAAAGTGCCAATATCTTTCCCCTTGTTTTGTGAGGAACTTAATGACGGCACGTAATTAATTTTATCCACACTTGCGGGTTTCTTCACGTTTGTCATCTTTCTCCGGGAATACCTGAAAGAACACGGATGCAAGTAGGCTGCAATTTGGCACAAACTGTGCACTAGTACTCCCACCTCTCCAGGAGCCCCGTACCCCCTCGCATTCCACAGATTTAATGCCCTTCCCTTGGCTGGGACGGACCGGGGGAGGTGGGGTTGGGCAGCGGGGCCCGTGGCGGCGGCGGCGACTGGCCTGGCGGACCTGCACGCAGCGTGTCTGAGAGGTGGCCATGTGGCGGCTGGCTGCGGCCCTACGCCTCCCACGCCAGGTTTTGCATGACGTGCAGCTACTCTCCAAGTTTAAATTTACATTCCTGCTGGAAATTGATTTTATTATATTAAATTATGTCTTTTATTTTATTTTTTTTTTTTTTTGCCAGTTGCTTGAGAGTGCTGGTTGCTTGAGTTCGGGTTAACGGAGAGTCTGCTGTACGAGGTGCGATAAAAACTAGGATGAATGTTTAAGTAAAAAAATTATTACAGTAAAAGACACATTGCCATTAATCCCTCTGAAATGCTCTCCCTTGCGTGGAGCACGCTTACCCGTCGTCCCTGCCACGTTCCGCAGCGGCTCTGGGATCCTTCCTCGTGAGCTTTAGCTGCGCCTTCGTGGCTGCCTCGCTGTCCTGCGTCCATTCAAGATGTTTACCTTCACCGTCATGTTGACTTTGGGGAAGAGCCAGAAGTTGCACGTGCCAGATCCGGTAAATAAGGTGGATGAGGACACACCATCGTGTTTTTATCTGACAAAAGCGATGTGGGACACAGAGCATCGATTGTCACGAGGGAAGATGAAACCGTTTGCCCATTTCTCAGACGCTCACAAATGAGGACTCCTAGAGCTGCTGCAGAAAGTGGCCCGAGTGATGGGACAGTGTTCGAAGCCAGGGAGAGTGTTTTGGAGGGGATCAATGGCAATGTGTTGCTCACTGTATGTAATACTTTTTTGTCTAATTTAAACATTCACCGAACGTTTTGATCACAACTCGCCGTTAGTTCTACGCGTTTCCCTTCCTTGGTACTCTCGTGTAATCCCCTGGATGCTAGAGATTCCCAAAAGCACCCAGCCATCCCTGGGGTCCTGTCTAACACCCCTGCCGGGCATCTCAAACCTGCCAGCCGGCCGCCTTTCCTCCCCCAGTGCTGTCGTCCTCGTCTTCACCGGCGGCAGCAGGCTCCTGGTCGTCTGGCCCAGAAAACAGCCATTCTTCCTTTGTTCTTTCTCCTTACCCCACATCCAGTCCATCACCTGGTATTTTCTGTCACTTCTGTCTCCAGAAGAATGCTCTGCTTCGGAGCCTTTCTCCCCATCGCCATAGGAAGCCATCTGGGCTGTGGCAGTGGCCTCCGTCTGCTCTCTGCTTCCCTGCCTGCTTCCTACAGCCCATTCTGCAGAGTGTGTAAACGGCAGTGTCGTCGGAGCTCCTTCTGGTTTAGAGCTCACTTGCCGTTGCTACCAGCGTACAATGTAGACATGTGACATGATGTCATTTCCCCCCTTCTCTGTTTTGAGACACTCCTGTCCAGGACCTTTGCACTAGCTAGCACCCCACTTGGAGTGTCCTTTTTTCCTAGATGCACGTGAGCTCCTGCCCCTTTTCAGCTGTGACCGCAGATGTTGCCTCAGGAGGGTCTCCCCTGCCATCTGGGTTCACGCGGCCTTTCTTCCCACTACTCGTTATTCACAGCAGCTACAACCTTAAATAAGTCTGCTTATGTCTGTCTGTCCTCCACGGTGAGGTACTGTTTGCTGGCCAGTATTTTGGCCTTTTTTCCCGGACCCATCGGTCTCTGCCCTCAGACCTAGAATAGCAGTGGAATGTCAGCTGTTGGCAAATATTTGTTGAGTGACCAAAGCTGATGTCAGTTAACTATTTATTAGCTGTGTCATCTTGGTTCAGTCATTAGTCACTTAACATTTGGGACTTGTTCTCTCATGTTCAAAATGAGAGTCATTACTAAATTAAGGGACCCTAATTTTTTTTCTGTCTCCTACACTGTATACATTAAATAATTTCTCCTGTTATTATTGAGATGATGGACATTTAAAACCACACATGCTTTCTGCAAACACTTGTTAAGAACTTATACTAGGAGCTGGCGACACAAAGATAAATGAGAAAAAAAATCAGTATCCCCAGTGACAGTGTCATGTGTACAGGTTTGTCTTTGCTAATTGCTTACTCTGGGTGAGTCCCTTGGTGGCTGTTTTTGAAGAACTAACACAAAGTTCCACGCCTTTGGAACCCAGTCTTATGCCTGCTTGATTTAAGGGAAAACTCTCAGAGGAGAAAGTTGAGTCCTAATTGGTCAAGAATCCTTCCAAGGATCATTTGCTTTCTAGTGGCTTTGTGATTAAATCCGATTAAACTCTTAAATGATTGTCTCAATTTAAAGAATTTTAAACATACACTTGATGATTGAGTATAGAATGTCAGCCAGATTTCCTGAATTGTCGTCACTTCTTCCTCAGTGGACTTACTAGCTGTCTTATGTGGTTATTTAATACTTTTAAGTAGAATAGCAAAATATGTTTTCCACTGTCACCAAATCATTGCAGGATTTCTTTGAAAGGAAAATCCATCAACTCATCCTATTGTTACTTGTTATGTGCCAGCCACAGTGCCACCTAAGTACTTTAGGTAAATGAACATCATCTAAGTCGTATGACAGTTTTGAAGTAGGTACTGTTAATGTCATTTTTTAAGAGACAAAACTGGGTGTCAGAATGAAGTGATTTGCCCAGGGCCCCAGGCTGTTTTTCCAAAGGCTGTGTTCTTATACTATACTTCTCCCAAGTCACACTTATTAAACTGATTTACTGTTCATCAAGCAGCATGCAGCAACAGGTTAATTTAGGTGAAGGACATACAAATAATGATACTATTTAAGTTTTTAGTCAGAATAAGCATTTCAGAGTAACTTAGAACTTGTAAAAACTTTTTTTAAAGGTATTATATAACAGGGATCTCTAAATTAGAACACTTTGACCTTTGAATTTTAACTTCTAATTCAAGTGGTGCTCAGTAGAAATATACTGAATAGGAAGTTCACTTTTCTGTTTGAGTTTTCTACTTTTTGGTTTTCTAACATTTCCCCTGAATCTGGCTCTGTGTCAGCAGACAGACCTTTCTTCTGCTTCTATGACCTGGATATAATCAGGGTTATTGTTACTGAAAAGCCAAAATGCAGTAAAGTGTAATAGCTCTTTTATTAGAGGTTGAAAGAAGTCACTAACAATTTTTTTTTTTTAGTTTTAGAAAGTTTATTGTATTTTGACACACCTTTTTTTCCCCCCAGACTATAGTCTTGAGTTTACTTATGAGATCAATTGGAAATAAGAACACCATTTTATTGGGTCTGGGATTTCAAATACTACAGCTGGCGTGGTATGGCTTCGGTTCTGAACCCTGGTAGGTATAATTATTTTAATTTTCTCAAAAATGTTTACCTGTTTTGTTTTTTAACTTTGAGGTATCATTGATCTTTTTGTATTTATTTGCTTTTTAATTAAGGCCTAGACTTCACTCTACCTCTTACTATGCTTTTCTTTCAAAATGTGTGTAATACAAATCTCTTGCTTGTATATTTGTATATTCTAGAATGGCTTGAGGATAGAAAGGTGACATTTTATAGCTAAGTGACAGATTGGGTTTTTGAATGAGATTGTGTCTTTGATTCTCTAATGACCATTTAATATCTAGATCAGTTTGTCATTAATGAGCCACTACTGAGGGCTCATTATGGAAGGCAAAGCAGAAGCGTGTGCAGACAGTCAGGCTGTTCTGGCCCCAGCCTCAGGCTGACACACTCTGGGAAGAGATGGGAACTGGGGTGCTGTGTGGCCCTCAGTTAGTACGGCCTGAGGTTTCACACAGCTGAGCATCACCTCTGTTTGGAGTTGGGTGTGTTTTGATAGACATTTGCTTTTCTAATCCAGCTTTTACAAGATGCTCAGTTTATCTAAAAAAATTGTTTTTTAAATATAAAACCAGGAGCATCCAAAGTTTTGATCAGTCTTAGTGGTATGTTCACACAGAACTACAAGTCTTTGGGAACCTTGCTGAAGAGTTACTGGCTTCACGTTTGGAACACTTTAGTGATGTTCATTACACTTCATTTCCCACATACCCACCCCCACAGTGATACCCAAGTCCTTTTACAGTTTGTAACATAATATCCCAATTCCACAGTGGTTTTTCTGTTAAAGACTCAAAGGTAACTGGAAGGGAGGGAAAGAGGGGAAAGGACCTACTTACCTTGCCGAGACCCAGTGAAGAAGCTGAGCTATTGTTATGAGCAGTGCTGCCCCTGCCCGGGCACCGTGGAGACCACGGGTCATTTACTTTGCTGCCTCTGACTGCAGGATGATGTGGGCTGCGGGGGCCGTGGCAGCCATGTCCAGCATCACCTTTCCAGCGGTCAGCGCACTCGTTTCACGAACTGCTGATGCTGATCAACAGGGTGAGTTGACGTCAATCAGCGGTGACTGTGTAAAAACCACAGCGGTGATGTCGTGGACACCTAGGGCTACACTCGTGCCCTTTTATTAAACTCCTACTGGTTTGGTTCTATAAAGATGTGCAGCAAACGTTTTTCATTGTTTTATGCTTTATGGTGGGAATGTGTCGTGTTTTTCTTTTTATTAGGTTTATTGGGGTGACATTGGTTAGCAAATACTACGTAGGTCCCAGGGGTACAATTCTGCAGTGCATCGTCTGTGTGTTGCACTGTGTGCTCACCACCCAGTCAGCTCTCTTTCCATCACCGTGTGTTTGACTCCCCTCCCTCCTCCCACCCCCTCCCCCCTTGCCCTCAGGAAACCACTAAACTATTGACTGTGGCCATGAGTTTTTGTTTCTTTGTTGCTTTCAGCTTTGTGGAATGCTAATCTTTGAAAACGGTATCTAGCCATAAGAAAAAAAAGGTATTTCAAAAGAGTGGCAGTGGCCACTTATAAATGAGGAAAGCAAGCAAGCTGTGTTTTAAATTTGATAGAAGACCCCAGAGATAAATATAAAACTATAAAGAGAGTCTATTTGACTAAACAAGGACTTCGGTAGCTTTTTGTTTTTAACAGTTGTGCTTGCGAGCTCATGCCTGATTTTTAGTCAGGGAAATAAGGTGCTTTTGTTGTCCGCTTGTTGTTACGTCAGACCTGTGCATGGGCATTCGTGGGCTGTCCAGGAAAGACCCCGCCATTGTCAAGATAACGAGCAGTTACATGGCCGGGTACTTTCGGGACAGCCTTGTACCTGAGCTCACATTTGCCTTGGATTACTTCACTTGGTAGAACTGATGGCCTCTTAAGTAATTTTTAATGCCATTTGCAGTAAAAAATGAGTGGTGTCCTAAGTGATTATTTATTTCATCTACTTAGGTGTCGTTCAAGGAATGATAACAGGAATTCGAGGATTGTGCAATGGTCTGGGACCAGCTCTTTATGGATTCATCTTCTATATATTCCATGTGGAACTGAAAGAACTGCCAATGACAGGAACAGACTTGGGAACAAACACAAGCCCACAGCACCACTTTGAACAGGTAATTCTCCATTCATGTGATAAAAATATACGCCATTTGACTGGACTGAAAATGAAAACTGGTTTTTGGTCATGAAAGATATTATGTATTTTATTATTTTAGATTGACTAAAGCACTTAAAAAATTAAAACCCAAAAACTAAGGGACTGTGTTCTGTATACACCTCTGTGTGAAGTAGAATGTGCATACCTTTTTTTCCTTGAAGAATTAAAAATACTAACAGTTTAAATATGCTGGTTTGTCATAATACACTCATGCCACACGTAAGTGACCATTTGTTTGCACTTGTCTTTCACCCGAGACGCGTGTAATGTCAGATCCCTGCACGAAGCCTGCCTTCAGGGGGAAGTGGTGCTGGTGAACATCTCTGTTCACTTGTTTGCTCTCCTTCCCTCCTTCCAACTGAAAATATTAATGGCAAACATCATTTTAGCCAGTACAGACTGCCCATCAGTTTCCTTGCTTATTTAGCAGAATTCTACACTAATCTAACTGGCTAAGACTAGTTTTAAATACAAATGATTGTGGGCTATACTCAGGTAAAACTGGCAAAGCAAATTTTTGCTCAGAATGAATGTAATTTGGGGCTAAAACAAATGTCTCATTCTTCTCTTGGTCACAGTGTAATGTGTTCTCCATGCTTTCGATCACTAGAGAGTATAACTTAAAACAAAAAATGGTCATTGATTCTACTACTGTAGTTTTAATACTGTATGCTAATACTTGATTTCATTTTTGAGATCTTCCTCTCCTGTTTTCCTCCTGAACTAACAAATTAAGTGAAGGCTCATAAAATGTGTTTTGATTTTGTGCTGCAAGTGACAATATATCTTTGCATAGGCTGGGTTTGTTGTTTTTTTTTTTTTTTTTTCTGTTTTTCTTTTTTTTTGTTTGGTTCCCTGAGTGGGGATCGAACCCAGGCCGTGGTGGTGAGCGCGCCGAAGCCCAGCCACTACACCACCAGGGAATTCCCCAGCATAGGCTATTTATTTAAAAAACATCCTTTGGCTGTTTCTTGGGTCAGCTGTTATCCCTAGAATTTTATATTGAGAGTGGGATAGTATCCTTTTTCTAACTAACTATGGCTTTAATACGAAAGAGAGTTGCCCTTGGCTTGCGGTTATTACTAAAAGATAAGCAGTCTCTTATGTTTGTGCAAAAATCCTTATTATGTTTTTCTTCCCTAGAATTCCATCATCCCTGGTCCCCCCTTTCTCTTTGGAGCCTGTTCGGTACTGCTGGCTCTGCTTGTTGCCTTGTTTATTCCAGAACATACCAATTTAAGCTTACGGTCCAGCAGTTGGAGAAAGCACTGTGGCAGTCATAGCCATCCTCACAGTACACAAGCGCCAGGAGAGGCCAAAGAACCTTTACTCCAGGACACAAATGTGTGACGACTGAAATCAGGAAGACTTTTCTATCAGCACCCAGGTCTTAGTTTTCACCTGTAGTTGTGGATGTACATTCCATTTCCATCTGCAATGTACTTTTAAGACTGTCTTAAGAAATGTTATCTGCATGAACTCCGTGGGAACTAAAGAAAGAACCGGACAGTTTTCCAAAGATGTTACAATTTCTTTTGAAAAGAAATCTTCTGTTATTAGCACCAGTTTCTTGCCACTAAGCTGTTTGTTTTATTACACATCTTTTAATTAAAAACTATATATGTAACTTCTTAGATACTAGCAATGTCTCTGCTACCATTTCCTTCAGGTGTTGAGCTTTAACTCTATTTATGCTGACTCGCAGTGAGACAGTAGACAGTAAGGTTGCGGACCTGTTTGTTTTAACATTGTAAAACCTTCAGTCAGATTTTATTATTGTAAAAACTTGGGTCAATAATTCAAAGCCTTAATGCAGATGCACTAAAGTAAAGAAATGGTAAATGAACTGTTTGCATTAAAAAAACTCTTAAGGAAATTGTACTAAATCTGAATCATGTTTCAAGCCTGTTTGTAGTAATTTTATTTTAAACATCAGTCACTACTGTTTCTTAAATAAGAAAATATCAGCCACGTAGACTTTAATTTGGGTGTTTATAGAGCCTGTAAATCTACATGTTGGCTCAAATTTGTTCCCCAGCTACTCACACCACTATTCTTTTAATGTTTGCATAATCATAAGAACCTCAACACTTGAATACATAATCTAAAAATTATATAGTAAAGCTGGTAGCCTTGAAAATGTCAATGTGATATCTATATGTAGATAAATATATATAGTGGCCTTTCAGGACTGTCACAGTAACACTTTATTTACAGAGCTAATGTTTGTCCTAAATTTTTAGGACCCTAGAGAGAGCTTTATACAATTACTGATGTGAATTTCTCTAAAGTGTATATTTTTGTGTCCAGTTATATTATTTAAAAAAGTGTTACTTTG
Organism: Lyroderma lyra; assembly: GCA_004026885.1. Taxonomy (NCBI): domain Eukaryota; kingdom Metazoa; phylum Chordata; class Mammalia; order Chiroptera; family Megadermatidae; genus Lyroderma; species Lyroderma lyra. Next base: position 237,224 of record PVJL010000974.1, on the reverse strand, counting down.
TAAAAATTGTACATAAAGTATTGTATAGTTTACACTGTTTTCATCTTGTGTGTGGTTATTGCTTAATGCTTTTTAAACTTGGAACATTCACTATGGTTAAATAAGGTCTTAAATGTAAATATTCTGTTAATAAAATGAAATATTTTAATGATTTTTTTTGGTAAAGAAAGTCGATCTGTGATTCCCTATAAGGCCTGTTTTGACCGTAAAAAAATCAAAGCTTTCTACCTTCTCTCTTTGAATCCCTTTCTTTTCCTTCACTATAAAATAATCTTGTAGGAAGACAAAAGAAATGAAAATTTAGTCCATAAATTAACAAAGTTATTTTCTAAGCAGAGATGTTGTAAGTCAATCCTATTTGTTTTTATATACTTTTTACATGCTCCCCAAATATTTACTAACCAAGCTCACAGTTTACAGAAATTCATTAAATGAAACATTTTGATTATTAACACATGTACAATTTATACTGCAAAACAATTTCAAATAAAATGAGGTAGAGCAAAGAATTGGCACACTCGAAAGTGTGTGTATATGTATACATACATACATACACACATATCTAGTACAAAGAAAAATCTTAGTAAGTTAAATTCAAAGTGATCACTATCCTATCTTGGAAATTATCCTACCTTTCCATGTGTGCTATGGAAGAGGGTATCTATATTTAAAAAAATAAAGCTATCTATATGTGTTGTATCCCACCCAAACCCTTCCATAAAGCTTTTTATATATATGATACAGATTTATAAGACAGATGATATTGCCAGGAGGCTTCTTTCCAGATTATTTGTGCTTTCAAGTTACTGTAATCAAGTATGCTTATTAATGCAGTATATCTGAATGAGGAAAGAATTATACATAAGTCACTGCCTAATAATGGCTACTGAATTTTTTAGATTAGTTCCTAGTTTAAGAGTTTGCAATTATCAGCACAATTTCAAAGTGTCACAATGGCTTCATTAAAAAATTAGCAAAGACTCTGTCTTACCATGAAACTACTGGTACGTCATTAAATCTTCAAATGTCTCATCTGTGTAATATAATCCTTGAAAATAATTTTTAAAAGATCAAATAAGCATTAGCTATCTTTGCAAATAAAAATTGATTTAGATGTTTCTTAAGAGAATGCTACTTTCTACTGGATGGTTGTCAAAAAATGGGGCCCCCTGATTCTGGGGGAATTTTAAAAACCACCTAATTTTTTCCAAGGAACAATTCTTAATGAAACCTACAGGGAAGAAAAGAAAGTTTTACCTTAAGTTATTCATTTTGCCTACTTTATTAAAAAGCAAACATAAAATAAACCCATTGTGAAATAAAGCAAATACAATGAATATTCATGATGCTCTTACTGTATAGTACTAATTTTTAAAACAAAATTCCACTAATACAAAATTACTGCATAAAAAAACTATTAAAACACCAAATGAGAGAAAAATTGGATGAGTACAGACTTCTGGGAAGCAATAAAATCGTGTAAATTTTGCAGCTCAAATGACTAAAGCACTTTATACCTAATCTGGTCATGTAAATAACTATCCAAGTTATTTTTATAACATGTCAATATTAGTTAATAGACTTAATAGATAATTTAAAGGTTTCAAGGAAAATACATACTTTGAAGGATTTAATTCATTGGAGGTAATTTAGGACCTCTACTGTATATATCATCGATAATACAGGTATCTTAGGAGATAATCATCTTCCCTCATAATTCTTATGTGGCAAATTTAAAACTTACTTTACAAATGAAAATGATAAAATGAATTATTAGCATCCTTTGGTTTCCTATTATGTCTGAACAGGTTTTAATTAACTCAGATATTCAATATGATTAGAATGTCCCTTATAAAGATCAACGTTTTCCTTAGAACTCATAAAAATTTCTAAGGCTTGGTTTCATAAAGTTCATACTCCTATTCTATAAAACACCAAGTTCACAAACAAAAGTGTCATATACTCATCATCTTTACCAATCCTCAAGTACAAATTTGGTCCTCTAAACTGCCATAAATAACAGCAGTACTTAAAAGATCCAAACAATCTAATATAGTTGGCCACGTCAACTTTGAAATTTGCTTGTTTAGGATTTGATCTATGCTGTTAAACCACCTGAATAAAATTTCAGTAAGAAGTAAAGAAAGATACTAGAATTAACTGTTTGGTAGCTGTCCTGGGAAATACGCTGAAGACGTAGAAGGGAGCATGGCTGGTTTTGACGTCTGTAATGCTCCCAATGTGCCATCTTTCTGATGGTCTGTAAAGGAAGATAAAATGATTACATTCACTTTGGTCTATATATATATATTTATTTAAATCACAGTGAACAATCTATTTCAGAAATATCTTCTCACCTGGTTTATTGAAGAGATTCTGGCTGAGTCCGCGTAAAGGAATGCTATCTTCCCTTTTCTTCAGATACTTAGATTCCAGCCCTAAATTTTCACCACTCAAAAGGAAAATAGTAATTATTTTCTTTTTTTGGCTTTTTGGTATGTGGGTAGCTCCCTGGCCGAGAATCGAACCCAGGCCGCAGCACTGACAGCGCCAGCGCCGAAGCCTTAAGCCACTACACCATCAGGGAACTCCTATTTTCTATTTTTTAAGTCTTATTTTCTCTTGAGTACTTAATTTTGAATGTTTACCTAAGCTATATATATATATAATATATATATATATATATTATATATATATATATATATATATGCTATACATAAGTTACATTTACAGTTTTGCTCAAAACAAATCATTCTTTACTGCTTTACTCTTCCCAGTAAAGAGTAAATTATAATAAGTAAAACCAAAAATTCTAAGGGCTAGAATAAGGCACATGGAGGAAATGAACATTATATGAGTACTACACATTTTTAAACAGTAGTGCATAAGTGATGCATGAAGAAAAATACACGTGCATGCCCTGAGAATATCAATAATGTTTATTATTTCCTATCTTATCCTAGATTTAAAATGAATGATTTCTTTTTTGCTTTGACTAAAAGCTCTTCGAAATTTTGGAGTGCTTCAAATTTGTCATTATTAAATATTAACACACATTGTAACAACAAATTTTGGTCAGATAAATACATAATTTCAAAAAAAAAGAGGATGTCTGTACTGGTGTTTTTCCCCTTCATCCCACCGTATCCCTGCTTTCCAAGTCTGTAAAATGTGAACCATTTTTCTATTAGTAGATGTGTAATAAATTAAAACTCTTGCAAAAACAATGACATTATAACCTTAAAATGAAATGATGGTCTCTCCCCAATTTTCAGAAAAGAAGTAGGTAAATAGGCTAATTTTTCAATTTTAACATTGTTTTCTTTAACCTTTGATACCCACTGCCACTTTTTACTAGCTAACAACAAATAAAAGAACAAACCAGTTCTAAAGAGAAAAAACTCAAATAGCTAAACATTCCTAATTTTATGGACACATGATGTTTGATTATATACTGTAAATATGACCGTCATACTTTCTGCAAATAAAATTGCTTTTGTTGTGTATGATGTAATTAAATACATAAACATTATGGTGTTCGGCCATTAATGAATTCCAGGTGCTCTCCATCTTGTACAAGTGTGAGATTAAATATATACGTTTCAGGACTTCAAGGAATTCTGACCTTTTTAAATAACATTAATCAAAAACATTAATCATTTTAATACTTATCCTGGTGGGACTTTTAGAAGTCAATAAATAAAGGCCAGAAAGCCTCCATAAGAAGCCTCTTCGAACCATATTAGTAATTTAGTCTGAAATATACTGGACACTAAGTGCCAGCTTCTAAGCCACTGAATTTCAAGTAAATAAGGAAGCATAATGGTAATAAGGAAATATTACAAACATGGAGACTACCTGGGGAGACAAGGCTGCATATGTGAGTTGTTCAATTCAGCCACAACTCACTCATTCAGCATATTTCACTATGAAAATCCTGTTTAAGATCTTAAAAAACATGAAGGAATCTCTGAGTAGGCAAAACAGAAGTCACAAACTGGCATTAAAGCTCATTTATGTAAGCTATGGGACAATCTCATAAGCCTTTTTACTTTTATTTACCAAAGACTTCTAACAGTTTAACTAGCTGGTTCCTCATATTACTTTACAGTGGAAGCAATAATCCAGAAAAAAAGGAGAGCTATGAGAGACAGACACAGTCATAAAAGAAAGCAAAAACAGTTGACCATTAGGAATTAAAACGATTTCTATCTACTTGTCCAAGAATATTTGAAAGGGGATCTTGAGTTACTTTTTAAATAAATCAACTTTACTATACGAGGTTGGACAATTAATTTTGTGAACTCATCCTAGAAAAAGGGCTACATTCCTCATCGCCGAGTATCACCACGGTCACCTTCGAAGTACTTTCTTGGAAGCTATGGACCAATGCCAGCGCCTAGTCCACCCTGCAGAGCAATTTTGGAACTCCTTCTCTGCAGTGGCCATCAGAGCTGTCAACATACTGGCCAAGGTTATGACACCTTACCAAGTTGTTTGTACAGTGCTGCCAACCTAAGTGCACAGTGGCAAGTTCATAAATTAATTGTCAGATTCTGGGACAACGACAGCTCTGGTGGCCATTCCAGAAAAAGACTTCCAAAACTGCTCTGAAGGGTGGACTAGGCTCTGGCGTCAGTGCAGAGCTTCCCAAGGGGAGCACTTCGAAGGTGACCACAGTGATATTCAGCAGTGAGGTATGTAGCACTTTTTCTAGGATGAGTTCACGAAATTAACTGTCCAACGTCGTATAGTAAAATTTATTAAAAAAGATTTTTCGGGGGTTCCCTGGTGCTCTAGTGGCTAGGTTTCGGTGCTCTCACCACGTGGCCTGGGTTTGCTTCCCGGTCAGGGAACCAACCAAAAAAAAAAAATTTTTTTTTCTACATAACTCAAGATCCCCTTTCAAACATTCTTAGGCAAGTAGATAGAAATCTTTTTAATTCCTAATGGTCAGTTGTTTTTGCTTTCCTTTATGACTGTGTCTAACTGTATACTACAATTTTAAAAATATGGAAAACATCTTTCTTATAACTAAAAATGACTCAAAATCCACTGACAATTTAAAATGTCACAGATAAGTAGGCATCATAGCTTTTAAGCAGTAATAAAAATTCTTTAAATGACTTTCAAAATTGTAAACATTAAATTTAATGTCAACAAGTACTTACTTTTCCTTATCGCTTGGGCAAGGCATACTACTAGCTGTTCCTGACTGAACATCTCCTGATGAATTTGGTTTTGTAAATTGCAAGTTAAAATGAACCTGGGAAGAGAGAAAACATCTCATGTAACTGAATTAGTGAGAACTGATGAAGTTCTACTTGGAGATAGGGGGTTAACTTTTTTTGCTGATAAATCTAGACCACAGAAGGGTCAACCTATGGTTTATAACACAAACATATTTTATTTAGAAAATTTAATAAAAAGAATCCTATTTCTCCTTGGCAAAAAATTCTGATCACACAAACAAGATGAACAGCACAAAATGATTCTCTTACTACTTTGAAACAAAAACATGAATACTAATACATTTAAACAAGAGCAATAGTGCTAAAAGGAACCAAGTTCACAATGATGCATTTACCTCATACATTTTGAGAATTTTTCTCCTTTCAAGACTTTTAAAGTCTATGTTATATTTATTTAAGAATTCTAAATGAGGGATAGGAATCTGAATTTTGAAATAACCAAAGGCAATTCATGGATCTATGTGAAAGTCCAAACCAAAATAGCATCCTCACAGAAGATACAGCAGTGTATTTAAGGTAATAATGACTATGACTGAGTAGGTTTCATACCAGAACATGAAATGGGATCAAATTAGGAAATCCATAAACATAAACCACCATACTAGTATATTAAAGAAAAAAAATCATGGCCACTTGCATACAAAAAGAAATGGCATGAGAAAACAGTAATACATGTTTTTGGTAAAAGCTTCTAATAAATTAGGAATAGACAAATACTAGCACAATAGGATAAGATTATAAATTAGAAAGGTGAATGCTGTTATACTTAGCTATTAATATTCTGAAGATACCAGTTCTCCCCAAATCAATTTCTTCATTTAGATGACATTAAACACAAAAATTAGACAAGATTTTAATATTCCTTATAAAAAGCAAGCATTTGTGAGGAAAATTAAGAGTATGAGATATTAATACATAATACAGTCTCTAGCCACCAATCATAAATAATTTGAAAACTGGACAAAAACACACAAAAAATGTTCTCATATATGGGACAACAGGTAGTACCAGACCCTGATCTCTGAAAGAAGTGTGATCTCTACCATCAGCTCAGCTTTCTAACAGGAAGCACTTCCTGACTACAGGAAAACAGAGATAACATAATTGCTCAATGGAGACAATCGATCGAGATCAGCGTTCACGGAAGCTGAAGTGGCGAAGGGTATTGGGCAGAGTTTTGAGCCGGGAAGCTATACAGAGAACAAGCTCTGGCACGCTGCATGTAGGCCCCTGGAGTTTTTGCTGAGTACCTGCCACATGCATAGGGTTAAACTCCACAAGACGGGCAAGTTAAGGCAGGGGAGTTTTAAGCTGAATAATTTTCAAGGTTCACAACCAAGGAGACAAAGTGGAGAGTACTTGGTAATCATTTAGGGGACTCAGTAGAGAACCAGGAAGGTCCTGAATTACTCTGGAGTAACAGCTACTTTAGATGCACCATAATAAAGGTAAAATAATAGTAATAAAAATAAAAAACCTCAAAGAGATTAAAAGAATCCACAAGTAAAGGAAGTTAACAAAATTCAGACCATCAACGATGCAACATTGACAACATTCCACATGCTATCAAAAATTACTACAGGAGTTCCTGGTGGTGCAGTGGCTTAAGGCTTCGGTGCTGGCGCTGTCAGCGCTG